>CATIUR010000007.1:22142500-22742500 GCA_949592205.1 Helichrysum umbraculigerum | reverse complement strand
GTGTAATGGTGCTTTCTTATATTAGCTTACTACAAATAACCATATTCAGGGAAATTCGGCTCAGGATGTGAATGTCATATTGGAACTCATTCGTTTTCCACTGCGGAGGTTCATCACAAGGTTACTATCATTTTAGTTCTCTTTATTTTTATTATTTTGTATTACTTTCTTCCTTAACTATGTGCATTGTTCCGGGTGAGTTGACCAAGCAGTTATGGATTGACTTCAATTTTTAACCACTAGATCTTGATAACTTTTGATCCCCACCGTCCTATCTAGGAATTGTTGGTTACATTTTTTGACGGTTTCTCCTGCGCTTCTACAACTGGCACACGTTCTCCCTTCTGCCAACCGTCATCCACCACCCACGATCATCCTGCTCCATCCCATAAATTAATTAATCACATTCAACCTTTTTAACACATATATTTTTGTGTATGTGAATCTATCACGACACCTCTTTTACTCCAGACATGGACTAACACAATTTTTGTTCTTATATTTCCTTAGTTCCACAATTCATTCAAGTAAATATAATCAATCGAGGTAAAATCTTTCACTCTAGTTGTCACATCTAATTGGATCGCAGAGATCGAAATCAGCCGCCAATGCTACGAACACCGGACCCGTCTTCTTCTTATTTGTCGCTGCTTGGGCCCTTTTCAATTACAATTGGTAAAATTTAGTACTCTCTCGTCATCTCTATCAAAACCCTAATAATCAGGTAATTGCAGTAGCGGTTTTATACACATCAATTTAGGTTTATTTTTTCTTTAGTCAGTTAGATCTTGGTGGAAAATTCGTAGTGTATTAACCAAGGTTTTACCACTGTACTTTCGAAATCTTGATGTATACAATTTTATCTGGGTATTCTTAAATTTAAATAAGAGTAAACAAGATTGTTATTAGTAGGTATTAATAGTTATTATGTGATATTCGTCTCCTATGTTTCTGCACACAAGGTATTTGATGTAATGCCTATCTCCTGAAAAGTTATGATTTCGGTTGGTAGAAACACATTTTTATATATTGCTTATGCTGGTATACTTATGTATGAATAAAACAATGATTTGTGAGTTACTTTATCTTGCCAACAATGCATTGATGTATAATTTCTTTATGTGATGTATTTTTTTTTTTACTGTAATATATACCTGAAGCCTAATCAAATCAAGTAAGGAAATAGACAGATTAAATCGTGCTTGTAGGCTTATGACTGTCATTTACTATTGGTTTAAAATATATCTGTGTAATGGTGCTTTCTTATATTAGCTTACTACAAATAACCATATTCAGGGAAATTCGGCTCAGGATGTGAATGTCATATTGGAACTCATTCATTTTCCACTACGGAGGTTCATCACCAGGTTACTATCATTTTAGTTCTCTTTATTTTTATAATTTTGTATTACTTTCTTCCTTAATTATGTGCATTGTTGGTTGTTAATCCTCAATAGGTTTATGCCTTATGATAATGAAATCAGATTAGTAGTGGTGGTTGTAGTGGGCAATTGGGTAGTATACAAACATCAGGGAGATCATTATACATGAGAAGTATGTTTTGGCATCCTAAATACGTTTCATTCTCATAGTACAACTAGATATATTTGTGATCATTGTATTTACAGATACTCTTGTATTGATAATAACTGGTAGAGGTTATAGGGCGTTCATGGATTGTAAGCCATTGTTATGTATAAAACTGTTCTTTTTTGATTTTATTTATTTGTGAGAACGAAAGAAGATGTATATGTATTAATATTTATGTCTATGAAAAAATATTTGGAAGGAACTATTTGACTCTATATTAATTTGGTATCTCTGTACAAAAATTTGCAGAAAGTTTTATACTTTGACTCAATATTAATGTGGTTGACTCATATTTGAATTCTAAGAATTTTTTATTAAGCATGGCTTTTTATAAGTAAGGTAAAGCTTAATATTTGCCCATGAAACGTGAGCATTGTTTGAGTTTAGTTGTCTAATTGAACATGTTATGATCAGAGTTCAATCGCTGCAATTTGACATAAGCTCACATTTTTGTATTTTGTTTTTATTAATGCTTAGTATAAGCTTCGAATTTGAGTTTATGCAATTTATAGCTCGTAAGTCTACCTTTATAATTCCCACTTCTATTTTCTTGAACATGTATTACTTCACATAGTATCCTCATGGGTCAGGTGTAAATTTCAATCCTATACTTATGAATGAGTCGATTCGGGATATTATATTACATGATAGGCTCCTATATTGTTTATTATTTGCATTTCCTGCAATATAAAATTTTCTAAATTGTATTATATCAGTAATAATGTAAGGCATATTCCAGAATGAGTGAATCCACCTACACGATTATATATATTACACTTGATGATTTTCACAAAAATACCATAAGTACATATTCTACTGCCTTCTTATACCTGATGGGTTCCTAGACCTTTACTTGTGTCCTTAAGATAAACATGAACATTACTAGTTGTACGTGTAGGTAAAAATTGGTGAATACTAAGGGAACCATTGCTTGATTTGGTACCAAAGAATTCATATATGAATACTTTTAAAACCATGTTTTACTACACTCACTATGAAGCTATTATATATCCTTATCTATAATGGTGTTATTAAAACATAATTGCTTATGGTCTTTGGCATAAAAATGCAAATGTTGTAAGGGATGTTTTGACAGAATAATGATTGCAAACATGTACTCTATGTTTTAATTTTTTTCATACAATCATATTGTTTTTGTTAGATTTCCATGTTGCTTTGCAGTGATGAACTCCGTGTTGGGTATGAAGAACTCCATAGATCCTTATGAACCGAAAGATGTCAAAAGCTAAATAGGTAATTTACGCAAACAATTCCTTTGATCATTTCAAATAGTAAGATGTAGTTATGTTAGAGTACCTAATCGGTCAATGGGCCGACACTTAGGTAATCTTATTTTTAATGATTGTAATGTGTTTTGGAGTACATTGCTTGCTTTAATTCAGTTACAAAGTTGTCAATCCGAATAATGGGTGTACTGACTCGTGAGGATGGTTAGGATGTGATTTCTTTATGATTAGGTATACATATAGATATTCTCTCAAGGTTGTATGTCTTAGATAATTGTCATTACTTTCTAATGGTTCAATTAAAGATTTCCCGACATGTAAATTTGGTGCATAAAGCCTCTTATTGATTTTATTACAAAAAAATAATTCAAATATCTCGATTAGTATATAAACAACATCGTTTGTTTAATCATGCTTATTACATCAATTATATATAAAATATGTTTGGTGTCAATCCTACCAAGACTAGCTCGTCTCATCCTGACCCGTCCAACCTACTGGCCTGCCCATCTTGCCACTTTCGATATCAACCTATGTTTCTTGGCAGCTATTAAAGCCATTGAATTATTGATGGAAGTTATTGTAGTCTCTAACCCTCATGTTTCAGCTTGCTCTTGATGTGATAATTATCTTAATGTATTCAATCACACAAAAACCAACTGAAAGTTAGTATATCAGTTTATTACAATATTGATAAGGTTTGCAAGTGGTACGTGTAATTAATGGACAAATGCCAGTTCTCTTTGAATGGATGAGGTGAGGAACATATGTATATTGGTTTGCTTTAATTATTTAATTACATATAGGTTATCAGATAACATTATTCTTGCATATGTGTGTCAAATAATTGTGTTATTTGTGAAGGTACCAACTATTTTGAAATCGGGTTGTTACAAGGCATCAAGAAGGGGGTTCTAAGCATCATGTATCATGTGGCTGACATTCCTGTTTCGTGATATTTTAGCTGGAAGCATTTAACATCTTAGGATACAATTATACATAGCATTGTAACTATAGTGCTTATTTCTCAATTTTAATGATGATAGTATGGTTTGTTTTATTGGAATATATAATATATATTGATGTTATGGTTTGCTTTAATTCTTTAGTTATACATTTTTCTATGGCATCTATTAAACTGGGCAACGCCCGGGTATAGTACTAGTTAAGAAAAATAAGGGTAAGTATTAAGAAAAAAACGTAACATCAACAATTATTGTGAATTTGTGATTGTGATTTTGTGGCAAAGTTGCCTATACTTTTCTAGCTTTAGCTTTTCACAATTAAACATTTCTTTTAAGTAAAAGAAAAGAAATGGTATGAGTGTACGTATGACCCAAAACTTTAACACTTTCATCATTTTCGTTTGTAATCTTGCATTTTATCATTCACATTATTACTCATTTCATCATTAATTATCATCATATGCGATCAAAATGTTTTGGAATTTAGATGACATACTAATCAAGCATATTTTAGATTTATATATTTCAAAACACGTCTTAATTAATGGATAATTCGGTTGTTAATTAAGTTACTTGTGGTCTCCACGTGATTATGAACATCATATATATCGGGTCCAATTCCTTCTAATTAATTATTTATCTCTTCTCTATCTAAACACAACTTTCATAATAAGTTATATGCATACAAATGAAAATAAACATGTAAATAAGAGTGAGACATGGATAAGGACTCAAAGGGAGAAAAGTTTGTGCATCACTTTATTAAATTAGGAAATAGGAAAGATATTTTATGAAACTTTACCACATGTTAATTACCTATACCTATTTAATTATAAAAGCAGAGTTGCATCAACCATCAAGGACGTACACTACTAAAAAAAACGGTGTCCCAATGGAAGAATTCGTTACAAATGCATCGCATAAGTGTTGCTAGAGCCTAGATGGATTCCGAGGATCCATTCCTCAAAGGCTCAGCTCGTCGGAAAACTTTTCCGACACATTGCTTAGTTACGGATATATTTCCGTTGAAAATGTCATCGGTGTGATATTTTGTAACTTAAAACTAAAATAAAAAATAAGAAACGACCTTTAAGCAAGTCAATTTTTCATGAATTTTCGAACAACAAAATTTCGATGATTTTCGAGGGATATACTCCCTCCGTCCCAAATCTATTGTCCCCTTGTTGACTTTGGAGTTTTTCTCTTCCAACTTTGACATTCGATATTTTTGTTTGTGTTATATAATATTTGATGCAAAATATATGAATTGATTGGATTTTGAATGTATTTGGTATAATTTGCATCAAGTATTATATAACACAAACAAAAATATCGAAGGTCAAAGTTGGAAGAGAAAGACTCCAAAGTCAACAAGGGGACAATAGATTTGGGACGGAGGGAGTATATAAGATCATTCAATAGCTTCAGAATTCTTATAATAATAGTTTTGGTGCATGTTTCTTGATTTGTCAACTTTCAATATACATTACGTACGTATCTAATAGGGTAAAAATCATTTGATAGTCGAATATATAGCTAATGATACTTCCAACCATGATTATGAAAACGTTGTTCAAAGCGTACGTTGATGATCGAATTTAACTAAACGTCCCACTAATAAAGATATCAAAGAACACATAACATGTTATATATGCAAGCTCAACATGCTAGTGTAATCTAATCAATCATGTTTGTATCAATGCCCAAATAGTTATCGCGATTAATATAGGATAACCACTACTCAAAAGGTTCGAAATGACACCATTCATGTAAAACATTGTTGCATGCTAACACGGAGGAATCAATCAATGTCTCAAACATGTTTGCTTACTTTCGTTTTCGTTCGCGCAAAGTTTATTAGGGAAGAATGGTCTCCTTAACATAGTGATATGACATGATACTTGCATACTATATACTCCCTCCGTCCCAAAATTATAGTTCATGTTTCTTTTTTCGAACGTCCCAAATTAATTGTCCACTTCCAAAAATAGATAGTGAAGTTTGGGTGTGATTAGTATATTACCCTTAATTGAAATTATTATTACGCACTTTTTCAAAAGCAATAACTAATTGATTAAGGGTAAAATTGTCATTCTGTAAAAGTAAGAAAGATAAAGCAGTAATGATTATGTTTTTTCATTAAACAACATAATTTTAGTCGAGTGACAACATTTTTGCTACATCTAATAAACACAAGTGGTTGAAAATCGGCAAGTAAGCAACGGAGGAAAGTTATGAGGAATCCAAGAATACCAAACACTAGAACGAACTCTAGGATCTAATAGTATAAGGTGTGGTTGGTGGATGCTAATTAAATTAGGTCATCTAATATTCCAAGATGGCAAAAGGAAAAATGTGAAAACAAATTAAACGCAATAAGCAACAAGGAGACATTCACTGCATCTTAAGAAAGGAAGGCAAGAAAAGAGGGTATAATAGAATAACCCCTTTAGACGACCACTAGAAATAGCCGACAATATAAGTAGGGAATCAAAACTTCGATCAAGGATAGCCCTACATACAAACTTTAGAAACCGATGCATAAACATATAAATACACCGATTATTATACCAAATTAGCGATATGCATAACAAATATCAATTACGATGTTGTGAATTCAAGCGTCGTTGGAAACGTTCTGTACATTCATGTGAATCGTACATATAGTAACGAAAGGGTCTTGGCCTAGTCGTAAGTAAGATCTTCCATCAACTAAGAAGTAATGAATTAAAATCTCATTTATAAAAGAAGAACACCCATACATAGACATCTATGATATGCTCCAAACTATCACAAACGTAACACAATCCATGTTAAACGCAAGTCTAATAAACCAAACAAATTAAACTAAAGATATTTCGATCGATATACCTAACTTTAATATCTACACACCACAATACACATGATGTACAACAATAATAAAATACTAAAAAAATGGATTTAGCCACCAATCAACTAAAGAGTGAGTATGTAAAACTAAAAGAGAACACATTATTGGGGCAGTTGGTTCCAACTTTTAAGCAAAAAGTAGAATTATGCATTGAACCAAACACCCCTTATTTCACTTACACGTGCCACGTACCCTTCTCCCTTAACGTGTCACCATCTTTTGACGTCGAAAACCACTGTCAACATCCACCCAATATCCCCATAAATACCCCCTTCTAACTTCCATTTCTCCATTCTCTTTAATTATTTTCTTTCCACTAAAAAAATGACATCAACAACAATTCAAGAACAACAACAACATCCACCCCAAAAACTATCTTTCCCAATTCACTTACACTTCATTGACATATGTTACAAGATCAAGATCGATCAAAACAACACGAAAAATGGTCTTTTTTCAACCATGTTCCAAGGTGGTGGTGATTACTCAAATGACTCCGTGATTCAAGAACGCACCATTTTGAACGGGATCACTGGCATGGTTCACCCGGGTGAACTCATGGCGGTTTTAGGTCCATCCGGAAGTGGAAAGTCGACCCTTTTGAACGCGCTAGCCGGACGACTACCTTCACATTACTTCACTGGTTCGGTACTCGCAAATGGCCGAAAGCTTACTAAAAGCGTACTTAAACGCACGGGTTTTGTAACCCAGGACGACGTTTTGTACCCGCACTTAACAGTGCGGGAAACGTTGATTTTTTGCGCCCTCTTACGTCTCCCCAAGAGTCTGACTCGTCGGGAGAAAACAGAGGTCGCAGATTCCGTTATAACGGAATTGGGATTGTCTAAATGCGAGGATACAATAATTGGGAACACATTTATTCGTGGGGTTTCTGGTGGAGAGAGAAAGAGAGTGAGCATTGCACATGAAATGCTAATAAACCCCAGTTTGCTGGTTCTAGATGAGCCGACGTCAGGTCTGGATTCAACGTCGGCTCATAGGCTTGTGTCAACCCTATCAGGGTTGGCACATAATAAAGGAAAGACGGTTGTGACATCAGTTCACCAACCGTCTAGTAGAGTTTTTCAAATGTTCGATACGGTTCTTGTTTTATCGGAAGGAAGGTGCATTTATTTCGGGAAAGGATGTGACGCGATGAGGTATTTCGAGTCGGTCGATTTCCGACCTACGTTTCCGATGAATCCTGCTGATTTCTTGCTTGATCTTGCGAATGGTACGTTTGATATTATTCCTATTGTCACTGTTCTTTTTTGGCATTAATTCATAGGGTTGACTTGTTGACTTGTTGAGTGTGTCCATTTGTGTTTTCTATTCATTATGTCGTCGTAACCTCAAACATGTATTGGCTGCCATGAAAGTGAAATGACTACTAGGTAAGATAAAGCCAAAAACTTACAACTCATGACATTAATGTAAAGTATGTATTATTATGATTAAAAAAGCATCTTTGAATGATATACTAAACAAGAAATTAATATTTAAGTAGGGTTTTAGGGAGAAGGACTTCTCATGCTAATTACGGAGTTAATCGTAAGCTTAATTTGGATTATGTCAAAAGATAAGTTGCTCACCTCAGAATAAAACGAGTATAGTACGTAACCAACAAAATGCAATAACTCGATATATTAATTAACTACACTATAATGTATGACTTCATTTAATTATTATTCTTATATTCTTATTATAGTGAAGTGATTGTTATTGTTATTATTAATTACTTGGTTGAAATATTACGTCATTGAATGAATAAAAAGTAAAATGTTACGTAGTATTTGAAGTCTTGATCTTTAGCCGCCAAGGTCTAGAGCCCCAACTTGTAGATGTGCCCCCACTAAAGAAAGGTTTGAGATAGATACATGCATGAATGTCGATAAACATATTTAATGTGAATATCTTTTAAAATAGAAGACGAATTTAGGAGGTCGGACTACTATTTATATGTAATTCTATTTATTAATTTTTTCCAATATATATAATTAGTAAAAGATGGATGATTTACGTTTGACAAAAATATAAAAGAACATCGAGTCCAAGGTCGAGTTAGTGGTGAGAGGGGCGGTGGTGGGATCATTTAAATATATATATTTTTGATTAATATCTAGTAAAAAGTTAGTTTAAAAAATTACATATTAAAGTAAAGTAGTCAACCTTGTGATGTGTATGTGGTAACTTAATTTGGTAAGTAAACCGATAACTTCATTTCAGTCAAATTTGTCAACTTAAATATGTATACAAATTTAGATTTGTCCACTAACTACTATATTTACCGCTCTAATAACATTTTACTCACTAAAGAATCTTTTAATTGGTTGTAACATGAAAGTGTTAACCTACTCTAGAAAATTCCAACATGGGAAATAGACATTTGTAGTGGGAAGTATGAAATATATTAATTTAATTGTATTTTTAGAAATATTTCAATTAATATATAAGTATAAAATCAATTATGGGTTGCCATTTGGATTTGGTACTTAAATTTACTTGGTAAAACTTAAAAAAAAAAGAGTAGAAAATGGATTTTGATCAAGAGAATTGGTTGGCAAGTGGTGTTATTGTTCTTGTAGATTGTGTCCACGTGGCAAAAGTGAAAGCATGACACGTGTATATGGTGGTGTTGGTATTTGTATTCCGAGTGCTGAAAACCTAAAAAACCCATTTGCGTCTATTTATATCGATCGATCTGTTGGTTCCCAATGCCGTCAAGAATGAAGATATGATTCATAGTTTGGAGTCACTTTCTTTTCATGACTTGCTAACAACTTCATAACACACACTTGACACCTAACTACAAACTCATTTAATACTATTATTTTATTTCAGTTACATACTCCTTTTGGACTTTGACCTATAAACAAAATTATTATATTATATGACCATGTATATATATTTATATTTTTATAAAGAAAATATATTGTAGTGATTTGTATATTTTCTTTTTTATATATGTGTAAATTGTAAATGTGCACTTATGAAATATAACTTAAGAAGTCAAAAACATTCGATTTTTTTAGTATATAATGAAAATTGAAATCTTTACGTCAAAGGGTCATCGACTTAAAAGTATCAAGATTGCTAAAGATACGACAAATGTATATATTCGTATTGTGATAGAGTCTATTAGTATTTGTTTTTCTTAAAAAAAAATAATTCAAAATTATTATTTTTTTAACTTTGGTTTCCCTTTACTAAAATTTAAAATACTTTTATTAATAAAAATTTCAAATCGGATTATCTGTCACAAAAGCCAAATGACTTGTCATTATCATGATTTAGAAAAGGGCATCTTTTCCTCAAATGGAACTAGCAATAAATAAAACATGTTACCAATAATTAAAAAAAAGATTAATTAATGTATATGTGTTCATGCTCTTAGTGGGGAATAAAGTTTCTTCCATACTTTTTCTTGTTTTTAAAAGTTAAAAAAGGTGTACAATTTATATTAGTTTTTAATTATTATTCAATGATGAATAGTAATAACTTTAATTTTAGATCACAACATTTTATATTTGATCCATGTAACACATTCTAGATATCTTGTGTACTCAATTATTTTCCTGATTTTATGTATTAAACATATATGTTGCATTATTCTTGATTACAATGAAACAAAATAGTATTTTGATTGTAAAATAAAATCAACTTATATTGTAAAATTCGTTGTTATTTATAAAAGTTAACAGTTTTGACGTGACGGTTGAACTATTAAACATAGCGTTATGTTTAGCAAAATTTAAAATTACGATACGCTAATTTTATTTGGATTAGAAGTCTTCACCATTTAATATAAGTGCTAGTTGAGAAATAACGAATAAACAAGAAGAACGTTTGACGTGATGACTTTTGTTAGCCAAAGTTAAAACATTTAGAATACAAAACATTTAGGATTAGATACTTAATTATTTGATACGATTCTTTCATTAATTGATCTTGTTTAAATTGTTCCTTTAAGAGTAATTAGATTAAATTGAAGTGATAGAGGTATATGACATCATTGCTTACGTGAAAATACCTAAATAGACCTTCGTCTTTTTTTTTTTTTTCACAAAGTTTTTTTTTTTAATATATGACATATGAGTCCATTGTCTCCAACATGGTGTACGCTTTTTATTACCAAAAGCATGCTACATTGCTACGTGCCACATAAGGTTATTGGTACATAAAACATGTCAATATATCTTTCCCAGTGGCGGAGCCACACTAGACACAAGCAGGGCCTTGGCCCACCCTAACATGGACAAAAACCAATGATTTCATATAGAAATTAGTTAAGAAACCCAGCATGTGTACACCTACTAAGCTTGTTGGCCCCCCCTAAGATTGGATGCTAGCTCCGCCACTGATCTTTCCTTTTCGACTTTCGAATTTACGTAAGTGATCAACGAACCTATGTTATTATATTCTTGTTTACGTTTGGAATAAGAACTTGCTAAGCACGTCGTAAGATACATTAACAAGTCGCGATTTTTTAAGAGTTGGCTCAAAATTTGGTTATTATCATTTGGTTTATTGCTTAATGTTAGTTTATTGATAGATAATATAAGTTCGATGATAGTTTCATAGTTATGAACTTGCATTTTTTTATTAGGAAGAATACAAAACAAATTGTTCTCTTCCTTGATTTTTCATTAAATAATACATTCCTCTTAATTACTACCAGTCAAATTATAATTCCCACTTTATTGAAAGGTTTCTTTCGATAATTAAGGTTGTCACATTAAATGATCATTATATGGCACAACATGAGTGATGATCAGCCAACCTCACGGTCATATCATCACAAACCCAAACATACTTGATTGATCCGTACACATTATGTGAGATAACAAGGGTAGCTTTATTTTGCGGAAAGGAGAGACAAATCATCTCAGCCATTGATTTATGTGATTACGGCTAAGATTCACAACACAACGTTTTACATAAAAGCAATGTTATTAAAATGCATGTAATCTGGACCGTTGATCACAGAAATCATTGTCTGAGAGTGTATGCTACTACTTTCACTCAAAATGCAGTCACCACTCACAACTTTGCCTACTATGAATCATCATTGAAATATTAATTATATTAATTTTAAATATAAATGTATGATAAGTTTTAATGGACACGTGTCGATCCACTCTGTTTTTGTGATTGGAAGGTCGTAATTGAGTCAAAAAACAACTTCTTTCCAAGTGTTAAGTTCCAAATAAATAATTATTAGTTAGTGTAGTCACATGTTATGGGGTTCAATAATACTATTAAAGTGACACCCTTTTGTGATGATAAAGTGGTTTATGGTGGGTGGTTGTCGTTTATCCCATTACTACTTATTTAAGTGCACTTCCTACTTTACAACACCAACATTATACATTCCACCTTTTCTTTTTTTAGATTTTAGATTTTTTATTTATTTATAGTGGTTTCTAATGTTTTTTATTTTATACTGTATATAGTCAAACTTGTATATAGCTTAATGTAAGATGTCACATTTATATATATCGGAAAATATTAGGTGCACCTACATATTTGTTATCTCGTTGTTGTTTAGAAGTTGTATGATTATGAAGATTGAAATCTTAATGCTAAGTGTATTTGATTTAATCGTGCTAGGTGTGTCGCAACATGACTCGATAACTGACAAAGAGAGACCGAACATAAGGAAAGCTTTGACATCTTCTTACAACGATTTACTAGCGTCGAAAGTAAAGGATGCATGCTTAGATACCGCTTTAAAAGGACATATGACGGTAAAGGTTCAAGAACCGAAAGAGTACAGAACCAAATGTGCAAATGGTGTTAATACGTGGTTTAGCGAGTTTACCATTCTAATCCAAAGAAGCCTTAAAGAAAGAAAGCACGAAACCTTTAATCCTCTTCGAGTTTTCCAAGTAATCACAGCTTCACTGTTAGCTGGCTTCATGTGGTGGCATTCGGATTATAGGGACATCCAAGATAGACTTGGTTTACTATTCTTCTTTTCGATATTTTGGGGAGTTTTTCCATCGTTTAATGCTGTGTTTGCGTTTCCTCAAGATCGAGCAGTCTTTACCAAAGAAAGAGCTTCCGGAATGTACTCACTTTCGTCGTATTTTATGGCTAGAATCGTTGGAGACGCCCCTATGGAACTGATTCTGCCAACTCTGTTTCTCACAATTACTTATTGGATGTGCGGGCTAAAACCTGAACTTGGGGCCTTTCTTTTAACATTGCTAATATTATTAGCGTATGTTCTAGTGTCACAAGGACTTGGGTTTGCAGTTGGTGCGATTATAATGGACGCTAAACAAGCATCGACAGTAGTGACTGTGACCATGCTTGCATTCGTTTTAACAGGAGGGTATTACGTGCATAAAGTGCCTGTATTTATAGCTTGGATGAAATACATTTCTTCGACGTTTTACAGTTACAGGTTACTTATTCATGTGCAATACGGGCAAGGAAGGGATATATGGTGTTTGTTGGGTTGTTTTCAATATGGCGATAAACATGCGAGTTGCAAGTTCATTGAAGACGATATTGAAGGTCAAATGTCGATTAGTACGTGTATAGGTGTTTTGCTTATTATGTTCTTTGGTTATAGGTTATTGGCTTACCTTGCGCTTAGGCGAATAAAGGCTTGAGTGAAGGAAATAATGGTGGTGACTGCCAGTATTGGCGTAACAGTAGGATGAGACGTACACGCGATGTTGCGGTTAACGAATTCAAGGAAGCATACTTGAATAAATGTAAAGGATCCCATATGTTCTTCATCTTCTTTTTTTCATAGTTTTATTATATATAAGAAAGAAATGAATTTTTTTGGCTATTTAATTTTAAGCTTTAATTGGGTGGCAAAATTATGTCATAGTACAGGGGGTCATTCTGACCCTTTATTCCTGAATGGCTCGGTTCAGGCTATACCCAAACAGGTAAATCAGGACATTTCTATAAAGGAAATTGGTCGAAAGTTGCCCAAAATGTTTATCCATAAGATCTCCTAAATGGTTATATTCAAAATATTCAAAAAACTAGTTTCTTATTGTCATTAAAAGAGTTATAAATTCGTTTGAGAAACTGATAACTTTACTGCAACTTTACTGGACAAAAAACGTTCCGGGTCAACCCAAACCTGTTTCACCAACTAAACAACTCAAGTGATCTATCCGCTTTTGGCCATACCAGTGAAGAAGTGGAAAGAGACATAAATCAAGAAGATTTCATTTATGTAAATTGCAGAATAAAAGTTGCGTGCAGCACAGTTAGCATTTCTATTCGACGTAAATACTGAAGTTCTCAAACGCCTTTAGAGAGAGACATAAAGCATACGTAGCTCGCTCAAATACTTTTGAACAAATTCTGAGGGGACTACTGTAATAAAGGCTGCGTGTAGCATATTCAACATTATTCATAGCTATGAATAAAAACTGTCGGACACTTTGTCTTTGAACAAAGTGTCAAAGTTTTTTGGCTTAGGCTCTTAGTTGATCCAATTCTCAGATTCTATGCCTTGCTAGTTTGCAATTGGTTTGATACAGCCATATACTACTAATAACTACTACAAACACCCACCTCACTAATCACGTCACAATTTTTTTTTTTGCTGATTCAGATCAGCTTCTACACAAATGTATCTCAGGTTTTTCATATTCTTTCCAATAACTATTTCTTGTGAATCACCTGATTGAATTAAACGATATAACTGAACATCCGACAAATTCTCATGTGCCCAATATGCAATTATCATCAGTACAGAAAGCCGTTGTTCCCTTGCTTGCCATCTTTGTTTTTTCACTATATCCGTTTCCTTTAATTCTTTTTTTCCTGAACGGCTACAACTTATCGCACCTACTATGTATGATTCCACATTATATAAACAGAGTCTCTAGTGATACTTGAACTCACAACCTTTTAGTTGATGAATTTTCATATTGCTAGACCAGAGACCCTTTGGTCCGTTTCTTTTCATTTGTATTTTACCTTTTTCTTCGTGTTCGCTTTTATTATATTTTTGAACCTTGCACATTCTTTATGACTTCAAGTCTGAGATTGTTCTTGGGTTTCAGTAGTATTTGACATGTTTTAACATAATTAGTTTATGCCAATTTCATCTCTATAAGCATCCAAACTAAACATGACAAATAATAAGGATAATTTAGTTAATAATTTGAAAAATAAAAAATAGTAGCCAAATTTCTATTTTTCTGGACCAGAAATATTTATTTATCTGATCAGATAATATCTGGTGATAATTTAGTACCAGTGTTCCCCTCCCACTGTCATCTGCAAACCTCAAACATGAACAACCCACTTCATTACATCATCATCGTCATATTTTTTATCATCAAATCAATATCTGCTGACTCAGCAACCAGCATAATCTTCACTACACTCGGCCGGTCAAGATATGCCTTCGATATATTCTCCCTCCCACTCAACACTGACACCATCACCAAAAGTACCGAACTTCAACTCACTGATGGTCAATCCGTTAACTTTAACGGCCACTTCACCACTTCCGTTAACCAAACCCTAATCACAAATCCCACCGTCATAAACCCACCATCCGCCACCCACTTAATCTATGTCACTGAACGCAACGGCTCATCATCCATCTATCTAGACATAGTTTCTGACTCGGGTCTTCAAACTGAGTCAACTCGTTCACGCTCTGTTCTTGAGACCGAGTCAACTCGTTCACAACGCCATTTGCTGGGTGGTGGTGAACGGGTGTCGATGAAAGACAGACCAAGTTTGGTGGGTGATGATTTAATATATGTGTCGACTCATGAGGAAACGGGTGTGGGTCGAACGAGTTGGGCCGCGGTTTACTCGACTAAGTTATCAACCGGGTTGACTCGGCGGTTGAGTCCTGATGGAGTAGCGGATTTTAGTCCGGCGGTATCTCCGTCAGGTTTATGGACTGCGGTTGCTTCTTCGGGCGAAAAAGGGTGGGGTGGTGAGGTGGAGGAACTTGATACAGATATCTATGTTTTCTCGACTGAAAACGGGTCGGGTCGGGTCAAGGTGGTGGAGCATGGTGGGTGGCCGAGTTGGGTTGATGACCACACATTTTACTTTCACCGGAGGGGTAACGATGGGTGGTGGAGCGTTTATGTGGCGATTCTTCCCAGAAATGAGTCAATTACAATTGACTCGGTGTTGACTCGGCGGGTCACTCCACCGGGACTTCACTCATTTACTCCAGCTGCTTCTGTAGCAGATAAGAATGTTATTGCAGTGGCTACTAGAAGGCCCGGTTCAGCTTATCGTCATATAGAGTTATATGACATTGTTTCAGGGTCGTTTAGGGATTTGACTCGGTTGGTCGCTCCACGGGCCAATCACTATAATCCGTTTATATCACCGGATTCTTCTCGGGTCGGGTATCATAGATGCAGAGGGTATGGAAATAACGGTAAGGGGGTGAAAAATGATTTGTTTATTGAGAATATACAAGCCCAAAAATCAGGAATTTCTCTATTTAGGATTGATGGGTCGTTTCCTTCGTTTTCACCTGATGGAAGTAGGATCGCTTATGTGCGCTTGCCGGGTCTTTATGTGGTTAATAGTGATGGGTCGGGTCATAAAGAGATATCTTCGGATGTTACTGCCTTTTCAACCGCGTGGAACCCCAAGCGCAAAGGTGTGATATACACAAGTATGGGGCCTACCTTTGCGAGTGAGGACACAAGTGTTGATATAATTGCGGTTGACGTTGATGCTGATGACTTCAACTATACAAAACTCACTATTGGGGGACAAAACAATGCGTTTCCAGCGGTTTCACCTGATGGGAAATGGGTTGTTTTCAGGTCGGGTCGATCGGGCCATAAGAACTTGTACATCATGAATGCCATCGAGGGTGAGAAAGGTGGTATAATTCAGCTGACAAATGGGCCATGGTCTGACACAATGTGTAATTGGTCTCCTAATGGGGAGTGGATCGCGTTTGCGTCAGATCGTCATAGCCCGGGTTCAGGAAGTTTCGCGTTGTACATGATCCACCCCAACGGAACCGGACTTCGACAGTTGATCCATAGTGGCTCAGCTGGACGTACAAACCACCCATGGTTCAGCCCGGATGGGGAGTACATTGTGTTCACTTCAGATTATGCTGCAGTTTCAGCTGAACCAATATCCAACCCACATCACTATCAACCATATGGAGACATATTTACGATGAAACTGGATGGTTCGGAGTTAACTAGATTGACCCATAACTCTTACGAAGATGGTACCCCAAGTTGGGGTCCCAAATATATGACGCCTAAGGACATCGAGTGGTCAGTTGGTGAGGAAAAATGCTCGTTCGAGGATTGCCAGTGGCTTGCATCAACTAATGATCATAATGAGGACAAGATACAATGTGGGGGCTAAGTAGTACTTAGATTCTCTGTTATAATATAGAAATGGATTAGTAGATCATAATGCACTAATAATGTTTGTATCATACTTGAATATACAATAAAAAGCTTTCTGCTTGTTTTGGTTTAAGTTTGCATCATTAAGAAAGGCCAACTCACCAGACCTGTTTCCCTGATTTTGGTATGTCTTTAACATTGTGGGTTTCTCATTAGGTAGATTTTAAATTTAGATGTATGCACCAAAAATATACTCATATAACCAAGTAAATTGTCACTTTGCAGTTAGTTGCATTTGAATAGTTAAACACAGACTGTTGTACATGGTTTTTGGTACAAATATATATTTGAGATTCATAGGAATGTATTTGAACATGTTAATGTTAATATGTCAAAAAAATACCATGGCAAAATCAGTTGTCATTTTTAGTCAATATGAAAGGGAAATTTAACCCATGGGCGAGAGGTGTGCAACGAACAAGACGTGCGAGTTTAGTACTGATTCTGTGTATAACCGAACTCAAAGTTACGAAATAAGACCGCTTTTGGTCAAGAGTATCACGATAATAAAACCACAATTAAAATTTTCTCATTGTTAAAACCGAGAACCAGACCAAACATACCATTCCGATGCCGGGCCCGGGTTCGGGCTCAGGGGTTCTATTTTTAACTAAAAAAAGTTGCAGCCTCCGGTTAAAGTCCTCAACCCCTTTAGTTAGCCTTGAATTGGACCAGTTTTCATTTTCATTTCTTTTTATTCCTGAAACACAAAAAATAAGAGCGGGAAGAAAACACGCACAAACACATAGTAACAAGCGATGGCGCCATTGTTGCAGAGCTCTCAACCTTGGGTCGAAAAATAGTAACTAATTCTCTACTTTTCGTTGCACATATTTATATATATTTTTATTACATATTAATATATCACTAAATAATATGATATGTAATATACGTATTTGTGTAAAATTGATGAAATTTTCAGTAGACCGAGGCGAGTGAAAGATGTTGCTCACCAAGATGAGGTTGTTCGAGTCCTCACCAACACTCTCGAGACCACTAATGTAATTTTTCTTTATAATTTGATAAACACAAACTTTTAGGGTTTACTATTTACTTTTGATTTAGATATAGACGTATGTATGTATTATCGATTCGATCTCATTTCAACTTCAAATTGATACTATTAGTTTTAGTGTTAGTCTGCAATTAAAAGCAATTTGTTTAAAATTAGAAATCCTAATTTTTGTGTTTATAAATTGTAAATGCAGTGTCCACATATGCTGTTTTATGGGCCACCTGGAACTGGCAAAACTACCACCGCCTTAGCCATTGCGCATCAGCTTTACGGGTACAGTTGACTACCTAAACTTGAATTCATTTTGAATTTTTCTTTAGTTTGTTTTTTCTAGATTTGAATTTAGGATTGTATGTTACTTGGTTCTAATCGTGTCTGTTGAGCATGATTTAGCCTTGATAATCGGTAGGTTGAATTAAGAAGTTTCTTTTAAAGATGGTGTCAGTTGATTGCTATTAATTTGCTGTTATTTTAAATGTCAGAGAAGTTGTAAGGTAACTGAATAGGGTTTAGGGGTTCTCAAACGTATGTTGTCTTCATTGGGATTTTAAGGTCTTCTTGTTATGCTACATAATGGTAGGATTGAACTACGTTGACTCTTACTTTTGCTAAATTCTTCATTAATCAATTTGTTACCACCGTTGACTCTTTACTTTTACAGACCTGAACTCTACAAGTCCAGGGTTCTCGAGCTCAATGCCAGTGATGACCGCGGAATCAATGTAGTTCGAACTAAAATTAAGAATTTTGCCGCAGTTGCTGTTGGTTCTACTCAACATGGGTATATAATCTACCCCCTCCTCTTGTCATAATGTATTGAAAAAAATAATATGAATATTGAAAAAAGATACATAGTATCCATACCATCTCCAAATTATCATTTGAGTTTTCTTTTTGATTCTTTTCTCTTCATTATGTAGGGGTTATCCTTGCCCACCTTTTAAAATTATCATCCTTGATGAGGCAGATTCAATGACTGAAGATGCACAGGCAAGTTCTTTACTTTTTTCTAATTATTTCATTGTTACCTTTACTATCAGAAAGAATTGTTACATGTCCCCTTTATATAAATATCAGCGCAACCATGTATATGTCGACTAATACATGAGGTTGAACCTCATATATGTTACATGATTGTTGTTATGGCACTCTAGTTGTAGTTTTACTTGGAGTGTCAACATGCGTTTAGTTTATTATAATCGTGTACATGCATTTTCCGTTCCATAAAATGAGGATGGTGTCCCAGTTCTTTCTGTGCAGCCCAAGATGGTCCACATTCAGACAGATTTAGAAATAACATGTTTTATTCTATTGCAGAATGCTTTACGTCGTACTATGGAAACCTACTCAAAAGTAACAAGATTCTTTTTTGTATGCAATTACATCAGCAGGTCTGTTCTAAATATTTTCTTTGATAACACTTGACTTTGTGGTTAGTGATATATCGGGTAAAGGGGTTGTCCCCTGCAAATTTTTGTTTAGTGATATGTCTCTAAAATGATAATGTGAGTCTTAATTGTTGTAGATTATTTATTTGTTGAGCTTGCTTTCTTCTTCATCTCACCTCTCTGGTGGTTGGGTGTGGTGGTAGAGGCACTGCCGTGGTGTGAGTGTTGGAATTTAAAACACACATAGGAAAATACGTCCAAACGTCAACCTGAAAATGGATACAAGTTACTTCTAATGGTCACAACTCATAGAATGGATAAATTAAAAACGTTCACTGTTGAAAAGATACTGTTTTATGATGATGACAGTATAAACAATTCTGAAGCAAATTAAATATACACAGGCAGTATATAATAATTAAAAGTCTTTTAGAGGATGATATTCCTTCGACTAGATTGAAATAACATAATACTTAAAGCACTGAAATAGAAGGGTTGATATACCTGGAAATACAAAGATAGTTTAAATCTTCTTAATCCTAATAACATCTTTATAGAAACCTCACAAGAAATGGAACTGCAAAATAGCACTCTACTTAACAGGAAATGGAATTTGGCAAAGTCATTAAATTTAGGAGAATCATATATCACTTTTTTTCATGCATTCTTATTCTTCCGTTTTTTTATACCTGGTGCAGGATCATAGAACCTCTTGCTTCCAGATGTGCTAAGTTCAGGTTCAAGCCACTCTCTGAAGAAATTATGAGCACCCGCATACTGCATATCTGCAATGAGGAAGGCCTTAACTTGGACTCAGAGGTGGCAATTTGGTTTACTTTAATGTGCTGACAATATTTGATTTATGTTAACTGACTTCTTGAATTAGTATATGTTGTAATTGATATGACCGTGGTTGCGTACAGGCCTTATCAACCTTAAGTTCCATATCTCAAGGAGATCTTCGTCGTGCTATAACATTCTTGCAGGTAATAAATGTTATGACTTTCACTACTTCCGTATTCTTGTAGATCCACCTCTTGCACATCTATATTTGTATGTATGCATGATTGCTTCTCTTGATAATACCATGGTTTCTGTAGATTGTATTTTAGCAAGAAAAAGTTAGGGACATAACAGATATTAAACACATGAAAGAGTATGCATGCTTGATATCTGGACCACACAAATAAGAGATTTCTTGTTTATGTTTTTGACCTGTTTCTCATTTGTTGTAACGTCAATGTTGTGTTTTGATTTCTCACAGGGAGCTGCTCGCCTGTATGGATCCTCGATTTCTTCCAAGGACTTGATTACTGTTTCTGGGGTAACTTGACTATTTCTTACAGTGTTGCTTCCAATCCCCAAGCAAATTTCTCTCTGTAATGCCTTTTTGGGATTTTATAAACTGATTTACCATCTCAGAGAACAATGTGATGTGTGACTGGTGTTTTTGGTTTCTTTATGGTTTAAGTTCCTTGTAAAATGAAGCACCTATTAATAGATTTCACATAGAAATCCCATTTTGAATAATACTCTGCATACTGAGATTAAGGTTTAATCAGGTCATCCCACATGAAGTTGTTCAGGCGCTTCTCGCAGCTTGTAAAAGTGGTTCATTTGACTCTGCAAACAAAGAAGTCAAAAATGTTATTGCAGAGGGATATCCAGTCAGTCAGATGCTTTCTCAGGTGAAACACTGTTCCTTTCATCCGTAATCTGACAAAGTGGCTAATTGTATCTCAAATGTTGATATTATGTCATTGCAGTTATTTGATATGGTAGTTGAATCGGATGATGCATCTGATGAACAAAAAGCAAGAATATGCAAGAAACTGGGTGAATGTGATAAGGTATTCATGTGATCCTATTTCATTTTTCCCATAGTTTTCGTTCGCTCTTATCATTATTATTATTCATCTTACTTGAGAAGCATGAAATGGTGACTCCTTTTGGCGTTTTTATCGTTGTCATGTTTTTAAAATCATGATAGCAGATCCCTTATGGGATTTAGGAATACAACTTCTGGAAGCAACATTTTACTGTGTAAATCATCATTATCTTTTGGGCCTACTACTACCATGTTTCACTACCTTCTGCCACCTCATCATCAGACAAACCATCACTAAAGCTTTCCACTTATATATACATTCATAAATTTGTCTGTAAAGGGACATGAAAGTTGATATTACAAATGATTCAGCGTGGGGATTAATACTTGCGACTATAAGTTGGTGACCCAGGAACTCACTAGATTACTACTCTGACCGTTCCAGGATAAGGCGTATGGTCAGATTTTAAAGAAGAAATGGGCCAAATATATAATGCAACATTATATATTTTCTTATTAGTTTATGAGAAATGATAATACTCTACAAGTGTAAGACGAGTTGGTGTAAACCTTTGTACTCCTGTGGCCTATCCCAAAAAATGCAACATTTGACTGTATCCTTTTGACTAATAATCAAAACCTAAAATATGCATCATTGAGATAACTTATGGATGAAGTCAGTCTCATAATGACTAACGGGAAATAGGTATATATGGATTGCTATGTTCAATTTATTGCGATGAAGTAATCAACTCCTATTAACTCAATTTGGGGTTTGACCTCAAATGTCAAAGATATAAGTTTGTTTATCTAATTAAGTTCCTATCAGTTGAATAGGTGTGATGTTCAAAGTACTAAGTTTGATTTATTTGATTATGCAGTGCCTTGTTGATGGAGCAGACGAGTATTTGCAACTGCTGGATGCGTGCAGCTCAATGATCAAAGCTTTTTCTAACATGCCAGAAGATTTTTCCAACGAGTAGTGTATTTTCTTTGTCGTGTTACTCGAAACTCATCCTTCTTAAACATCTGGTAAAATGGGAAGTTAATATTTTGGTAGCTGATGTTATTATGTTTGGCGTGTTAAGAAACCACCAAATAATTGTCACACTTGCTGTAATGGTTTAACGTAACGTTTACAAAAGAGTCTTTGGACCCACAATCACTCAAAAGTGTATTCCAATGGTCATTATACAGGGGTATTGACAATGGCATGAAACATCTGAATTTATCATTTTAGATTAATTTTGCTGTGGCTCCTAAAAATTCCCAATATGATCAATCCTTTTAGATTGAACCTATCTAAACAAAAATATTACTGTATTCTTTGTAATCTGTTTATTACTTGTATTTATTGTTATTATTATTTTTTTGCTTATATAAAACGATAATGACTACCTTCCAACTACCTGAGTTACATGAACCAAGTTATGGGATGCAGTAAAATTTTGTTGCTGTTTGGAACTGCCTTCCATAAATATATCTATCAATAATACAATAGGTTCTAATATTAGGTCTATTATCCCCAAGAATCACTCCCTCAATCTTGAAGATATTTACGTTATTAATCCTTGTAGATGCTGATACATCTCCTACCTTGGTTGACGTATATCCTGCATATATATATATATATATATATATTATCCCCTTTTATACAAGTACAAAATTATAAAAATAATCGACTAGCAAACAAATATTTGCTTTACACCTTAATTTAATTAATGTTAACTTAATAAAGGTATGTCTATTTGTCAAAATATACACCTACAAGAATCATACACATTTAAATAACCTTTTAGTTTTACTTCAAATAATACAAAACTAACCAATAATTCCTATAAGTTTATAATATATATTAATAATATTAATATTAATATTAATTAAATAAAATAAATAAATATAATAGCACATAATGAATTCAAACTTTGAAACTAAATATACGATTTCAATAATAAACACCATAAGTCGGATTGACACTGCCACCTCACCAACCTAATATACAAAAATGACAAATTCTACAAATATGCTAGCGGTAATCTCGGCATGATAATTTTTAGTCAAATCCTTCGTGTATATAAGTAGCCAGCTAGCTATATGAGTTATACATATTCAAACATATCAACCAAACGCTTAACCATTATGGCTATAGATGACTCTTTCAAGCAACCGGGTTCTGTTCCATTCAAATGGGAGATCCGACCCGGTGTACCCAAGCCTCTAAACCATCATCATCAACCACCTTCCAACCGTTCCTCTCTCAAGCCACCACCGTCCAGCCCAACTTCCTTCCATTTCCCCTCACCACGAACCCAATCAAGTCGCTTTCAATTCGATAAGCCTATGTTAGGCCGACCCGAAGTGGTATCATTGACTTGCTTTCAAGCCCGAAAAGGAAATAGCAGCCAAAAGAAAACCAACAAGCTACATGTGGACCCCACCTACAAAACGGACCTTGAGACGTTGTCTCAATGGTCCATGTCGACTAGGAAGTCAGGATCACCGTTTCGTGACTCGCCTTTGTCCACCTCTTCCTTTTCGTCGTATCGATCGTCGCCGTTGATGGTGAATGTGAGTGATGCGGAATGGGCGGGTTATGGTCTATTTTGATCCATAATGTAGATTTTAGTAAATATATGGTGGCCTCGAAGCATATATCTTTTTGATGCAGAAGATCAATCAAAGTGAACAAATATCATGACCTACCTTTAGTGTACTCAGGTGGTTGTGATTATTGTGGGATTGATATAGTAATCGCAATCAGGATTTTCTTCGAGAGTCGAAATAAATGTTTGTTTTTGTGTGGTTAGTTTTCCATTTCGAAGAGTAATGTTAAATCAAGCTTTTCATACATATATGATGCTTGGTAAAACTCCGAAAATATATAATAGATTTGGATTCCTCTTTACTTTGTAGAGCAATTTTTTGGTTAAATTTCATCAGTTTAGTAGATTTCATAATGTATCGGGTTTTCTCTTGATTGATAGCGGAACCGGGTTGACGTGTTTGACCATGAATTATCTCATAATGCAAAATGATGTACATGTTAGAGCATAGGAAGGATAATAACTAGTTCACGCCTTAGTTCTTTCTTTTACGCCGGGAAAAGGGGATTTTCCGGCGTTGATCAGCCAGCGCCATGTGACATAATTTTTTTTTCTAACCTACATTGAGTGGACCACTCCCCTAAAAAACTAATCAAATATGGTATCTTGTCACAATAGGCTCTATGCAATTGTGAAATTCGACTCCGAGATGCTATCCATATTCCACTCTCATACAAGGAAAGAAGGCTTTTTTTTAGCCTTCGTGAGCGTTCATCGTAGATCAATTGGTAGCGCATCGAACTTCTACATAAGCATCGACATTTTTCTTTTAGTGAGTTTAGGTTTGTACGAATAAAAGCCCTAGTCGAAGAACTTACACAACTCCTAGAGAACGAGTTATATAAATGCAAAGTTCGTGAAAATGTATATAACTATAGTTACTGAACTTCAAAGCTCGTCTTTTTCATTGGAAAATGGCTAACTTTCGAATGATGCAAGACATGTTTCTTACCTAATAGTTGTGTAAGTTGCTAAATCATCAAAATTAATGTCACATTTGCAAATTACATATTATGTGAGATTAAAGAGACAATTCATTTATTTATCAGTATGTTTCAAAATTAACTTGAAAATATAATAGTTTAAGGTTATGTTTGGTAAAATTAACTGCGCAACGTGAAACTTTCACGTCATTTATATACGGAGTACGAAAAATGTTTAAAATGTTTGACAAAATTATTTGAAGCTTGAAGCTTAAACTGAAATATAAATAACATACAAATTATTTAATCCTATAAACTTATGTTGTAATATACTTGTACCTTAAACTTAAACAGTTGTACATTGTAAGGCATCAATTTATTAGTGTATTTACAAAGGGGTTAATAGACATATCAAACTTTCTTAAAATGTTCAATTTAAGAAACGAACAAAATTTGTTTACACGAATCAACCCAAACTATACGTAATGTGTGTAGAGATAACTAAACTTTATAAAATGTGTTTAAGGGTAACTAAAGTTTATAAAATTGTTCAAAAAGATGAATCAAAATGTTGCTAATCGGCTCCATTTTCCACTAGATGACAAGTTTTAAAAGTTAAGTTGTTATTTTATTTTATTTTTACAAAAATTAAATTGTTCCCTGAATTGAACATGTTGCAAAAGTTTGATACCGTACATGTGTATTAATCCTTTTTAAAGGTAAAAGATAGAGATATTATGGGCTTTTTGAATAAGCTAAGGCGCCATTTTTTTATTTAATGGGCAAACATCAAAAAGGATTTACTTATTAATTCATATACTCCGTATATGGTTGTGCTTTTTGAATATTCAGACGTTTAATACGTAAAATAAACATCAATTTAATATATGTGACTCATAGAACATATATAATACAAGTTGGTTTTACCCGCGCGGTTGCAGCGGAGCAGAAAAAATTTATAATTTTAGGCGAATATATAATATGCGCGTTTTAAATATAAAAAATAATGTATCGAATATATATGATTAAATAACAATTATCATACGTGAATCTTACACATGACTAGAATAACGTTAACATCATTCTTATATTGAAAGTGATAGATTGAATAAATTGAATCAATGTACTTACATCAAAATATAAACGTGAACATATTAATTTAGAAACTTAAAATTTGTTTTTATTATTATAACTTATATATAGTGACGTATAATATTGACTTGTTAAGATGAGAAAGTACTGTACACAGTTTTAATGAGAAAATATCAAATTTCACTTAAAAATCTTATGTGAAGCAACATCAAGAAACGTCATTATTTTAATTTGTACTTATTAGACCCAACATACATAAGTTTAGTCATCTTATGCATTTGAATGTAGACATATTAATTACCTATTCGAAAATTAGTTAATACTAACTTGTACAAAAGTTTATAAGTTAAATGGTACTATCGTTGGATTTTCGTTCGTTAAATGATACTTTCGTTTATGTTTTCGTTAAATTCAGTTTCGCAAGCCAAATCGAATCAAAAGCCACGATTAAAGTTTAAAACATATATTTTTAATGAGTGAAATATCAATTATGTATCAAGATCAATAAGCTTGGTGATATTATTATTATTATTATTATTATTATTATTATTATTATTATTACTACTACTACTTTTTTTTTATTTACTGTTATTTTGTTAATTCATCCAACGAGATTATAAGTGTTGTTTTCTCACAGTGACTTATTTATTCTAAGCTAATAATGTAACTTTGAATCAACCAGTTTATCGTTTTATTAAAAAAAAATTTTAAGTAATGATAAAAAGAATTGACACTTACTTTAAATAAAACACACCTAAATTGTACTTTTTTGTCAAATCAAGTTAAGTGTTAATGTTATAATTATTGTTTTTGTCTTCGTAACTCATTTATACTAAGCTAATACTGTAACTTGGGATCAACCGTTTATCATTTTTATTACAAAAATTTGTAAATATTGATAAAAAAATGACATTTACGTTAAATAAAACACATTTAAATTGTACTTTTTGTCAAGTCAAATTAATTGCTTAATTAAAAGATAACACATTGATTAATTGAGTATTTTAAAATTTTTATTAGGTAAATGGGTCTAACAATTTATATGTGAAGGATGATAATGAGTGAGGGAAAAAAATTGGTAGAAGACATAACTTTTTGTACCCAAAGTCAAGATTTGGTTATATTGTAGATAATTAAAATAAGCATTTTTAATCAAATGAAAATGCAAAAGAAAAAATATTTGTTAAATTTTGATCGGCTATATACTATTCATATAATAGTAAAAATTATCATTCCTGGTAAATGTTGTAGTTTCTAATATCCAGATATACGATGTATCTATTCGGAATCTAACAATAAAGAAAAAAACAAACTAACTTGGATAGCCTTAAAAAAAGACTTTAATATTTAATATATAGGGCTTATTCAGAATAGTCATTATATATCCAGACATACATTTTATCCATTCAAATTTACTAATAAAATACAAGTCTGGTAAAAAAGATAGCCCTAAAAAACACTTAATCACAAAATTAGAGAATTTGTTCAGGTAAATTAGTCGGGAAAATAATTGGTAGACCTAAAGTTGTAGGTCTAAATATAGATCTAAAAATATGATTTGTGGATGTAAAAAATTTGATTAGATGAGATTACGAGAGAGAGAAAAAATCAACCAACGAGATAAGTAGCTCTACATAGGTTTAGGCTTACAGGTGTGTTTGGCAAGGTAGCTTATGGAAGCTTACGAGAGCTTAAGCTTATTTTTTTTAATAAGCTTAAACTTCTAGCATTGTTTGGCAAAAATAATAATTCAATAGCTTATTTAAAAAAAAAAATAAGCTAATATAAGTAGCTTTTAAAAATAAGATCCTAGCTTATGAAATGAGAAATAACTTAAATACCTCTTATAAATTATTTATTATATATAACTTATGTTTTTTATAATAATTCACATTTTAACATCTAGCGAATTTGTCAAACATTTAGAGCATCACCAATAACAATTTTTTTTCATAGCTTTTTTCTAAAACTTTTTTGCTAAAATGTGTCGGAGCTTTTTATAGAAAAGTTTTACTAAAAGCTTTACCTCCGAAAGTAAAAAGCTTTTATTACACAAATTTATTAAAAACAATTAAAACACAAAATTTAGTAAAAACAATTAAAATAAAGAGGAAAAATAACCAATAACTAAATAGCCTAGCGGTAAGTGCAACCCATGACTTCTTTCTGGTTGCATTGAGTATTATTTATCATAAAGGTACCTAGCCTACAACGTTAAGGTAAAATCCGCACAAGTTTTGACTCGGACGTTGTGGTATATGTGATGGAGGTAATTTGGGGCTCCTGTGGGTGGCCAAAATACCCATTTAAAAGGGAAAGATAGTGTAAAAGCTTTATAAATATCAAGCTTTTGCAATATCTCTTCTTTAATCTAATCCTTTATAATGGTTTGTTGTAAGAAAAACTTTTTATGATTGAAGGTAAAGTTTTTTATACAAAGCTTTCATTTTAGTGAAAATGGGAACTGAAAATCTCTTATAATACAATAAGCTTCAAATTCCATCTTCTATCAAAATAGAAGAGGTCTTGGCAATTTATGAAGGGTTAATTGTTTCGTTATGTATTAAACTTTACACTTTTTACTATTGTAAGACTCGAACTTTGAAAACTTCTATTATATGTATTGAACTTGTAAATATCGTCTATTATATGTATACTTTCCTTTTTGGGTAAGGCTAAAATTGAAAAGTTTTCGTTTTGTCAATGTCAAAAAAAGAAAGTGCACGTATAATAAACGATATTTACAAGTTCAATAATAAACCACTTACGAAAGATACCCTATATATCATTGATGTGTGAAATCTAGTTATTAAATTTATCGTTGAAAAGTAACCAAGAAAGTACCAAGCTAGACCAAAACACAACCGGGCAGTGGACCCTGTCGAGTAGTAGTATAGTTTGGTAAGTTCGGGTTTGAACACATGGAACTTAAGTTTAGATAATCGAGTTAAGTGTGAGCAATTTAAGAAAGTAAATAAAAGTTGGGTTGTTTGTGTGACCGAGTTGTCACGATGCTTAAAACTATAGTTTTTAATTAAACTAGGCAGGTGGACTCTGAAGAGTCAAAGTGATTGATTTGAAACTTTCAAATATTTAAAACAATACTTGCTTGGACTAGTTCACTAGTGATTTCGGGGTGTGAAGTCATAACCGGTTAAATATATGCAAAAGTAACATTCATCAAACACAAGCTCAACGTTCGCTAAGACCTAATGTTCAACTTCAATTAACAAACCTATGATTTAATCTAGTAACGAACGTTTGCCATGGTTACCAACTTGCACAATTTAGCTTAAATCATTTAGCACATTCCAAAAATACATTCGCAATTTTGTTCAATCATTTATAGACAAATAATCAATAGCAATTTACTTGGTTGAAAACGTTCGCTATATCAATTAGTAAATCACTAAATGGCCAAATTCTTGAGATTAAGCTCAAACACACAAGGTTCTTTGATTAAACATAAATTAAGATTTTATGAGTTTGCAATTCATCCACACGACAAACATTCGCTAAATTCGCTAACTTATGTGTATCTAGCTCATTGTTGTCACAATCACCAAATGTTTTGTTCCACAAATGATGGTTCATTCATAATAAACAAACAACTTTGTAGGTATTCTTGATAAGCAATAAACATTTGCTATAATCGCTTTGCTAAAATGCCAAAAGTTTTATAACAACAACAAACCAAATTCATACAAATTCATGGATGATTCACAAACTCAAAGCATAAATTAACACCAAAAGATACACCCCTAATCAACTAGCTATTTCATCCAAACAAGCATATAAGTAACTAGCCACTCATAATCACAATCATCAAACAACAACAACAAACACTTGACAAAATCATAAATAACTTGAAATTAGATTAAATTGAAATTGTACCAAAGTGATTAGACAAATGTTTTTGAATGGTGTTGCTTGATGTTCTCCTCACAATCTCCAAGTGAAATGCTAGTAAAATTGAGAGGAAAGTGGTGATTTTTGTTGTGAAATTGAAGTAGTGGTGAATGGTGTTTTTTGTTCTTGAGAGAAAACTCAAGAAAAGTGAAGTGTGTGTTTTTTAAAAATCTGGAAGTTGGTTTTTGAGTATGGTGATGATGATGATATATCAAAAAATGAAGCTTAGCCTAACACAGAACTAATTACATGTATTGAAACTTGATTAGACACTAATTCCTAGTCCTAATTTGACGGGTGTCACATTCTCCCCCTATTAGAAGAATTTTGTCCCGAAATTTAAGTCGAAGTCGTGATTGGAGTAGAGTCAGTGAAGAGTTGAGGATACTTGAGTCGCATTTGGTCCTCCCGTTCCCAGGTAAATTTTGGACCACGCCGCGAATTCCACCTGACTTTGACGATGGGAATGCGACTTTGTTTGAGTTGTTTGACCTCACGGTCCATGATTTCGGCGGGTTCCTCAACGAAGTGAAGCTTGTCGTCAACTCGAATTTCATCGAGTGGAATGATAAGTGTCTCATCAGACAGACACTTCTTCAAATTTAAAATATGAAAAGTGGGGTGCACACTGCTGAGCTCGGATGGCAGCTGCAATCGATATGCCACTGGACCAATCCTCTCGAGGATCTCGAATGGTCCAATGTATCTGGGATTTAACTTCCCTCGTTTACCAAATTGTATTACGCCTTTCCAAGGCGATACTTTGAGTAGTACTCGATCCCCAACCTGGAACTCGAGTGGTTTGCGTCTCACGTCAGCATAACTTTTCTGACGATCACGTGCGGCTTTGAGCTTGTTTTGAATCTCGAAGATTTTCTCGGTTGTTTCGTGAATGATTTCCGGACCCGTGAGTTGGCTATCCCCAACTTCGGTCCAACAGATAGGTGATCGGCACTTACGACCGTACAGTGCCTCGAAAGGTGCAGCCTTGATGCTGGTATGATAGCTATTGTTGTACGAAAACTCGCACAATGGTAGGTGTCGTTCCCAGTTTACACCGAAGTCAACTACGCAGGCCCGTAGCATGTCTTCCAGTGTTTGAATTGTTCGTTCACTTTGGCCATCAGTTTGAGGATGGTACGCGGTACTCATATCAAGACGAGTACCCAATGATTTTTGAAGTGATTGCCAAAATTGAGATGTGAAACGACTATCCCTGTCGGAGATAATCGAGATTGGAACACCGTGACGGGTTACGATTTCTTTCAGATAGATTCGAGTGAGGCGTTCCATTTTATCAGTTTCCTTGATTGCCAGGAAGTGAGCAGACTTTGTGAGACGATCGACGATCACCCAAATGGTATCGCAACCGCTCGATGACTTGGGTAGTTTGGTTATGAAATCCATGGCAATTTGTTCCCATTTACATTTAGGAATGCTGGGTTGTTGAAGTAAACCAGAAGGTTTTTGATACTCGGCTTTAACTTTCGAGCAAGTAAGACACTTGCTGACGTAGGTGGCGATTTCGGCTTTCATATTCGGCCACCAATAGAATTCCTTGATGCCATGATACATTTTGTCGGATCCTGGGTGAATAGAATATTTGGACTTGTGAGCTTCATCCATCACCAAGTCTCGCAGGTTCCCCAAACTAGGCAACCAGATTCGGTTTGAGAAATACCTAATCCCGTTAGGTTTGATTTCGAATTGTTTATCCATGCCTCGCAAGGCTTCATTTTTGATGTTGTCGGGCTTCACGGCTTTGAGTTGAGCGGTGAGGATTTGGATGTTTAAATCGTTATGAATGGTCATACTGAGGGCTCGGACTCGAAGTGGATTCGTTCGTTCTTTTCGGCTGAGGGCATCGGCAACAACATTTGCCTTGCCTGGATGATATTTGAGTTCGCAGTCATAATCGGTAAGCAACTAGACCCATCGACGTTGCCTCATGTTGAGATCCTTCTGATCGAATATGTGCTGGAGACTTTTGTGGTCGGTAAAGATTGTGCACCTAGTGCCGTAGAGATAATGTCTCCAGATTTTGAGAGCAAAAACGACAGCTCCTAGCTCAAGGTCGTGAGTGGTGTAATTCTTTTCGTGAATCTTGAGTTGTCGTGAAGCGTAAGCTATGACTTTGTCTCGTTGCATCAGAACGCAACCGAGACCTTGATGAGAAGCATCGCAGTACACCACGAAGTCATCGGTGCCTTCGGGTAATGATAGAATAGGAGCACTGCAAAGCTTTTGTTTTAAAAGTTGAAATGCTGACTCTTGTTTATCGGTCCAGTCGAACTTTTTGTCTTTCTGAGTCAGTGTCGTGAGTGGCTGGGCTATTTTTGAGAAATTTTCAATAAATCGCTGATAGTACCCAGCAAGGCCCAAGAATTGGCGTACTTCGGTTGGAGTGGTTAGCGATTGCCAGTCTTTGATAGCCTCGATTTTTGATGGATCGACATGGAATCCTTGACTGTCGATAACATGACCAAGGAATTGAACGGTTTGTATCCAGAACTCACACTTAGAAAATTTAGCATACAGCTCTTCGTGTCTAAGTAGCTCTAGGATGGTTTTGAGATGATGTGCGTGTTCCTGTTCGTTTCGCGAGTATATGAGGATGTCGTCAATGAAGACAATGACGAACTTTTCGAGATAAGGCTTGCACACCCGATTCATAAGGTCCATGAATACAATCGGTGCATTGGTTAGACCGAATGGCATCACTTGGAATTCGTAATGCCCATAACGGGTTCTGAAAGCGGTTTTCGGGATATCGGCGTCGCGAACACGCAATTGATGATAACCTGATCGAAGATCAATCTTTGAATAACAACTCGATCCTTGAAGTTGGTCGAACATGTCATCGATTCGAGGAAGTGGGTATCGGTTCTTGACGGTCAACTTGTTCAACTCTCGGTAGTCGATACATATTCGGAAAGAACCATCTTTCTTTTTGACAAATAGGACCGGAGCTCCCCAAGGTGAAGAACTCGGCCTAATGAATCCTCTTTCCAGGAGCTCCTGTAACTGGGTGGACAACTCCTGAAGTTCGGATGGAGCTAAACGATATGGTGCTCGGGCCACAGGTGCAACACCTGGCACGAGATCGATTGAGAACTCAACCTGTCTTGGTGGTGGTAGACCAGGTAGTTCTTCGGGAAAGACTTCTGGAAAGTCTCGAACGATTGGCACATCCTCAAGTCGCTTCTCCTCCGACTTTTTCTCCATGATGTGCGCGAGGATTGCTGGATAACCCTTTCACAGAAATTTTCGGGTTTTCAAACAAGATATGATATTGAGTCTCGTCCCGCCGGTCTCCCCCTGTATGATTAAAGTTCCACCGGCGGCGAGGGGTATGCTAACGACTTTGTCATAACAGATAATTTCAGCCCGATGCTTGGACAACCAGTCCATAACAATGATAACGTCGAAGCTCCCGATTTCAACAGGCATGAGATCAATTGTAAAGGTTTCGTTGGCTAGACTTAAAGTGCAATTAGGTATCACACTATCGGTTTCTATGAGTTTACGATTTGCTAGCTCTACAGTGTACTTAACATCTAAGGCAACAGGGGTGATGTCAAGTAGTGGGCAAAACTCATCAGAAATAAAGCTCCTATCGGCACCAGTATCAAACAGAATTGAAGCAGTTAAGTTGTTGAGGAGGAACATACCCGTGACCACATTTGGGTCTTCACGGGCGTCCCCAGAGTTGAGTACGAACGCTCTTCCTTTGGCGTTGTTGTTGTTGTTGTTGCTCCTTCGTTTAGGACACTCATTCCTGAAATGTCCAGCCTCTCCACATCCATAACATGATTTGGGTTGTTGGGTGTTGTTGTTGGATTTAGGGGCTCGGCAATCCTTATATGAATGCCCGTACTTCCTGCAGTTGTTACAGGGAGACTTGCATGGACCATGGTGGTGGTAGTTGCACTTGGAACAGTATGGCCTATCCCCAGGGTAGGTGCGTTTAGGTTCTGCGTTGGGCTTTTTGTTTTGGTGGTTATTGTGGTGTTCAGTGGATTTGCGCTTGTTGTTGTTGGATGTCTCACGGCTGACAACCGGTGCCATAAGTTCGTGAGCCAGCCGGATTGCACTCTCAGTGGTGGTGGGTTTAGATGAGGCGACATTTCCCTGGATGCTCTCTGGAAGGCCGCGGATGTATCTCTTGATTCCTTTTGTCTCTGGTTCCACCAGACTCGGGCATAGCAACGCGAATTGCTGGAACTTGGTGGTGTATCCATCAATATCGGTTCCCTGCACAGTCAAGTGCCAGAACTCTTCCTCCAGTCGGTGTAGTTCTTCCTCGGGACAGTATTTTTCCCTCAACTTCTTCTTCAGTTCGGCCCAAGGTAGCCGATTCGCTATCTCAAGTCCTACAGAGTTGGCGTGGGTATTCCACCACGTGAGTGCACCTTCTTGAAAGGTGTATGTAACACCCTGAAATTGGGCCCAGTAGAATCAGGTATTCCGTTAAATTTAAATACTTAAATTTAATTATTTAAATATGTTTGATTGTGAAATTAATAGGTAAATAAGTCTCAGGAGATATTGTGACTAGTAAAATATTATTTGTTTTAAATAATCTTAGACGATGGTAAAATAAAATAATTTTCTTGCAATTAGTAATTAGGCTCCAGACAATAGATCAAAAGGTGGTATAATATTGTACTGTAAGTTAAATGGGTCGGTTCAATAAAAAAAGAGGGGACCGATCATTTTCCTCAATCTCTCATTTTCACCTAGTTTCTAACCTAACTAAAAACACTACTCCAATCCTTACCAAATCAAAAGATTATACAAATTGATTAAGGATTGAAGCTTGAAAACATAAAGATAATCATCATCACCATCTTGCTTTGCTTCCTCTTTATCTTGTAAGTTATATTTCATATATATGATGAGTTTTGAGCACATTATTGATTATTATGATTTGAAGCTTGATAAGTTAAACTAGTGTTTGTATATCGAAATGATGATGATGATTGAACTTCTTGTACTCGATTTCATGATAAAACATGATAGAATTCTTGAGTTTAGAAGTTAGAATATGAGATTAGTTAGATATATGTGATTTGAATGATTTGTGTTGATTAGATGAATGAAACGATGTTATATGAGGTTACTAGATGTTATAGTAGTTAAATATTGGTAAATTCTCGAGTATAAAACTGAGTTTGGTTGATTTGGTGATTTTTGGTTCGAACATGAATAGTGCAGAATCGCAGGCCTGGAAGACGAGGGAATACGATCGTATTCCAGGGAGTACGTTCGTATTCCTGGGAGTACGGCGTATTCCCAATCGTATTCCAGATCGTACTCCTTAAATAAAGGTCTGATCAAAACTGAGCTGGAAAATGGTCGGGAGTACGGCGTATTCACTTGAATACGGTTGTATTCCCTGGAGTACGGCGTACTCGTGGACCGTATTCATGGGAATACGGCGTACTCAATTGAATACGATCGTATTCCCATGTTTAGACTGGGCGACTTTCAATTGAGCTTAATTATGTAATTTAGCTTGTACATTGTATTGATATTGCTTCGTATATGTTTGATGGGGAATATTAAGTATATCTAGTATGATTTTGAGATTGACTTGGATTTCTTGTATGTTTCAGAACCGCCGAAGACTCAATAAAGTTAGAACTTTGAGTGGAGACGGAATCGATACAGGTGAGTGGACTTTGATCTCTCACTATATTTAGTGATCACTTATGTGGTTACTTCAAGTGTTATTTGTTGCATTCGTGTGTTAAGAGTTTTGTGAATTAGTAAGCAAGAGTTAAGAGATCTATTGATAAATGTGTTAAAGAGGTCAACTTGTTGGACGTTTTGTTACAGGTTAGTCAACACAAGAGTTGTGAACATGTGTTGTGAATAGAGCTTGTGTTGACTAAAGGTAGCAAACCGTTATCGGTTAACCGCTGTATTGGCCTGCAGTTGGTGTAAGTGTCGCTTGGTGGGCCACCGCGGCTGAGGGTGCCACAAGGGCCACCGATCCTCTAGTGATGTTGAGTCAAAGTGTTAATTGTTGTAGACTCATGATGTTAAACTAAGTGTAGTGTTAGTGATGAGTTAACTCACTTAGCTTCGTGCTAATCCCTCGTTGTTTACTCCTTGCAGGTTAATATATTTTGTTAAGGGCGGGTCTCGGAGTAAATTGAAGGAGTGTTCGACAATGATGAAACTCTGATAATTTTTGTAATACTTTAAATGTTTTGTTAAAGTAACGCCCATATAATTTGTGTAGTTATATAACAAAGTACTTATGTAAATGATTGTGTATATTTTGGATAATCCAAGGTTATATATATATGGGATATTGCTTCCGCGATGTTTAAAAAAAAAAATGTATTCAAATTTAGGGGCGTCATAAGTTGGTATCAGAGCTTAGATTTGGGTGAATTGAACAACTTAGAGTGTTCAATCCCAAATCTAGTGTAGATTTGTCAAACATTCCGGGTTGTGGGATTAGCTATAGTGTGAACTGTGTTAGTATGTTAGTACTAACAATTAACAAGTGTTGAGATGTGTTGTGAACAGATGGCAGAAAATGAGCAACCACCCCGTACTCTCTATAATGTCTCTGCTACTCACTCCGCACCAGAAGACGAGGATCATAATGGTACTTCGGATCCGGCAAATACAGAAGTTGAAACTAGTCAAGAGTATATATTAAGGTTAGAGAACAGGGTAGTTGAACTTGAGAGAGAACGTGCAGGGTCATCTCAAAGGTCCATTCCTACTTATTCGCATGTTGCTACTACTACCCCTCCCATTACTGCTTCTACTCGGATTCCGGTTACTTTTCCTCATGTTTCACAACAACAGCAGCAGGGTTATGATTTTCAGTCATCAATTCCGTTTCCTTCATTTGGATCGACTGGTTATCAGGCACATTTGTTTCCACCCTTTCAGGTGTCGAAGAAAGGATGTTCTCTCAAAACCTTTATGTCTAGTAAACCATCATCTTACATTGGAAGTCCTGATCCTACAGTTACCTTAGACTGGTTGCGTGATGTGGAAAGAAAATTAGAGGTTTGTCACTGTGATGAGGAAGACAAAGTTCCCTTTACTGTTCAATTGTTGAAAGGTGAAGCTATGTCGTGGTGGGATTCGATAACTGCTCATTTTACTCCACAACAAAAGAGTTCTATTAGGTGGCAGGATTTTCATGCCGAGGTATGCAAACAGTTCTGTTCGGAATATAATCTTGATCGTGTCAGGCAGGAATTTATGGATTTAAGGAAGACTGATGAGATGTCAATCGATGAGCTTATCCGACAATTTTCTGAGAAATTAAGATTTGTGCAACAGTGGGTCCCGACTGAAAGAAACAAAATTAGTCACTTTGTGAAAACCTTACCTCCAGATTATCGTACCACGGTGAGATTAGCTAGTAGTATTTCTCAGGCTTTTGAGTGGGCACGATCCGTTGATAGTGATGTTATGGCTAGGAGGTTGCAAAATAAAGAAAAGTATGCGCAGAAACCGAAGGGTGATTCTTCCGGTAAAGGAAAACAAAGATGGCAACTTTCTCAATCAAGCAAGAAAACTAGTTATGGTGGTGTTCCGATGGATAATTCGTATTGTGCAAGATGTCGATCAAAACATACCGGACTTTGTTCTATGCGGACGTCAAGGTGTATGAAATGTGGGGTGTTGGGTCATAATGCGATTGATTGTACTTATCCAAATAATGTGTGTTAGACGTGTCACAAAGAGGGACATCGAGCGGGTGATTGTCCTGATGTAAGGAAGCAGGGTACGGGTGCGGCTAGAAGTTCCTCATTTTCTGGCCAGAAAAGGAAGATTCCACCAGCTGCTACGGGTCGAGCTTTTCAAATGACCGTGGATGATGCTGTGCTTACTGATGATGTGATTACGGGTACATTCCTTATTAACTCTGTACCAGCTCATGTATTATTTGATTCTGGAGCAAATTGCTCGTTTATATCAGTGCAATTTTGTGATAAACTGAAATTGATGCCCTCTGTGATTTCTAATCCCTTAGAAGTTGAGGTAGCTGATGGTAAGACCGTTCCTGTTACCACATCGGTAGCCGGAGCTAGCATATTAATAGAGGATCATGAATTTCCAGTTTCTTTCCTATTGATGCAAATCCCTAGTTTTGATGTTGTTCTTGGTATGGACTGGCTGAGTCAAAACAAAGCCGACATCTCTTGTCATAAAAAGTTGTTAAAAAGCCCAGTTTCCAATCTATCATATGTTGTGGCGCGTGGGGAACGTGCAAAGGGTAGTATTCCTGTAATATCCATGATGAAGGCTAGGAAGTCTTTAGCTAAAGGTTGTGAATCCTTTGTGGCCTATGTTGTAGATGTCAAAGTAGAAAAGAAATCCATTTCCGATATTCGGGTGGTTTCTGAATATTCGGACGTGTTTCCGGATGAATTGCCTGGCCTTCCCCCTGTAAGAGATGTAGAATACCAAATTGACTTAATTCCTGGTTCGTCTCCTGTAGCAAGGGCTCCTTATAGATTAGCTCCTTCCGAAATTCGTGAAATGATGGGTCAAATTCAGGAATTGTTAGATAAGGGATTTATTAGGCCGAGTTCATCGCCTTGGGGTGCTCCCGTATTGTTTGTAAAGAAGAAAGATGGTACTCTCCGTATGTGTATCGATTATCGGGAATTAAATAAGAGGACAGTAAAGAATAAATATCCGTTGCCCAGAATTGATGAACTGTTTGATCAATTACAAGGATCCTCATATTTTTCAAAAATTAATTTGAGATCGGGATATCATCAAGTCCGAGTTCGTGAGGAAGATATTCCTAAAACCGCTTTTCGCACAAGGTATGGTCACTATGAGTTTTTGGTTATGCCGTTCGGGTTAACGAATGCTCCTGCAATCTTTATGGATTTAATGAATCGTGTGTGTCGTCCCTATCTTGATCAGTTTGTGATTGTGTTTATCGACGATATTTTGATTTATTCCAAGTCTGAAGTGGATCATGAAATGCATCTGAGATTGATACTTGAAACTTTGAAAAGAGAGCAGCTTTATGCAAAGTTTTCGAAATGTGAGTTTTGGTTACGTGAGGTGCAATTTTTGGGACATATTATTTGCAAAGACGGGGTTAGAGTGGATCCATCTAAAGTGAAAGCTGTTATGAATTGGAATGCGCCTAAGTCTCCTTCAGAAATTAAGAGTTTCCTTGGATTAGCAGGATACTACAGAAAGTTTATCAAAGATTTTTCCAAAATTGCTAGTTCATTGACTAAGTTAACTCGGAAGGATGTGAAATTTCAGTGGACCGAACAACAAGAGGCAGCTTTTCAGACATTAAAGCAATTATTGTGTCAAGCCCCGGTTTTGGCGTTACCTGATGGATCGGATGATTTCATTGTATATTGTGATGCATCGCATACCGGATTAGGTGGTGTTTTAATGCAAAGAGATCGTGTGATTGTGTATGCTTCTAGATAGCTTAAACCACATGAAAAGAATTATCCGACGCATGATTTGGAGCTTGCGGCTGTAATTTTTGCCTTGAAGATTTGGAGACATTATTTGTATGGTAAGAAATGTGTAATTTGCACGGATCATAAAAGCCTTCAGTACATGTTTTCGCAAAAAGAATTGAATATGCGTCAGAGGCGGTGGTTAGAATTGATTAAAGATTATGATTGCGAGATCCGTTATCACCCGGGTAAAGCTAATGTGGTTGCGGACGCGTTGAGTAGAAATATTTCTAGTGACAAGATTTGTTTTATGCGCGCGATTAGAGGTGTCCTTCGATTTGATTTCTCAGCTTAGAGTCGCACAGATTGAAGCTTTATTGGATGTTAATTTGAAATCCGATATCATGTTGAAACGAAAGGATTTGCTAGTTGATGATTCACGTGGGTTGAAAACTTTTCAGTCTCGGGTTTGGGTCCCATTAATTGGTGGACTTCGTGAGTTGATTTTGACGGAGGTTCATAAATCAAGACTATCTATTCATCCCGGTAGCACGAAAATGTATAACGATTTGAAACCTCTTTATTGGTGGCCAACAATGAAAGCGGATGTAGCCAGATTCGTGGAATCATGTCATATTTGTTCCCAAGTAAAAGCCGAGCATCAAAAGCCTTATGGTTCGTTGAAACAATTGGAGATACCCGAGTGGAAATGGGAACATATCACTATGGATTTTGTCACCAAATTACCACGTACGCAGAAAGGTAATGATATGATTTGGGTTGTTGTTGATCGTTTAACTAAAAGCGCCCATTTTCTTGCGACCAGTGAAACCGCTTCTTTGACCCGTTTGGCTCAATTGTATATTACTGAGATTGTATCGAGGCACGGAATACCATTATCTATTGTGTCAGATCGAGATTCCAGGTTTGTGTCAGGCTTTTGGCAGAATCTTCAGAAAGAATTAGGTACCCGAGTTAATCTTAGTACCGCATATCATCCTCAAACAGATGGACAGTCAGAAAGAACCATTCAGACTCTCGAGGATATGTTGAGGGCGTGTATTTTGGAGTATGGGGGTTCGTGGGATTCTCACCTACCTTTGGTGGAATTTGCGTATAATAATTCGTATCATTCAAGTATTGGTATGCCGCCATATGAGATGCTTTACAGACGTCGTTGTCGAACGCCGACTTGTTGGTTAGAGGCGGGAGAAAAACAGTTTGCGGGTCCCGATATTGTCCAGATTACGACCGATAAAGTTGCTATAGCTCGTGAGAAATTGAAAGCCGCCAGAGATAGACAGAAACAGTATGCTGATCCGCGTCGTCGACCAGTTAATTTTGTCGAAGGTGAATTGGTTTATTTAAAAGTGTCACCTTGGAAGGGCGTGATTCGTTTTGGTAAGCGTGGAAAATTGGCTCCGAGATTCATAGGTCCATTCAAAATTCGTCAAGTAGTTAATGACCAAACAGTTGCCTTAGACCTTCCTTCTGAATTAAGTGGTATTCACGACACCTTTAATGTTTGCTATTTGCGGAAATGTAATGTGGAGGATCCAACCCAAATCCTTCCGTTACAAGATCTTAGAGTTGACCAAAGTCAGAGATTAGTAGAAGAGCCCATTGAGTTAGTTGATAGAAAAGTGACTAAATTACGCAAGAAGGAGATACCTATGGTTCTAGTGAAATGGAAACATAGTTTGGGAGAAAATCTTACTTGGGAGACCGAGTTGAGTATGAGGGCTCGTTATCCTAGTTTGTTCGAGTCTAGTTAGATTTCGGGGACGAAATCTTTTAAGGAGGGAAGATTTGTAACACCCTGAAATTGGGCCCAGTAGAATCAGGTATTCCGTTAAATTTAAATACTTAAATTTAATTATTTAAATATGTTTGATTGTGAAATTAATAGGTAAATAAGTCTCAGGAGATATTGTGACTAGTAAAATATTATTTGTTTTAAATAATCTTAGACGATGGTAAAATAAAATAATTTTCTTGCAATTAGTAATTAGGCTCCAGACAATAGATCAAAAGGTGGTATAATATTGTACTGTAAGTTAAATGGGTCGGTTCAATAAAAAAAGAGGGGACCGATCATTTTCCCCAATCTCTCATTTTCACCTAGTTTCTAACCTAACTAAAAACACTACTCCAATCCTTACCAAATCAAAAGATTATACAAATTGATTGAAGATTGAAGCTTGAAAACATAAAGATAATCATCATCGCCATCTTGCTTTGCTTCCTCTTTATCTTGTAAGTTATATTTCATATATATGATGAGTTTTGAGCACATTATTGATTATTATGATTTGAAGCTTCATAAGTTAAACTAGTGTTTGTATATCGAAATGATGATGATGATTGAACTTCTTGTACTCAATTTCATGATAAAACATGATAGAATTCTTGAGTTTTGAAGTTAGAATATGAGATTAGTTAGATATATGTGATTTGAATGATTTGTGTTGATTAGATGAATGAAACGATGTTATATGAGGTTACTAGATGTTATAGTAGTTAAATATTGGTAAATTCTCGAGTATAAAACTGAGTTTGGTTGATTTGGTGATTTTTGGTTCGAACATGAATAGTGCAGAATCGCAGGCCTGGAAGACGAGGGAATACGATCGTATTCCAGGGAGTACGTTCGTATTCCTGGGAGTACGGCGTATTCCCAATCGTATTCCAGATCGTACTCCTTAAATAAAGGTCTGATCAAAACTGAGCTGGAAAATGGTCGGGAGTGCGGCGTATTCACTTGAATACGGTCGTATTCCCTGGAGTACGGCGTACTCGTGGACCGTATTCATGGGAATACGGCGTACTCAATTGAATACGATCGTATTCCCATGTTTAGATTGGGCGACTTTCAATTGAGCTTAATTATGTAATTTAGCTTGTACATTGTATTGATATTGCTTCGTATATGTTTGATGGGGAATATTAAGTATATCTAGTATGATTTTGAGATTGACTTGGATTTCTTGTATGTTTCAGAACCGCCGAAGACTCAATAAAGTTAGAACTTTGAGTGGAGACGGAATCGATACAGGTGAGTGGACTTTGATCTCTCACTATATTTAGTGATCACTTATGTGGTTACTTCAAGTGTTATTTGTTGCATTCGTGTGTTAAGAGTTTTGTGAATTAGTAAGCAAGAGTTAAGAGATCTATTGATAAATGTGTTAAAGAGGTCAACTTGTTGGACGTTTTGTTACAGGTTAGTCAACACAAGAGTTGTGAACATGTGTTGTGAATAGAGCTTGTGTTGACTAAAGGTAGCAAACCGTTATCGGTTAACCGCTGTATTGGCCTGCAGTTGGTGTAAGTGTCGCTTGGTGGGCCACCGCGGCTGAGGGTGCCACAAGGGCCACCGATCCTCTAGTGATGTTGAGTCAAAGTGTTAATTGTTGTAGACTCATGGTGTTAAACTAAGTGTAGTGTTAGTGATGAGTTAACTCACTTAGCTTCGTGCTAATCCCTCGTTGTTTACTCCTTGCAGGTTAATATATTTTGTTAAGGGCGGGTCTCGGAGTAAATTGAAGGAGTGTTCGACAATGATGAAACTCTGATGATTTTTGTAATACTTTAAATGTTTTGTTAAAGTAACGCCCATATAATTTGTGTAGTTATATAACGAAGTACTTATGTAAATGATTGTGTATATTTTGGATAATCCAAGGTTATATATATATGGGATATTGCTTCCGCGATGTTTAAAAAAAATGTATTCAAATTTAGGGGCGTTATAGTGTAAGTAGCGAACTTTACCTTATTGTCTTCTGTACAGTTGCAGAGGTTGAAGACGGATTCCATACGTTCCATCCATCGGATCAGACCAATAGCACCTTCCGTGCCCTTGAGGTATAATTGTTTGCAGCTAAGAAGGTCCTTGTAAGAACAAGGCTTGATGACAGGGGTATTACTGGGAGCTTCACCAGTACTTCGGGAGTTTCGAGGAGAGTCCCGAGCAAGCCAAGGCATTGGCCACAGTTCGAGAAACGATAGCAGCAAGTTCGTTGTCGCTGTAACTCTTCTTCTTTGGCGGCATGATTCTTCAAGAAGGAAACAAAAGGTACATGAGAAATTGTACCAGAACGGTAATTTAGACAGATGTGTATATATTTAAGCGGTAATATACAACATCAATAATGTAGGATAATCGAGTGAGTTAGTTGAGGGAAATTGTCAATTGATATTACGAAGTTAAATGATTACAGATAATTTCAAGTTATGAGTTTCAAAAGTTACAGACTTAGAAAATTAACAAAAGTGCCTGGAATCGTTTCATCCGGTCGAATTACATAGGTCCTAAGAAAGCATATTAGGGTACAGATTCAGCCTAAGCTAATTCTGACGTAAGTTGAGTTGTGGCAGCAGTGCGTTGAGATGGGCCACAGATTCTGCGAGTCTGTTGGCTGTTCGGAGGGCGTCCTCGGTTTCCCTTAGACGTGTCTCGCACTAATGCAGCCTTGATTGTAGGACAGAGATTTCATTTCGGTTGCCAATCACTTGGTTGTGGACAACCTCCATGGTTTCGACTGTTTCTCCCACTTGATTTTGAAGAGTGTTCATGGTGCTAACAGTGTGCTCGTGATCTTCGGAGACTTGTTCTATTCGTTCCATTGCTGTGAGTCTCTATTTTTCGCGAGTTTCTTGTAGTTCGATATCCATTTCGTGGAGTTGTTGATCGTGATGGTGTACCCTAGCGGCTAAGTCCGTTAGAGTGAGATGAGTGGGATATGGGCTAGCTCGAGGCGACCTGGCGTCCCTTCTAGCCACCCTTGGGTTTCGTGATCCATGTGGATAAGAGCGTGATGAACTTGGTGGTGTGTTTGCCATTCTGAGACAAAGTGTTAGAAAGAATGAGGCCTATATCCATATAATAACTTATATAATATAGCCTAAGTTTGTAATGAGGCCTATCTATGTATACTTAGTATCACATAATAGCCTATTGGGTGTCTAGCACAGACATATTTGAGTCTCGGTTCTCTCGAGGTCAGAGTCAACTAGTGTATTCGTATTCAACATAATCGTTTCTGACCTTACATCATCTTTCCTTAATTGTACATAGTTGATCAGGCTATGTTAAATTAAAGTCGTATGCTGTAATTCCTGAATCAGTCATGCCTAATGAGGAAATACTGCCTAACGTGTAACACCCCCAAATTTAATGATTTGCGGAAGCACGATTTGGGTGTTACTAATCAATAACAAAGCACAAAGATATATAGTAAACGACTGTATATGCGTCGTTTTAACAAAATTATATTGACATTGAAATGTTTACAACATTTATAGCTTTACATAGCTCGAGTTTAAATAAAAGGAGATTTCAGTACATAAGTACTTGTACAAAATATACTGTTGTAAGAAAATCTCAAACGTCTGTATGCTGACTCGAGCTAAAAGTCCTGAAGCAGAAACAACCTACTGCTTGGTACCTGCGATACATGCTAAAATGGGTCAGCTAAAGCTGGTGAGCTCACAGGTTTGAAATCAAGTAATATAGTATGAACCGCAAGATTTAATAATGATTTGCATCCAGCAAATAAAATGATAGTAATTGTGTATACAGTCATGAACACATAGTTGAGCTTAACTCGAGGGCCGGGTCCCTTAAAGTGAATTCCGGGCGAGGTGCCTCCACGAATGCCTAATCAACATTCGTCTTCCCAAATATTAGTACGTCCGTTTACCCGGTTAGTGCTCGCTAACCCGAACGAGGAGGGTCAATCCTATATGGTACCATATACTAATATTCACGCTACAACGTATTAACAACTATGCTGACGGAGGACTTAAATTGATTAGTTGTGAAAAACTCATGTAGTATATGAAATGTTTGTACTTGCGTTCACATGTTAAAAATGAGCAATATATCACACCCCTGAGTAAAACAGTAAAAAGAGGGGCTATGAGACTCACCTGAGTCTTGTGAGTTTAACTTAATAAACTTGAGTTGATTAGCCGAGTAATGAAGTCCAAAGACTTGTAACCTGAGGGTGTCCACGACACGCGATGGTTATAAACATAATTGAGTATCTCAAAAGATCACCCTTGTAGTTGTTACACAACTATATATATGTGTCCAATTTCCCATAATTTGTTTAGATTGTTTGAGTTTTGAAAGTTTGTACGGCCCGTTGGTGACGGTTTGCAACGATAGTTCTAAAATGTTATTATTGCGTTTGCTACAGTGAATTTGACTTTGCTACAGTAACTTTGACTTTAAAAATTCTGGTTTTATGTGTTTTGCGACACAACGTGCGACACAAGGTTTGTCATGCGACACAAGGGTTGTGTCGCATAAAAATGCGACACAGTATCTATACGACACAAGGGTTGTGTAGCATAGATTCGAGATGCTGATTTAACAGCGACATAATGATTGTGTCGTATGAAGTTTGCGACATAGGATGCGACATAATGGTTGTGTCGCAAGATTTACGACACTAGTTATTTAGTACGACACAAGGTGCGACATAACAGGTTTTATGCGACATAAGCTGCGACACAAAGCTTGTGTCACAAAGATGAACACCAAGTCAGTACCCAGCGACTGACGCGTTTTTCCGATCCAAAACTCAATTTTAACATACTTTTAGGCTATAAAATCGTGTTCTCTTCCTAGTATTGGACATATATAAGTTACATAAACAACTAACAAGTGAAAATACCAAGAATCGAGAGGTTTCAGGATTTTGTCGGAAACTTACAAAGTGTCGGATGAAAAATCCGAAAAGATAGGATGATAGATCGTGATGTCATGATTGTTTTTCTCCAAAGCAGTGCTATGATCCGGTTGCGTTTTATGTGGTTATTTTGAAGATTTGTGAGTGGTGGTGGTTTTGGTGATTTGAGAGAAAAGAAGAGAAGAAATAGAGAGAGTTGAGTGAATATGAGGAAAAAGGGAGGGAGGTGGAGGTTTAACCTCCTCCTTTTTCAGTCTTCGTCCTTGCTCCGTGCGGTGTTCGTTTTCCCGTTCGTTTAAACGTTAAATATTTATTTTAAATATTTAATTATAAGTTTTAAAATACGAATTATTACACGATATTTTTATTGGAGTATTTTACCAAATGTTTTATATTTGAATTATAAACCTAACTTAGTTTGTTTTGTTAGTTTGCGTGCTTAATATTTTAGTCGTGTAAAAGTTTATTTGTACATTATAATACGAGTTTGAAATATTACAAGGAATTGTTTTTAAGTAAAAATTGTGTTGTTAAATAGTAATTAAGTTATTTAATAATTTGTTCACCAACGTCCGTATTTAATTGAACCGAAATACATTCGATTTAAATTGCGTACGATTTAATCAAATCGCAAAGTATGTATATATTCATCAATATATAATTCGATACATTAATTAGCCTAACACAGAACTAATTACATGTATTAACAAAGAATTATGCACTAATTACTAGTCCTAATTTGGCGGGTGTTACATTCTCCCCCCGTTAGGAGAATTTCGTCCCGAAATTTAGCTCGAGGTCGCGGTTGATGTAGAATCGGTGAATAGCTGAGGATACTTGAGTCGCATTTGGTCTTCCCGTTCCCAAGTGAATTCCGGACCGCGCCGCGAATTCTATATGACTTTGACGATGGGAATACGACTTTGTTTTAGTTGTTTGACCTCACGGTCCATGATTTCAGCAGGTTCCTCAACAAAATGAAGTTTGTTATCGACGCGAATCTCTTCGAGTGGTATAATGAGTGTCTGATGACACGCAAAAAGTCAAGTTTTTATGTGTCATTATCTCACCTTTTTAGCCCAAATCATGATGAATATATATAAAATCAATACTTTATCATTAAAACTCATCACTCGGGCTAAAATATAGACAACATTTCAAAAGTCATCTAAAATGGTCGAAAAACACGATAAATGTAACGAAAACGATCATAAGCATTCTCGTTCACGCTTTTAAGCACTTTTTAAGATCCACTAAGAATTATGACCTCTAACTTATGTCATTTTTTTCATCAGGAGAATACGATCGCGTGGATATAAAGAACGTTGAAAACGGACACTCGAGTCAAAAGTTATGGCCGAACGAAGAATCCAAGGAACCGGAGAAGACCAATACGGGCAAACCAAGCCGGATACGGGTGGAACAAGCCGTATACGGCCATGCACTGACCGTATACGGCCTGGCATGACCGTATACGGCCTTGTCCAGCCGTATACGGCTGGTGTTCCCCCGTATACGGCCTCGTTCTCCCGTATTCAGCCCATGTTCGCCCGTATCGTGCCATTTCCACCCGAAATACGGGAGGTCCCCTCGTATCGTCCTCCTACCCCGTACAAGATGCGATTTTGATACGGCTGAGCGATACGGTTGAGCATTTGGAGGTAGGAATACGGCTGGACGATACGGCTGAGCAACTACTATATATATGGGATCATTTCACCTCAAATTCATAATTCATTCATCATTCAACTTCATTTCTTCACTTTATCTCTCTACTCTCTCTCTAGAAATAATTAGATTAGGTTAGTATAATTAAGCTAGTAGATTAGCTTCTAGCTTGGTTGTAACGGAGGTGCTCCGAGACTGCGATTGCGCAAGATTTGTAATTACACTTTGTCAGGTTTTATTATAATCTCTATCTTGTTATTTTAAATATGTTGTGCTGCTGTCATAATTATTTAGAATTGCTTGCTAGAATTATTGCCATGCTTAGCTAAACAAATCTGTGTTTGCTATGATAGTCGTTATGCTAGGGTAGTTATACTTTAATATGCAATTGGGATATTATGAAACAGCGGAGGTAACGTTATATGGCTTTCATTTGTATAGCGCCGGAACCATCACGAATGTGTGTAGTACGGAACGTGGAAGCTATGAAAGTCGTGGGCACAATCCGTTGTGGAAATAATGATTCCAATTGTAACACGCCGTTACTCTGTCCGTATGCTGTTAATATATATTTGAATCTATGAATTGAGTCTCCAATGTTTATCTATCCAACTTATGCTGTGGTTTGTAACTTACTGCTGGTACATAACTAGTGGTACGCCGCTTATTATTCTGTGTCTGATGATCGTTGAACTCGACATGGCCGGTGTTCTCCTGGTTGAAATACACCGGAGGGAGACACGGAGCGTAGGATTAGAGATAGGTTAGATTCATTTCATATAACAAATATTTTAGAGAGAACTTTCGGAATATTTGTGACTTAACCGATTATCCAGTAACTCTGCACGTTTAAAACTGATCCTTGTATGCTGCTCTGCTGCATGTTCTTGTTTGATTGTTGCTTTAGGGTTTGCATGCTAGTATCACCTGTGCTGTTGGATATATGATTAGGTTTTTGAATATAAATTGATTGCATACACCAGTTTAACATGCGTAAAATAGTTATGACGATTTATATAAAATAATGATGAACAATTTAATCAGCCGTTAGACCAGATCATCCCAACTTGTTCCGGTAGGAAACCCCTGTTCATGTTTTTGTTTATTCAACAATTCATGCCATGATTCGGATATCTCGGATGTCCGAGATTGGGGAACAGGATTCGAGGATGGTTGTTGGTTAAATTGGTTGCTACATTTGGGAGAACTTCCGGTGGAGTTTACATTTCATAATTGCTATCTTCGTGACATGTTATTTATCTGATTGCGGACAACTCTACGTTAGATAGATAATAGGCTAGTAATTATGGCTCATTAGGATATATAACTCAGGATAGATAACAAGGACCTTTTAATGTTGCAACGGAAATACCGTAAAACAGCTGAATACTGGTATGAGCGTTGAATACAAATACGTGGGAGCTAAGGAAAGGCTGTAGGTAGAATACTTTGCTGTCATTGATTGTTCCAAGTACATCTGTTGAATCCTGACTCCGTCATCATAACTAACGCCTTAACTAAAATAACTACCCCTAAAATAGCATATAAGATTGTCATAGCAAGCACTCGCGTTAATCTGTAGTTCTCGTAGCCACCTCACCTCCCCTATCTTTAGTTTTAGTTTTTAAATTAGTAGTTAAGAACAGAAAAGTAACAAAAACCCCTATCAAACTCTTGATAAACCAGCTAAATTACGAAGGATAATCAAAAGACCTAGATCCTATGCCCGTTGTAGTTTGAAGAACGACCCTAGGTCATACTTACTACTGTACTCCCATAGTTTTAAGTATACTTAGGCCCAGCAAAACATAAATTTTAAAAACCCACTGATCGGCGCGCCAGGAGGAAGGCCCGCAACGACGCGAGTCAAATCGCAACCGACCTCTCGACGCACATCAGTGTCTCATCAGACAGACATTTCTTTAGGTTAGAAATGTGAAAGGTAGGGTGCACGCTGCTGAGTTCGGATGGCAGCTGCAATCGATATGCCACGGGGCCAATCCGTTCGAGAATCTCAAAAGGCCCAATGTACCTAGGATTCAATTTCCCGCGTTTGCCGAATCGGATTACGCCTTTCCAAGGCGATACTTTCAAAAGTACTCGATCCCCAACCTGGAACTCGAGTGGTTTCCGTCTCACGTCAGCGTAACTTTTCTGACGATCACGTGCGACTTTGAGTCGGTTTTGGATTTCCACAATTTTCTCAGTGGTGGCGTGTATGATTTCAAGACCAGTGAGTTGGCTGTCTCCCACTTCGGTCCAACAAATCGGTGATCGGCACTTACGACCGTACAGTGCCTCAAAAGGTGCAGCCTTAATGCTGGCGTGATAGCTGTTATTGTAGGAGAATTCGCATAACGGTAGGTGTCTTTCCCAGTTTGTACCGAAATCAACTACGCAGGCGCGTAGCATATCTTCCAGTGTCTGAATGGTTCGTTCACTTTGGCCATCGGTTTGGGGATGGTATGCGGTACTCATATCAAGACGGGTACCCATTGCTTTATGAAGTGATTGCCAAAAGTGAGAGGTGAAGCGGGCATCTCTATCGGAGATAATCGAGGTTGGAACACCGTGTTGAGAAACAATTTCTTTGATGTAGATTTGTGCAAGGCGCTCCATTTTATCGTTTTCCTTGATTTCCAGGAAATGAGCAGATTTGGTGAGACGATCGACGATCACCCAAATGGTATCGCAACCGCTCGACGACTTGGGTAGTTTGGTTATGAAATCCATGGCAATTTGTTCCCATTTCCATTCAGGGATTTCAGGTTGTTGGAGTAAACCAGAAGGTTTTTGATGTTCGGTTTTGACTTTTGAGCAAGTAAGGCACTTGCTGACGTAAGTGGCAATTTCGGCTTTTATGTTCGGCCACCAATAAAATTCCTTGATGCCATGGTACATCTTATCGGATCCCGGATGGATAGAATATTTAGACTTATGAGCTTCATCCATCACCAAGTCTCGTAGGTTCCTGAAACTAGGCAACCAGATTCGGTTTGAGAAATACCTAATCCCGTTAGATTTGGTTTCAAATTGTTTGTCAATACCCCGTAAGGCTTCGTTTTTGATGTTTTCAGGTTTCAGGGCTTCGATCTGAGCGGTATGAATCTGAATGGTAAGATCGTTGTGAATGGTCATACTGAGGGCTCGGACTCGAAGTGGTTTTGGTCGTTCCTTTCGACTGAGGGCATCGGCAACAACATTAGCCTTCCCTGGATGGTACTTGATCTCGCAATCGTAATCGGTAAGCAACTCGACCTATCGACGTTGCCTCATGTTGAGGTCTTTCCGATCGAATATGTGCTGGAGACTTTTGTGGTCGGTAAAGATTGTGCACTTAGTGCCGTAGAGATAATGTCTCCAGATTTTGAGAGCAAAAACGACAGCTCCAAGTTCAAGATCATGAGTGGTGTAGTTCTTTCCGTGGATTTTGAGTTGTCGTGAGGCGTAGGCAATAACTTTGTCCCGTTGCATCAGCACGCAACCGAGACCTTGATGGGAAGCATCGCAGTAGACCACGAAGTCATCGGTGCCTTCGGGTAAGGATAGAGTGGGAGCGCTGCAAAGCTTTTGTTTCAATAATTGAAAGGCCGACTCCTGTTTATCAGTCCAGTTGAACTTCTTTTCTTTCTGAGTCAGTACCCTGAGTGGCTGAGCTATTCTGGAGAAATTTTCGATGAATCGCCGATAGTACCCAGCAAGACCCAAGAATTGACGTACTTCAGTTGCAGTGGTGGGTGCTTGCCAGTCTTTGATATCCTCGATTTTTGATGGGTCAACGTGAATTCCCTGACTGTCGATCACGTGACCAAGGAATTGAACGGTTTTTATCCAGAACTCACACTTAGAGAATTTGGCTTAAAGCTCCTCGTGTCTAAGTAGTTCTAGGATGTTTTGAGGTGTTGCGCATGTTCTTGCTCGTTGCGCGAGTAAATGAGTATGTCATCGATAAAGACAATGACAAACTTGTCGAGGTAAGGTTTACACACCCGGTTCATGAGGTCCATGAATACAGCCGGTGCGTTGGTTAATCCAAAGGGCATCACTTGGAATTCATAATGCCCATAACGGGTTCTGAAAGCAGTTTTCGGAATGTCGGTGTCGCGAACACGTAGCTGATGATATCCTGATCGCAGGTCGATTTTTGAATAGAAACTTGAACCCTGAAGTTGGTCGAATAGATCATCAATGCGAGGAAGTGGGTATCGGTTTTTGACGGTCAATTTGTTCAACTCTCGATAGTCGATGCACATTCGGAATGAACCATCCTTCTTTTTAACAAATAAGACCGGAGCTCCCCAAGGTGAAGAACTCGGTCTAATGAATCCTCTATCCAGGAGTTCCTGTAACTGGGTGGACAACTCCTGAAGTTCGGATGGGGCTAAATGGTACGGTGCGCGGGCCACCGGTGCGGCACCCGGCACGAGATCGATTGAGAACTCAACCTGTCTAGGTGGAGGTAGACCAGGTAGTTCTTCCGGAAAGACTTCGGGAAAGTCTCTAACAATTGGCACATCCTCAAGTCGCTTCTCCTCCGACTTCTTCTCTATGATGTGTGCGAGTATTGCAGGGTAACCCTTTCTCAGAAATTTTCGGGTTTTTAAGCAAGAGATGATATTGAGTCTCGTCCCACCGGTCTCCCCCTGTATGATCAAGGTTCTACCGATGGCGAGTGGGATACGGACGACCTTATCGTAACAAACGATTTCGGCTCGGTGTTTGGACAACGAGTCCATTCCAATGATAACGTCGAAACTTCCGATTTCAACGGGTACAAGATCGATTGAAAAGGTTTCGTCAGCTAGGTTTAAAGTGCAATTAGGTATCACACTATTGGTTTAGATAAGTTTCCCATTTGCTAGCTCTACAGTGTACTTAACATCTAAGGCAACAGGAGTGATGTCAAGTAGTGGGCAAAAGTCATCAGAGATAAAGCTTCTATCAGCACCAGTATCAAATAGAACAGAAGCAGTTAAGTTGTTGAGGAGGAACATACCCAAGACCACATCAGGGTCTTGGCGGGCGTCCTCGGAGTTGATGACGAAGGCTCTACTTCGGGTGTTGTTGTTGTTGCTGTTGCGGTTGTTGCTGCTGTTGTTGTTGTTGTTCTTCAGCTTTGGGCACGTGTCCCTGAAGTGCCCGGGGTTCCCACACTCAAAGCAGACTTTGGGTGTTCTGGTGTTGTTAGGGTTGTTGTTGGTAGGGGAACGGCAATCCTGGGTGAGGTGACCATACATCTTGCAATTGCTGCAAAAGGAGCCACAAGAACCTTCGTGGTGGCGGCTGCACTTGGAACAATAGGGTTTGCTCCCAGTGTAGCCCCGTTTGGTGTCTGTGGTGGTGTTGTAGGCTTTGATGGTGTCGGATTTCTTGTTTTGTTGGTTTGGGTGGTTGTTGTGGTAGTCGGACCACTTTCTTTTGTTGTTGTGGGAGGATGAAGTGGGTGGTTCAGAATCTTGGCTCATTGCCATCAGGTCTTGGGCCAGTAGAATTGCACTGTCAATGGTGGTTTGGTTTGAAGAGGCAACGTGCCCCCGAACAGGCTCAGGAAGACCAAGGATGTACTTCTGATGCGCCGCCAACGGTCGATCAGGAATTACCCTGTCGTTGGACCGTCCGTCAGCGGCGGCACCAGTGGGTTTTAATATTTATAAATGCTGGGCCTAAGTATACTTAAAACTATGGGTGTATAGTGATAAGTATGACCTAGGGCCGTTCTTCAAAACCAACTGTATTGTGGATCTGAGTAGTCTAGGATGTCCGTTTCTAATTAGTGAGGGAGTTTTAAAATAGTTGTGAGTGGTTTGGTTTTGTTTTTATGATTAAACTAATAAGCAATAATAAAAAGCAGATAAAATAAACGGAATAGCAGTCAGGATAGAGGGGGTGTTTGTTGTGAGTTCGTTAGCCGAACATTGGGATGATGTTTAGTTCAGGATATGAAAACGTCTCTAAAGATTTGTATTTTATTTGTTTTAAGTATATGTGGGATAAGCACTAGCTCCCTACTGATTGATTTCTCAATCAGTATGTCACTGAGAAACTAGGCTATCGTGATTCTGATCGGAGTAGGTTGCCCAGCCCACAACACTGTCCTGTTACGGCACAGTGACCCTTTTTAGATTAGATATCCCGGGTGCATGAATAAGGTAGCAAACTAACTCGATGTCCGACCGTTCTTAACCCCATAGGGATACTCAATTGAATAAAACATTTAAGTATAAGACTTGATTTGGTGCTTGATTACTTTCTATCGATGGGTTTGTAAAGTCCAGAGATTGAAATAACCAGTGATTTACAAAGTAGAGTAACAGTATTCACGTTTACTCTGGACTTATAATCTAAGTTTGTATTTGAGTTCAGAAATTATCCATCTATGATATAAACCAGCCCTTACTTTTAAGTCCCAATAAATCCCTAGTTTATGTACTGTGTACACTACTTTGATCGAAAACGGTATTTCCACAGGTTTAAAACCAGACCATGTTTATTTCAAACACAGATAATTAATTACCTTTACTTAAGGTTAGCTACGTCTTAATAAAAAGGTTTTAATCACGTTCATTGTTCGAAAGGCATTAGGTTAAATTGAGGTTTATAATCATAGATAGAAAGTTAATCAAAGCACCGAGTTTTCATTTATAAAATAGTTTGGGACATTATTCCACAACAGATTGTGCCCACGACTTTCATAGCTTCCACGTTCCGTACTCCACACATTCGTGATGTTTCCGGCGCTATACAAATGAAAGTCGTTTAACGTTACTTCCGTTGTTTCATAATGACATCATCCCAACTAATACGGCTAACTACATCACAACAAACACGCAATATAACTACTCGCTAATCATGGCAAATCCTAAATCTAGCATAATCAAAATAACAACAGCATGCATTTTAATTAATAAGATAAAGGATAGATATAACCGTGAAAAGAGCGTAGCTGAATATAACTGGAAAGTATACAGACAGAACTTCGAGTATGCTCCAAGCGATATTACAATATTACCCCTCTTAGTAGCCCCGTTAAGTATTAACCGGAGACTAACTAGCCACTAACTACGAAAATTAAAATAAAAACCTAATTTAGAGAGAGAGTAGTGAGAGAGTAGTGTTGGTGAAGAATGGATGAGAAGTGTTGGATTGAATGGATGCTTCTATATATAGGCAACGCACAACCGTATCCGTAGACCGTATCCAAAACTTCAAATGCACAACCGTATCGCAAACCCGAATAAAAATCAGATTTTTATCGCCTAAACGCACGATACGGTTGAGCTAGGGCAAATATGGGAGAGCTAGGGCGAATACGGGAGAGCATAGGCCGTATACGGCTGAACTAGGCCATATACGGTTGATCTTAGGCCGTATACGGTCTAGCTAGGCCGTATACGGTCTAGGTTTGGCCGTATACGGTCTAGACCAAGCCGTATACGGTCTGGTTCTCCCGTATGCTGGTTCCTCGGTTCTTCGTTTCTTCGTTCGGGCGTAACTTCTTCATCCGATGTCCGTTTTGAGCGTTCTTTATATCCACGCGATCGTAATTTCCTAACGAAGAAAATGACATATATTAGAGGTCCTAACTCGAAGTGTAGCTTAAAATGTGCTAAAATGAGTGAACGGAAGATTCAATGATCGTTTGTGCTTTGTTTTGCTCATTTTTAGGTTATTTTTGCTGATTCTTGTAACATCGTCTATCTTTTAGCCCTTATGATGAAATGTAATGTTTAAATTCAGGTTTGAGTGTTTTCATTAACAATTGGGCTAAAATGGTGAGATAATGGCACACAAAAACATGACTTTTTGCGTGTCATCAAATATCCCACACTTAGACTTTGCTTTTCCTCAAGCAAAACTCAAAATTCTCACTTGCTTTTAGGAAAAACATTTTGAAAACACGAGTTTATTTTTGGGGTGAATCAAAACATATCAAAAACAAACATATCCATATACAAGTAACATATCCTGAAAATAAGAGAAAGTAAGGTATTCCTTTCAGAGGCATAAAATGATTCTCTTAGGCATGCTTTCAATTCTCGAGATCTTGTAATATACACGACTAGGCGATCTCACAAGGTGGTCACTCAATTCACTCAAAAAGTGTTTCGGGTTACCTATCAATCTAATCAAACGAAATCGCTCATAAGCCAGTCATGCAACATCCATCGTCATAAGCTTGCTCGAGAATCATATCTCCACCACTTAGGTGAGGACGGCGCTAGCTATCCCAGGACATTCAGAGTGGGTTGTAATGGCAGGTGAGGGTTACGGGGTATGGATAAGTGGGATTTTTTTATTGTTGTAAAGGGTTTTGCTTATCTTAGGACTTCTAAACTTTTGAAAAATATTATTTAAACAACCTTTTTAATGAAAACGGAAACGGATAACAGTACGGGAAGATAGCTATTTTGACTTCTATCTTTTGAAAATACATGAGGGAATTTATGTCTTTTATAAGAGCGGGAATTTTTGAGAGATTCGAAGCACTTAGCTTTATTCTATTTTCTTTTATTTTTCTTTTGTTTCTATTTTTTTGGCTTTTCTAAGGATTTTATTTTGTTTCTTTCTTTTGCCCTTTTGAAATCCTTTTCTTTCTTTCATCTTTTTCATCCTTTTGATGACTTTGCATTTACTTGGTGTCAATTTTTCACACCATAAACTCTCATCTTTTGATTTTTATCAAGGGAACGCACGCGAGAGATTCAAGTAAACACCAGTATTTGTGATTTGGAGTGAAAGCAAAAAGGACATTTAAATGACATTTTCCACAAGTTTAAAATTTCTAAGATAAGATTTTTGGTGGGTGCGGAATAAATGGGCTTAAAGGGTTTTGAAAGAAACGAACAGGCTAAGGCTCAACAGGGTTATCTAAGCGGATCATCAACACTAAAGATGAGTGTTGGAAGGGTTTTGGGCTTGAAGAGATATGATAAAAAGGGTTAAATCCTAAGGAATGTCAAGGTCATCTAACTGCACCTATACCGCGTACGGTACTCTACCAATGTGGTCTCGAAGTGCATACCAGGAGCAAGTTCTAATTTCGGATGCATGCATCGGCACACTCAAACAAACGAATGGTGAAGCATTAAAGATGAATGCTTATATTGGCTCAAGATACCTCACTGCAAGTTTTTTGGGTTTGTTTGTACCTAGCCATGCGATGCCCCTCTTAGATTATCATTTTAGACCTAAGAAATTCCTATCTTATTTACTCTCAATTTCCAAAATACCCTACTCATATATGAAAATGCTCCTTCTTAAGACATTTTAACTCATAAAAATTTTGAAAATTTTTAGCAAAAGTGAGTTTTTTTTTTTTTTAAACAAATTGAGGAACATTTTCCGAGTTTGCTTTTGGAAACAAGAATCAAACAAGCAAACCTAAGGTATTCTATACCGCTATCCCACACTTAGAGGAACATTGTCCCTAATGTTCTTTTGAGTTGGGATTTGAGAAAAATCCCACACTTAGAGTTTGAACATATCGGAAAATGTTACTCAAGTGTTTGTTTTGGGCTGGAATCCCACACTTAGTGATAAGCTGGGGATATGGCATAGACTACTTTAATGAGAATCTAAAGCTAACAATCATATCAAAAACGAGAGTGAGAAACGAGAGATCTTGACAGGAATTCTGGAAGATGTGCTGAAGAGGAGATCTTGATAGGAATTCTTCTTTAGCGGTGGCTCCATGAAGATCTTTCGGCTTTAGCGTGCGCAGCTTACAAGTAACAGCTCTGTCCTCCATCTTTACACTTCTTTCACTCTCTTGTGAAGATATCTCGTAAGTGTGAACACATTAGATATACTTTAAACCAACTTCTCATTTTATAGCTTTTTACCATAATGGTGTCACTATCCCAGAATGTGAAAAGATGTTATCTACTACAAATCATTTTAAAACATGTGTTTTTAAACGAGTTCGAGCATAATGTGTGAAAGTAGCACGCAAGTACCTCAAATGCTCGAAACACATGGCTTGATAAAATTTAATTCCTATTTTCCTGGATTAGGTGGTAAAAGCTGAAGTGGTGTTTTGAAAGCAATTTAGATACCCAAGTGTGAAAGATAGTCAGAGATATATCACTTCTTGGAATTTAAAAACAAAAATACTACTAAAACTAAAGGATATTTATTACATGGGTTGCCTCCCGAGAAGCGCTTCTATTTATAGTCGAGGGCTCGACTTTTGTTCCTCTTGAATTAACCGGAAGAGGAACCTCCAGGGCAAGAGGTGCTGTTATGTGCCCTAGGTTGCGGAAAAGTGTAGCGCAGAGGATAGATCCGAAGGAAGTGGCAGACTATGGTTGAGATTAGGTCTGGCGGTTCCATAGTATCAGTTTTGAAGCTTTGGAAGTGGTCCGAGGCAGTTTTGGAGAGACCTAGCAATCCGCAAGTGATGTAATCAACCGCCTTATTGACTGGCCCGTTAGGGTCTGTCAATGTGGTTGTTTTGGTCTTGATCACTTCGCCAATTGGATGCTTTTGTCTGATAGAATCCATAAATTCCATGAACTTCAACTTCAGATCTTCATATTCTTCAGCATAGGGATCTCCTCCGAATATGGTCACAGATTAGCACAAGCTTTTGATTAGCTGGTGCTGATGAAGGGTGAAAGGAAAGCCAGAGTCTTTGAAGATATGAATCAATTTGCTGAATATCTCTCGATATCCAGCATGGAAGAAAAACTCTGGTTTCTCAGCGCTTTTCCCACGGAATATTTCACGTAATCGAGTTATCACATAAGTGGCAACATCGAGTAGTGACATATCAAGAATAGTCATGGGATGATTACGCTTCCTTTCAGCTAAACTGATGCATCTAAGCTCCTCGATCATCAACTCGATATGATATTCGATAGTGGATTTGATGACAAATCGATCGCTTTTCCCGGTGCTCAGGTGATCTTCTCTGGCTAGTAAGTCAAGGAATATCCGAAGAAAACTCATTACTTTGGCGTCAGCATAGCTCCTAGGGTTTCCAGTAGCTTCTTCTAAGTATATCCTGATAGAACTCAACATCTCTCTTTGTCTTGAGGAGTAAGGAAACGCTGAATTAATTAGAACATCATACACTTAGCGGTATATTTGTCTTTGTTCGATATAGAAGTAAATTTCTTGTGCGTTGTCCAATTCTTCCTTGAGCTGAGATTTGAGTGTTTCTCCAAATATTCTGACACAGTACCTAAGAATGAGCGGATCTCGGGTTCCATTGCTAGCGAGATGGATAGTGGACGCTTCTTCAATAACCGCTATTAGCCATTTTTGGTGCAAGGAGTATTCAATAGTGGAATTTCTAATAGCTGCTATCACTATGCGAGGGTCTCCATCATATCTATTTATCACATCAACCATCTGTTCATAATTAGAGACGATTGGGATACAGACGGTTTCTTGAGATAAAGTAGGTGAATCAGGCGGTTCTGGAGAAGCAGGAGGTGGGATCCAACGAATATCACCAGGAATTTCCCTCGAGTCACTATCCATAGTAGGAGCATCAACCTTATGTGCATTAGGGATCTCAACTACATTGGACGGTGGCTGGGATTCGTCAGTGAACCGGGATATTGTATCAGAAGATAGCTTTGGAGTGTCTATCTCAATGCCTTCCTTGTCATGAGAATCAGAGTCATCGGACCCAAATATACCTCCTGTCTCAAGCCATGGTTGAGGTTCAGATGAAGCAAGGGCTTGAATCCCTTGAGAAGCTATATGTGGCTGCAGACTTGGTAGTCTACTTGCTTTGAAATCCGAAATCTTCTTCAAACTATGTATGAAAGTTCGCTCAATCTCTTCTAGATTGCCAAGTCAAGAGTAGGTGAGTGGATTTTCTGGATCCAAGACACGATTAAGCAATCTGATGTGCGTCGAGAGGTCGGTTGCGATTTGACTCGTGTCGTTGCGGGCCTTCCTCCTGACACGCCGATCAGTGGGTTTTTAAAATTTATGTTTTGCTGGGCCTAAGTATACTTAAAACTATGGGAGTACAGTAGTAAGTATGACCTAGGGTCGTTCTTCAAACTACAACGGGCATAGGATCTAGGTCTTTTGATTATCCTTCGTAATTTAGCTGGTTTATCAAGAGTTTGATAGGGGTTTTTGTTACTTTTCTGTTCTTAACTACTAATTTAAAAACTAAAACTAAAGATAGGGGAGGTGAGGTGGCTACGAGAACTACAGATTAACGCGAGTGCTTGCTATGACAATCTTATATGCTATTTTAGGGGTAGTTATTTTAGTTAAGGCGTTAGTTATGATGACGGAGTCAGGATTCAACAGACGTACTTGGAACAATCAATGACAGCAAAGTATTCTACCTACAGCCTTTCCTTAGTTCCCACGTATTTGTATTCAACGCTTATACCAGTATTCAGCTGTTTTACGGTATTTCCGTTACAACATTAAAAGGTCCTTGTTATCTATCCTGAGTTATATATCCTAATGAGCCATAATTACTAGCCTATTATCTATCTAACGTAGAGTTGTCCGCAATCAGATAAATAACAAGTCACGAAGATAGCAATTATGAAATGTAAACTCCACCGGAAGTTCTCCCAAATGTAGCAACCAATTTAACCAACAACCATCCTTGAATCCTGTTCCCCAATCTCGGACATCCGAGATATCCGAATCATGGCATGAATTGTTGAATAAACAAAAACATGAACAGGGGTTTCCTACCGGAACAAGTTGGGATGATCTGGTCTAACGGCTGATTAAATTGTTCATCATTATTTTATACAAATCGTCATAACTATTTTACGCATGTTAAACTGGTGTATGCAATCAATTTATATTCAAAAACCTAATCATATATCCAACAGCACAGGTGATACTAGCATGCAAACCCTAAAGCAACAATCAAACAAGAACATGCAGCAGAGCAGCATACAAGGATCAGTTTATACGTGCAGAGTTACTGGATAATTTGGTTAAGTCACAAATATTCCGAAAGTTCTCTCTAAAATATTTGTTATATGAAATGAATCTAACCTATCTCTAATCCTACGCTCCGTGTCTCCCTCCGGTGTATTTCAACCAGGAGAACACCGGCCATGTCGAGTTCAACGATCATCAGACACAGAATAATAAGCGGCGTACCACCAGTTATGTACCAGCAGTAAGTTACAAACCACAGCATAAGTTGGATAGATAAACATTGGAGACTTATTTCATAGATTCAAATATATATTAACAGCATACGGACAGAGTAACGGCGTGTTACAATTGGAATCATTATTTCCACAACGGATTGTGCCCACAACTTTCATAGCTTCCACGTTCCGTACTACACACATTCGTGATGGTTCCGGCGCTATACAAATGAAAGCCGTATAACGTTACCTCCGTTGTTTCATAATATCCCAATTGCATATTAAAGTATAACTACCCTAGCATAACGACTATCATAGCAAACACAGATTTGTTTAGCTAAGCATGGCAATAATTCTAGCAAGCAATTCTAAATAATTATGACAGCAGCACAACATATTTAAAATAACAAGATAGAGATTATAATAAAACCTGACAAAGCGTAATTACAAATCTTGCGCAATCGCAGTCTCGGAGCACCTCCGTTACAACCAAGCTAGAAGCTAATCTACTAGCTTAATTATACTAACCTAATCTAATTATTTCTAGAGAGAGAGTAGAGAGAGAAAATGAAAGAAATGTGAAGTGTGAGTTGATTGATTAAAATGAGGTGAAATGATCCCATATATATAGTAGTTGCTCAGCCGTATCGTCCAGCCGTATTCCTACCTCCAAATGCTCAACCGTATCGCTCAGCCGTATCAAAATCGCATCTTGTACGGGGGAGGAGGACGATACGAGGGGACCTCCCGTATTTCGGGTGGAAATGGCACGATACGGGGTAACATGGGCTGAATACGGGAGAACGAGGCCATATACGGGGGAACACCAGCCGTATACGGCTGGACAAGGCCGTATACGGTCATGCCAGGCCGTATACGGTCAGTGCATGGCCGTATACGGCTTGTTCCGCCCGTATCCGGCTTGGTTTGCCCGTATTGGTCTTCTCCGGTTCCTTGGATTCTTCGTTCGGCCATAACTTTTGACTCGGGTGTCCGTTTTCAGCGTTCTTTATATCCACGCGATCGTATTCTCCTGATGAAGAAAATGACATAAGTTAGAGGTCATAATTCTTAGTGGATCTTAAAAAGTGCTTAAAAGCGTGAACGAGAATGCTTATGATCGTTTTCGTTACATTTATCGTGTTTTTCGACCATTTTAGATGACTTTTGAAATGTTGTCTATATTTTAGCCCGAGTGATGAGTTTTAATGATAAAGTATTGATTTTAGATATATTCATCATGATTTGGGCTAAAAAGGTGAGATAATGACACATAAAAACTTGACTTTTTGCGTGTCATCAAATATCCCACACTTAGACATTTGCTTGTCCTCAAGCAAACTTCAATCTTACCTGCCGAAATTTCCTGTTTAAGATTTTTATTAAAGCCATAACGAAGAAGTTATACAGAATGAAAACAAGTATTACGCTAGTTAGATAAAGAAAAGATGTTCACATGAAGTATCCAAAGATCTTTAAGATGGTTCACTTAGGCATACTTTCAATTCTCGGGATGTGGAATATACACGACTGGGCGATCTCACTGGTGGTCACTCAATTCACTCAAGTGTATCGGGTTTCCTATTATCCTAAGCCAAATGAAAAATCGCTCAAATACCAGTCGTGCAGCATTCGTCGTCATAGGCTTGCCCAAGGATCGTATCTCCATCACTTAGACGGGGACGGTACTAATTATCCCAGGACATTCAAACGGGTTTTGATGTATGGTGAGGGTTTAAAGGGTATGGATAAGGGTAAAAATGGTTTTAAGGGTTTTACTTATCTCAGGACCTTTAAAACTTATGAAAAATTCTATTTAGACATACTTTTTAATGAAAACGGAAACGGATAACTAAAAAGGCAGAAGATAGCTATTTTGCCTTCTATCTTTTGAAAACACATGAAGATTTTACGCTTTTGAAGAATCGAAGTTTTCGAGAGATTTAAGCACTTAGCTTTATTCTATTTTTGGTTTAGAATTTCTTGGCCAGGGATCTTCTAAGGAATTTTCTTTTTATTTTCTTTTTCTTTTGCCCTGCAGACATCCTTTCTTTCTTTCATTTTTTTCCTTTTCTGACCCTTTTTTCACTTTTGAATTTTACTTGGTGTCAAATTTTCACACCACAAGGCTCTCGAATTCTTTTTAAATATTGATCATGTAAACGCACACGAGTAGCTTTAAGTAAACACTATATTTGTGACTTTGGGGTAGAAACAAAAAGCATACCTAATTAGCATTTTTCAAAAAGATTTTAAAGATTCTAAGATAAACTTTTGGTAGGTATGAGGGTAAGTGGGTTTAAAATTTGGGTTGAAAGAAACGAAAAGGCTAAGGCTCAACAGGGTTTTCTAGGCGGATCATCAACACTGAAAATGAGTGTTGGAAGGGTTTTGGGCTTGAAAGAGATATGTTGAAATGGGGTTTAATCCTAGGGAATGTCAAGGTCCTCTAATTGTACCTATGTCACGTATGACACCCGTCAATGTGATCTCGACACGCATACCAGGGGAAAGTTCTAATTCAGAAATGCATGCACCGGTCACACACAACAAACGAACAGTGAAGCATTTAAAATGAATGCTTATAAGGCTCAAAATTCCTCACCGCAAAAATAGGTTATATGTGTCCAGTCGTGCGATGCCCCTCTTAGATCCTCATCTTAAATTGTTTGGAGTCCGACATGATTCGACCTTTTTTTACCAACTTTTGAATATTTGTAAAAAATTCTGTACTCTTTCTTACAATTGTGACTTCAAAAAGTTTAAATTTTTGAAAATTTTGGCAAAAATAAGGATTGAAAATCATTTTGAGGACTTGCGTATTTCTAAATCATCATTACGGATATTAGACGAGAGATATACTGCTATCCCACACTTAAAAATAAACATTGTCCCCAATGTTTCTGCACTAAGTTGGGAGAATCCCACACTTAGGGTTTTGTCTTTAGGAAAAATGTGAATTTAAAAGTTTTAAGTATGGAGGATCCCACACTTAGAGATTTAAGTGGGCATAAGCATATCTAAGTTACGCAGAAACTAGAAAAGTTTTAGGAGAGGTACTTCCCTACGGTTGGTGAGCACTGGAATCAGGACCAGATTCGTGAAGGAGTGGTGCTAGTGATCTGCTGGATTTGTGGACCAGACTCTGTTTAAAGCTCATCTATTCCTTACGAGGCTAAGTTCTGCAATACCATAAACATAGTCACAATCACCAGTTCAACATTTCAACATCTTAAAAGTTTAACATAAATAAAACATAAAGCAATAAAATAAACTAAAGGTCGTCTAGCAAATCATCCATGTCTGGGTCAAATGTCGCAAGTGCGTCACAATCTGGAACTGAAGTAGGTGACGTGGCAACAGTGGAACCAGGCACCATGGGGGCAATAGGGAGATCAGAGGATATCTCAGTATCAGCAGGAAGAGTGGGCTCTATAGTAGGTGCAGCTGGGAAAAATGACCATGGTGAAAGAGGTGGTCTGGGACCCTGACCAAGTCTGAAGGACTGGTCTGGAAGTCTCGGGAGTCTAACCCTCTCTCTGATGTCAGAGTGAGAGTCATGCTGGATGGAGAGCTCTCGGAGGATCACCCAGGTCACAGCTGGGTCGGCCGTGGTAATCCCGTAGTCGAAGACTGGAGGGCTCGTCACATCTATAGCACGCTCCTCTGGAACAATGGTCAGCTTCTTCTTTCCTCTGCGGTGTCTCTTCTTCTTCTGCTGTGGAGTCTGAGCAGTGTGTCCTGAGGTCTCAGCTGAAGCGTCCATCCTGAAACATAAAGAAAAACATGTAATGCTTAAGGTTTATAAGTTTATACAAATGCAACAGAGTCAGATGACTTTTGTGAAAGATTTTCATTTTAAAAGTTTAAATCATCTGAATGCTTGCATTCGCATAAGTCAAATAAAACTTATCTCCGATGTAAATGTAAGAGTGCGGTGCTGTCGGGTATCTAGCTTATCCTGCATTTATTAGTTCAGGGATGATAATACTAAGCAAAAATAAATTGAGAAATAAAATTAAAGCTATTATAAAGATAAGCAATGGGGTGCCTCCCAAGAGCGCTTGTTTAACGAGTCACTAGCTTGACTCTTTTACCTACTTTATCGGCTCAAGGTGGTTCAAAGATGTAGACCTCCTTACTGGAAGGAAAGTCTTCGATGTAGTGTTTTAAGCGGTGGCCATTGACTTTAAAATTACCGTCCGGTGCTTCTAGTTCGACTGCTCCGAAGGTAAAGACTTTTGATATCACGAATGGTCCACTCCACCTCGATCTGAATTTGCATGAGAATTTCTTGAAGCGCGAATTGAAGAGAAGAACTTTATCTCCAGGTTTGAACTTAGAATACTTAATTTTAGCATCGTGAATAATCTTGGTTCGCTCCTTGAAATGTAAAGAACTATCATAGGCTTGGTCTCTCAATTCGGCTAGTTCATTCAGCTGCATCTTGCGATGTAATCCTGTTGTGGAAGGGCCTAGATTGCAATCCCTCAGCGCCCAGTAAGCCTTGTATTCCAACTCTATCGGCAGATGACACGCTTTCCCATAGACTAGTCTGTAAGGCGTGGTCCCTAATGGTGACTTATATGCAGTTCTGAACGCCCACAGAGCATCTTCTAATTTATCGGCCCATCTTTCCCTATGATTCATCACTGTTCGTTCTAAGATCCTTTTGAGCGCTCTGTTCGTCACTTCGGCTTGCCCATTCGTCTGCGGGTGATAGGCCGTAGAGGTCTTATGGGTGACACCATAATACTGTAATGTCCTCATAAACTGAGCATTACAGAAGTGCGTGCCTCGATCACTGATGATCGCCTTTGGAGTTCCGAAACGAGAAAAGAGTTGCTTGAGGAACTTGGTCACTACTCGTGAGTCATTTGTAGGAAATGCTTGTGCCTCGGCCCATCTAGAGACATAGTCGACAGCTACCAGAATGTATTCTTTTCCGAAGGATTTTGGGAATGGTCCCATGAAATCTAAACCCCATATGTCAAAGATCTCGCAGGCCTGGATGTTAGTAAGTGGCATTTCACTCCTCCGTGAGATACTTCCAAACCTTTGGCAAGCATCACAACGTTTTACCAAGTCGTGAGCGTCTCTGAAAATGGTCGGCCAATAGAATCCGGAATCGTATACCTTCCTTGCGGTCATGTTTGCTCCATGATATCCTCCAGCTGGTCCGTGATGGCTCTGGTGGAGAATGTTCCTTGCTTCCCTCTCGTCAATGCATCTTCTTATGATTTGGTCCGGACATACTTTGAACAAGTATGGATCGTCCCAATAGTAGTTCTTAATGTCTCTGAAGGATTTGCGTTTTCTAGAGGTAGGCATTCCTTTTGGTATGATTCCTCTAACCAGATAATTAGCGTAGTCTGCGTACCAAGGGTCATAGTTGAATTGTGAACCCTTCTGGTGGTCTCCGACATTCATGAGTTGTTCTTCAGGAAATTGGTCTTGAATTTCTTTTTCATTAAGATTTTCCATCGACGGGTTTTCCAATCGACTGAGATGATCTGCTGCGACATTTTCTGCTCCCTTTTTATCCTTGATTTCTATATCAAATTCTTGGAGAAGCAGAATCCATCGAAGTAGTCTTGGTTTAGAGACTTGCTTTTTGAAAAGATACTTCAATGCTGAGTGATCTGTATAGACAATAGTTTTGGACAATATTAAGTAAGAACGAAATTTATCAAAAGCAAATACTACCGCAAGCAGCTCCTTTTCTGTAGTAGTGTAGTTCTCTTGAGCATCGGTGAGTGTCTTGCTGGCGTAGTATATTGGTTGAAAATGCTTATCCTTCCTTTGACCTAAGACAGCTCCAACAGCAAAGTCACTGGCGTCACACATGATTTCAAATGGAAGACTCCAGTCAGGAGCAACCATGATCGGTGCATGTGTGAGCTCATCCTTCAGAATGTTGAAAGCTTTCAGGCAGTCATCTGAAAAGACAAACGGAGTGTCCTTCTCGAGAAGGTGTGTCATAGGTCGAGAAATCTTAGAGAAATCCTTAATAAAGCGACGGTAGAATCCGGCGTGACCTAGAAAACTGCGAATGGCTTTAACAGAAGTAGGTGGTGGAAGTTTGGCAATGGTCTCAACTTTAGCTTTGTCAACTTCAATTCCAGACTTTGATATTCGGTGTCCTAGAACTATTCCTTCCTTCACCATAAAGTGGCACTTCTCCCAGTTCAAGACAAGATTTGATTCTTCGCATCGGGCTAACATTCGTTCAAGGTTAGAAAGACAAGAAGTGAAGGAATCTCCAAAGACTGAGAAGTCGTCCATGAATACTTCCATGCACTGTTCGATCATATCGTGGAATATCGCCACCATACACCTTTGGAATGTGGCAGGTGCGTTGCATAGCCCAAAAGGCATGCGTCGGTAAGCGAATGTTCCGTACGGACATGTGAAGGTCGTCTTTTCCTGGTCCTTAGGATCGAGAGGAATCTGAAAATAGCCAGAGAAACCATCAAGAAAACAGTAGAACTCGTTCCCAGATAATCTCTCCAACATTTGATCGATGAACGGTAGAGGAAAATGATCTTTTCGAGTGGCTTCGTTTAGCTTCCGATAGTCGATGCATACCCTCCAACCGGTGACGGTCCGTGTTGGAATAAGTTCATTATCTTCATTTGCGATAACCGTCATTCCTCCTTTCTTGGGGACAACCTGAACAGGGCTGACCCATGGGGAATCTGAAATAGGATAGATCAAGCCAGCATCCAATAATTTGATAACCTCCTTCTTGACCACGTCTTGAATCTTTTGGTTGACTCTCCTCTGTCTCTGTATGGATGGTTTGAAGTCGTTTTCCATTAGTATCTTGTGAGTGCAATAGTTTGGACTAATCCCTTGGATGTCAGAGATTTTCCATGCAATCGCCTTCTTATGTGACTTTAACACTTGGATGAGTCTTGCTTTCTCTTCGGGTGTAAGACCTTTTGCAATTATAACGGGTAAATGCGAGGTTCCTTCAAGAAAAGCATACTCCATATGAGAGGGTAGTTCCTTTAGCTCCAATTCAGGTGGTTCTTCAATGGAAGGTTTCATTCGAGCGATCTCGTCTCTTTGTAACAAATCATACTCCGTCTGGAACTCTGGTTCATTTGGAGATGAGTCGGCTGCAGTGGCTGATGCTATTTCTACTAACTTTGTCTCATTAGGAAGTGCGTTCTTCTTCAGCTCGTATTTTCTTGTAGATGATGAGGAAGTTGCACTATCTTCAGTAAAGATGATATCGTTGTTGTCGGTGAATGCAAACTTCTGAAATTGAGCTGTTGAAGACGTACTTATGGTGATTTCTGGATTTTGTGGCGCACAACCTTCAGATAGTTGTGGCTTAGCTGAAATTTCTGATTCCATCTCCTCAAAAGATTTGAGAATTTCAGCTACTGAAGGAGATGAATCAGTTTGATCCCTTTGTAAGATTGGTAGAGGGATGCCTTCGCCTAAGGGAACAGCAGCAAAAAAGTTGTTCGTGGGAGTGCTGTCAGGCGGTGCAAGAGGATACTTCATTTCAGATAAAGGAAATAGCAGCTCCTTAGAGTGTGCTGGTTTGTCAGAGATAGCTGAGCAGAGTCCAACGTCGTCCTGGCATAGTCTTCTTGTAGTGATGACTGTGTTGGGAAGAGGATCGGGATTGCTAACTGCTAGAATCTCTTCCATATGCTCGTCATATATTTCCTGCATGGAATCCACAAGACCAAGATCTTCTCCCACAGGTTGTTTCATCAATTTATCGACATTAAAGGTGACTTCCTCCGCTCCAACCCTCAATTTTAAAGATCTTTCGTTTACGTCAATAACAGCCTTGGTAGTGTTTAGGAAAGGTCTGCCAAGGATGAGGGGAACGTGGGCGTCTTCCTCAATATCCATAATGACAAAGTCAACTGGGAAGATAAATTTACCTACTCGGACCATAATATCTTCAGCAATCCCCCGAGGGAGTTTAACTGATCTATCAGCTAATTGGATGGTCATACGAGTGGGTAGCAGTTCTCCTAATCCTAGTTTCTTATATAGTGAGTAAGGCATAAGGTTGACACTAGCACCTAGGTCAGCTAAGGCATTACTAACTTGGATATTTTGAAGGTAACAAGGAATAGTGAAACGGCTAGTATCTCCTAGTTTCGGTGGAAGGCCATGTAACATGATTGCAGAGCATTAAGCATCTAAGGGTATATTAACTAATTGCCTTAATTTTTCTTTATTTGAAAGAAGTTCTTTAAAGAATTTTGCACAACTAGGCATTTCTACTAAAGCATCTAATAATCTAACGTTTAAGTGCAGGCTTTTAAACATCTCAAGATATTTCCCAAACTGCGCTTCTTGCTTCTCCTTCTTAAGCCTACCAGGAAAGGGAATTCGAGTACGTGGAATGATTTCTGGAACTTGAGAAGGTACTGGATCAGGTGCAGAGACAGGGGTGTCACTTGGCACTGGATCAGTAGAAGTGGAAGGTTTGTTTGAAGAATTATCTGAGGTTTGTTCAATTCTGGTTTCTTTACCTCCTCTTGTAACAACTAAGATGTCATCATGCTCATAGGATGAGAGATAGACAGCGTTACTGATCGCGATTTTCCTTTGACTCTCCTCAACTTTTGAAAATAATTGTTTAAGACTAACTTCTATGTTTTTGATTAAATCTTCGGAAATTCTAAGTAAAGCATCAATTTTATCTTGAGAATCTATTACTTGTTTATTTACGTTATTTTGTTCAATCATAAAGTTAATCAGAGTTTCGTTATAATGTTGTTGAGAGTTGAAGGAGGAATCGGATAGAGTGGACGGCATAGTATTCAGAGTTTGAGCAAGAGGGGTTTTGTTTTGCCACTGAACAGAAGATGTGGATTGAAAGTTTGGTTCAGGGCTTTGGACAGTTGTTCCAAATTTCCAGACACGTTGACTAGTCGTCATGGCTGAAGAATTTGGGGTTTTGGTAGAAAATAGAGTTTTGGAAAGGAAAGGGTACTGAAAAGGAAAGAACGGAAAGGTAACTTTCGAATGATATTGATCTTCCGAAAGGATCGCTAAATAACTGAGATAACTAAATTCCTAAATCGGTCATTGTAGCCCCCGGCAGCGGCGCCAAAAACCTGATGTGCGTCGAGAGGTCGGTTGCGATTTGACTCGAGTCGTTGCGGGCCTTCCTCCTGGCGCGCCGATTAGTGGGTTTTTAAAATTTATGTTTTGCTAGGCCTAAGTATACTTAAAACTATGGGAGTACAGTAGTAAGTATGACCTAGGGTCGTTCTTCAAACTACAACGGGCATAGGATCTAGGTCTTTTGATTATCCTTCGTAATTTAGCTGCTTTATCAAGAGTTTGATAGGGTTTTTGTTACTTTTCTGTTCTTAACTACTAATTTAAAAACTAAAACTAAAGATAGGGGAGGTGAGGTGGCTACGAGAACTACAGATTAACGCGAGTGCTTGCTATGACAATCTTATATGCTATTTTAGGGGTAGTTATTTTAGTTAAGGCGTTAGTTATGATGACGGAGTCAGGATTCAACAGACGTACTTGGAACAATCAATGACAGCAAAGTATTCTACCTACAGCCTTTCCTTAGTTCCCACGTATTTGTATTCAACGCTTATACCAGTATTCAGCTGTTTTACGGTATTTCCGTTACAACATTAAAAGGTCCTTGTTATCTATCCTGAGTTATATATCCTAATGAGCCATAATTACTAGCCTATTATCTATCTAACGTAGAGTTGTCCGCAATCAAATAAATAACATGTCACGAAGATAGCAATTATGAAATGTAAACTCCACCGGAAGTTCTCCCAAATGTAGCAACCAATTTAACCAACAACCATCCTCGAATCCTGTTCCCCAATCTCGGACATCCGAGATATCCGAATCATGGCATGAATTGTTGAATAAACAAAAACATGAACAGGGGTTTCCTACCGGAACAAGTTGGGATGATCTGGTCTAACGGCTGATTAAATTGTTCATCATTATTTTATATAAATCGTCATAACTATTTTACGCATGTTAAACTGGTGTATGCAATCAATTTATATTCAAAAACCTAATCATATATCCAACAGCACAGGTGATACTAGCATGCAAACCCTAAAGCAACAATCAAACAAGAACATGCAGCAGAGCAGCATACAAGGATCAGTTTATACGTGCAGAGTTACTGGATAATTTGGTTAAGTCACAAATATTCCGAAAGTTCTCTCTAAAATATTTGTTATATGAAATGAATCTAACCTATCTCTAATCCTACGCTCCGTGTCTCCCTCCGGTGTATTTCAACCAGGAGAACACCGGCCATGTCGAGTTCAACGATCATCAGACACAGAATAATAAGCGGCGTACCACCAGTTATGTACCAGCAGTAAGTTACAAACCACAGCATAAGTTGGATAGATAAACATTGGAGACTTATTTCATAGATTCAAATATATATTAACAGCATACGGACAGAGTAACGGCGTGTTACAATTGGAATCATTATTTCCACAACGGATTGTGCCCACAACTTTCATAGCTTCCACGTTCCGTACTACACACATTCGTGATGGTTCCGGCGCTATACAAATGAAAGCCGTATAACGTTACCTCCGTTGTTTCATAATATCCCAATTGCATATTAAAGTATAACTACCCTAGCATAACGACTATCATAGCAAACACAGATTTGTTTAGCTAAGCATGGCAATAATTCTAGCAAGCAATTCTAAATAATTATGACAGCAGCACAACATATTTAAAATAACAAGATAGAGATTATAATAAAACCTGACAAAGCGTAATTACAAATCTTGCGCAATCGCAGTCTCGGAGCACCTCCGTTACAACCAAGCTAGAAGCTAATCTACTAGCTTAATTATACTAACCTAATCTAATTATTTCTAGAGAGAGAGTAGAGAGAGAAAATGAAAGAAATGTGAAGTGTGAGTTGATTGATTAAAATGAGGTGAAATGATCCCATATATATAGTAGTTGCTCAGCCGTATCGTCCAGCCGTATTCCTACCTCCAAATGCTCAACCGTATCGCTCAGCCGTATCAAAATCGCATCTTGTACGGGGGAGGAGGACGATACGAGGGGACCTCCCGTATTTCGGGTGGAAATGGCACGATACGGGGTAACATGGGCTGAATACGGGAGAACGAGGCCATATACGGGGGAACACCAGCCGTATACGGCTGGACAAGGCCGTATACGGTCATGCCAGGCCGTATACGGTCAGTGCATGGCCGTATACGGCTTGTTCCGCCCGTATCCGGCTTGGTTTGCCCGTATTGGTTTTCTCCGGTTCCTTGGATTCTTCGTTCGGCCATAACTTTTGACTCGGGTGTCCGTTTTCAGCGTTCTTTATATCCACGCGATCGTATTCTCCTGATGAAGAAAATGACATAAGTTAGAGGTCATAATTCTTAGTGGATCTTAAAAAGTGCTTAAAAGCGTGAACGAGAATGCTTATGATCGTTTTCGTTACATTTATCGTGTTTTTCGACCATTTTAGATGACTTTTGAAATGTTGTCTATATTTTAGCCCGAGTGATGAGTTTTAATGATAAAGTATTGATTTTAGATATATTCGTCATGATTTGGGCTAAAAAGGTGAGATAATGACACATAAAAACTTGACTTTTTGCGTGTCATCACAATCTTTCCAGCATATGAGCAGCATTGGAAGTCTCTTCTTCTTCCTCTCCCTCTGCTTGTATCTCTTCTACCTGCTTAGCTTCTGGCTCGGAGGTCTCATCTTCTGATGTAACTTTGATAATAGAGACAGTATATAGCTCCCCATTCTCCATTGAAGCGCAGTCGGTTTGATCGATTTTGAATGTGATGCTTTCTCCATGAGCGCGTAAGCTGATAGTCTGTAAGTGGACATCAATGACAGCTCTGGCTGTGTTTAAGAAAGGTCTACCTAGGACTATAGAGATGTTTATATCTTCCTGGATATCCATTACTACAAAGTCAGTTGGGAATAGGAATTTGTTGACCTTAACCATGATGTTCTCAGCTATTCCCTTGCGGTACCTAATTGATTGGTCAGCTAGCTGGACACTCATTTTAGTGGGTTTAAGGTATCCTAATTCGAGCCTTTTAAATAACGAATACGGCATGAGATTGATACTTGCTCCTAGATCGGCTAGAGAGCGAATATTGCCGGAGTGGTTAATGGAACAAGGAAGGGTAAAACGTCCAGTATCTCCTAGTTTTTCCGGTAGACTATTTTGAAGGATAGCTGAACATTCGGCGCTCAGAGGGACATTGGGTACCTCTGGTACCTTGTCCTTGGTTGACATAAGTCTCCGAAAATATTTAGAATATATCGGGCTGGGAGGTTTCCTAGACACGGTGTCTAAGTTGTTACCGTTAGGATTGAGAGCTTCAGGATGCTGATTTAGACGTCCTGGAAATGGTATGCGCACCTTTTTCTTTGGAGGCGGAGTAGACTTCTTCTCAACTGTCTGTGTGACAGGAGATTGTTCCTTCACCGTAGAAGGAACCGAAGGTAGGCTCGGTGCCACTTGAAGTCTTGGCTGGTTACTTGGTTGGCTTGGAAGGTATTACTAGGCAGACTATCCTGAGGTCTAGTGTCGATACGTTATGCTAGTCGACCTATTTGGGTTACAAGACTATGTAGTAAGGTTAGTTGCTCCCCTAAGATGAGATCAGTCTGGTCTTGTCTAGCCGTAATCTTTTCGATGATTTGCATAAGGGTGTCGTCTGGACTAGTAATTGGCCTTTCAGGTGTAGGTTCAGTGAGAAGGTGTGGTTGGTTACAACCAAGTTGAGGTTGTTGTGGGTGGATTGGGTAGGGTGGTTGATTTGGTGGGTATTGGTTTGGTCTAGGAGAGGTTTGAGTAAAATCGGGTGGACGTGGATGAGTTCGGAACTGGTCATAGTAGGCTTTGCCATTAACATGGTTTTCATACTCAACTTGTGGATTAGTACAGTTCTGGCAGGAGCGAACTTGGTAGACCTGTTGAGGTGGCTTCTTCAGCATTCCTATTTCCTTGGTCAGTGTTCCGTCATGTTCCGCAAGAGTTTTGATCGCCTCAGTTTGCACGGGATTGGTGGCAAGCGGTACCGATAATGAGGAGTGCTCATCCGTCCAATCATTGTGATGAGTGGTCATTGTCTCCATCAGATTCCAAGCTTCATCGTCCTTCAAGCGCGTGAAGTCGCCTCGAGCAGCGGTGTCTAGCATTGTCTTGTGATCGGGTGCAAGACCATGGTAAAATGTGCACAACTAGGTGGTTCGTTTGATTTGATGGTTAGGACATTTCTTGAGCAAACTCTTAAATCTCTCCCACCCATTGAAGATTGATTCATCATGAGACTGTTGGAAGTTCATGATATCTTTCTTCAACTTGGTATGTTTGAATGGAGGAAAGTACTTGGCTAAGAACTTAGTTTCCATTTCCGCCCATGAGGTGATAGAGCCGGTGTCTAATTCCTCAAACCAAGTTTGTGCGTGAAGAGCAAGAGAATAGGGGAACAGATATAAGTAGGTTATATCATGCTCAACCCCTAATTGCTTGCAAGATTCGGATAGGGCTAGAAATTTGTTGAGGTGGGAGTTGGGATCATCGTCAGGCAGTCCGTGAAATTGGCAGCGTTTCTCGATTAACTGCACTACATCGTACTTCAGTTCAAATGATGCTCCGTCAATCTCCGGGTAGCGAATGGGTCCTCCTCGACCTTCTATCGAGGGTTTGGTGTTATCGGCAAGAGTGATACGTGTGGTGGTTGTAGGATTGTGGGAAGGTGATGACTTTTCTTGCCGGATGGGTAAGATGTCATCTTCGGGATAAGGGAAAGGAAGGGTTGAAAGAATTTTTAGGGGTTTAAGAAGGGAAAGCCATCCTAAGGGTTCACTAAGAAGAAAGTCCATCTGGACGCCTCTGGATCTTACAGTTGATTCCCCGGCAGCGGCGCCAAAAACTTGATGCACTGCCAATGGTCGATCAGGAATTACCCTGTCGTTGGACCGTCCGTCAGCGGCGGCACCAGTGGGTTTTAATATTTATAAATGCTGGGCCTAAGTATACTTAAAACTATGGGTGTATAGTGATAAGTATGACCTAGGGTCGTTCTTCAAAACCAACTGTATTGTGGATCTGAGTAGTCTAGGATGTCCGTTTCTAATTAGTGAGGGAGTTTTAAAATAGTTGTGAGTGGTTTGGTTTTGTTTTTATGATTAAACTAATAAGCAATAATAAAAAGCAGATAAAATAAACGGAATAGCAGTCAGGATAGAGGGGGTGTTTGTTGTGAGTTCGTTAGCCGAACGTTGGGATGATGTTTAGTTCAGGATATGAAAACGTCTCTAAAGATTTGTATTTTATTTGTTTTAAGTATATGTGGGATAAGCACTAGCTCCCTACTGATTGATTTCTCAATCAGTATGTCACTGAGAAACTAGGCTATCGTGATTCTGATCGGAGTAGGTTGCCCAGCCCACAACACTGTCCTGTTACGGCACAGTGACCCTTTTTGGATTAGATATCCCGGGTGCATGAATAAGGTAGCAAACTAACTCGATGTCCGACCGTTCTTAACCCCACAGGGATACTCAATTGAATAAAACATTTAAGTATAAGACTTGATTTGGGGCTTGATTACTTTCTATCGATGGGTTTGTAAAGTCCAGAGATTGAAATAACCAGTGATTTACAAAGTAGAGTAACAGTATTCACGTTTACTCTGGACTTATAATCTAAATTTGTATTTGAGTTCAGAAATTATCCATCTATGATATAAACCAGCCCTTACTTTTAAGTCCCAATAAATCCCTAGTTTATGTACTGTGTACACTACTTTGATCGAAAACGATATTTCCACAGGTTTAAAACCAGACCATGTTTATTTCAAACACAGATAATTAATTACCTTTACTTAAGGTTAGCTACGTCATAATAAAAAGGTTTTAATCACGTTCATTGGTCGAAAGGCATTAGGTTAAATTGAGGTTTATAATCATAGATAGAAAGTTAATCAAAGCACTGAGTTTTCATTTATAAAATAGTTTGGGACATTATTCCACAACAGATTGTGCCCACGACTTTCATAGCTTCCACGTTCCGTACTCCACACATTCGTGATGTTTCCGGCGCTATACAAATGAAAGTCGTTTAACGTTACTTCCGTTATTTCATAATGACATCATCCCAACTAATACGGCTAACTACATCACAACAAACACGCAATATAACTACTCGCTAATCATGGCAAATCCTAAATCTAGCATAATCAAAATAACAACAGCATGCATTTTAATTAATAAGATAAAGGATAGATATAACCGTGAAAAGAGCGTAGCTGAATATAACTGGAAAGTATACAGACAGAACTTCGAGTATGCTCCAAGCGATATTACAATATTACCCCTCTTAGTAGCCCCGTTAAGTATTAACCGGAGACTAACTAGCCACTAACTACGAAAATTAAAATAAAAACCTAATTTAGAGAGAGAGTAGTGAGAGAGTAGTGTTGGTGAAGAATGGATGAGAAGTGTTGGATTGAATGGATGCTTCTATATATAGGCAACGCACAACCGTATCCGTAGACCGTATCCAAAACTTCAAATGCACAACCGTATCGCAAACCCGAATAAAAATCAGATTTTTATCGCCTAAACGCACGATACGGTTGAGCTAGGGCAAATACGGGAGAGCTAGGGCGAATACGGGAGAGCATAGGCCGTATACGGCTGAACTAGGCCGTATACGGTTGATCTTAGGCCGTATACGGTCTAGCTAGGCCGTATACGGTCTAGGTTTGGCCGTATACGGTCTAGACCAAGCCGTATACGGTCTGGTTCTCCCGTATGCTGGTTCCTCGGTTCTTCGTTTCTTCGTTCGGGCGTAACTTCTTCATCCGATGTCCGTTTTGAGCGTTCTTTATATCCACGCGATCGTAATTTCCTAATGAAGAAAATGACATAAGTTAGAGGTCCTAACTCGAAGCGTAGCATAAAATGTGCTAAAATGAGTGAACGGAAGATTCAATGACCGTTTGTGCTTTGTTTTGCTCATTTTTTGGTTATTTTTGCTGATTCTTGAAACATCGTCTATCTTTTAGCCCTTATGATGAAATGTAATGTTTAAATTCAGGTTTGAGTGTTTTCATTAACAATTGGGCTAAAATGGTGAGATAATGGCACACAAAAACATGACTTTTTGCGTGTTTCAACTTCCTGATTTTATCAGGTTCTGTGCTTACCATGGCTGGGCGGAGGTCAGCGAGTTGCTGGAATCTGGTGGTGTAACCATCGATATTACTGCCCTGAACTTTTAGGTTCCAGAACTCCTCGTCCAGCTTTTGGAGTTTGTCGATCGAACAGTACTTGGTAGTGAGTTTTGCTTTCAAGTCCTCCCAAGAGAGTTGGTAGGCAGTGTTAGCACCCACTGATTGGGAATATGAGTTCCACCAAGAGTGAGCATCATCTTCGAGGGAGCAGGTGGCGAAATTAACTTTGTCGTTTTCCGCGCATTTGCTGACGCGGAAAACAGTTTCCATCTTTTCGAACCATCTGATTAGTCCGATGGCTCCCTCAGTACCCTTGAAGCTTGAGTGTTTGCAGCTCTGAAAGTCCTTGTAAGAACAAGGTTTAGCAGCGGGGGTTTCAGCGGCATCGCTGTTTCTCCCGGAATTCTGTGGAGTATTCCGGGCCAAGGCTTCAGTCACAGCCTGGATTATGAGTGACGTAAGTTGAGCATCGGTGTATGGTCTTGTCTTTGGCGGCATGATTCTTCAATAAAAGAAATGAAGATACATGAGATTTTGTAGAAATTTGTAATTGTCACAGATGTTCATGTATAAAAGCGGTAATACATAACATCAATATGAAAAATGGCAATTAATATGAGTTGAAACAGCAAGGAATATTTGATAGATAATATGAGTTCAAAGGTTACATCTCATGGATGTATTACAAAAGGCGTCGGGAATTGTTACATCCAACCGAATCATAAAGTAGCGCTTAAGTAGTTATTAGACTACAAGATAGATTACAAGGCAAGGACTACACTAGTCTTAACGTAGATTAATTTGTTCCATCATTTCAATGAGACGGTCCACAGTATTTGCAAGTCTGCTGGCCTGTCGGGCGTTGTCTTCAGCCAAGGCCAGTCGTTGTACCAATCCACGGGCATATTCTTCCGTTTCCCGTGAGCGTTGTTCACATTCTTTTAGCCTGTGTTTCAAAAGGGCGGTTTCTACACTTATCTCCACCACTTTGTTGAAAAGGACGTCTACATTGTTAACGGTGGTTTCGTGATCCTCGGAGACTTGTTCGATGCGTTCGAGAGATGTAAGTCTCCAGTTTTCGTTCGTTTCTTGCAACACGATGTCCATGGTGCGAAGACGCTGCTCGTGTTGGTTCACCCTTACGGCTAAGGTTGGCAAGGTGAAGTGAGTGGGGTACGGGCCAGCTCGAGGCAACCTGGCGTTCCTCCTAGCTACCCTTGGGTTCTGCGACCCGGATTGAGAGCGCGATGAATTGGGTGGGATGTTTGCCATTTCTAAGACAAAGCGTTAGAGAAAGTGAGGCCTATTTTCATATAATACATATATAATATAGCCTAAGATTGTAACGATGTCTATCTATGTATACCTAGTATCACATAATAGCCTGGGGTGTCTAACACAGACATGTTTGAGTCTTTGTTCTCTCGAGGTCAGAGTCTTCTAGTGTACCCTGTTCAGCCATAACTACTTTCAGATCTTACATCATCTTTGTTTAATTGTACATAGTTGATCAGGCTATGTTAAATTAAACTCGTATGACGTAATCACTGAACCAGTTATACCTAGTAAGGAATACTGCCTAATGGTCATAGTCTAGGCCCACTAAATGCAACCTAGTTCACTATAACCTTAGGCTCTGATACCAATCTGTAACACCCCCAAATTTAATGATTTGCGGAAGCACGATTTGGGTGTTACTAATCAATAACAAAGCACAAAGATATATAGTAAACGACTCTATATGCGTCGTTTTAACAAAAATATATTGACATTGAAATGTTTACAACATTTATAGCTTTACATAGCTCGAGTTTAAATAAAAGGAGATTTCAGTACATAAGTACTTGTACAAAATATACTGTTGCAAGAAAATCTCAAACGTCTGTATGCTGACTCGAGCTAAAAGTCCTGAAGCAGAAACAACCTACTGCTTGGTACCTACGATACATGCTAAAATGGGTCAGCTAAAGCTGGTGAGCTCACAGGTTTGAAATCAAGTAATATAGTATGAACCGCAAGATTTAATAATGATTTGCATCCAGCAAATAAAATGATAGTAATCGTGTATACAGTCATGAGCACATAGTTGAGCTTAACTCGAGGGCCGGGTCCCTTAAAGAGAATTCCGGGCGAGGTGCCTCCACGAATGCCTAATCAACATTCGTCTTCCCAAATATTAGTACTTCCTTTTACCCGGTTAGTGCTCGCTAACCCGAACGAGGAGGGTCAATCCTATATGGTACCATATACTAATATTCACGCTACAACATATTAACAACAATGCTGACGGAGGACTTAAATTGATTAGTTGTGAAAAACTCATGTAGTATATGAAATGTTTGTACTTGCGTTCACATGTTAAAAATGAGCAATATATCACACCCCTGAGTAAAACAGTAAAAAGAGGGGCTATGAGACTCACCTGAGTCTTGTGAGTTTAACTTAATAAACTTGAGTTGATTAGCCGAGTAATGAAGTCCAAAGACTTGTAACCTGAGGGTGTCCACGACACGCGATGGTTATAAACATAATTGGGTATCTCAAAAGATCACCCTTGTAGTTGTTACACAACTATATATATGTGTCCAATTTCCCATAATTTGTTTAGATTGTTTGAGTTTTGAAAGTTTGTACGGCCCGTTGGTGAAGGTTTGCAACGATAGTTCTAAAATGTTATTATTGCGTTTGCTACAGTGAATTTGACTTTGCTACAGTAACTTTGACTTTAAAAATTCTGGTTTTCTGTGTTTTGCGACACAACGTGCGACACAAGGTTTGTCATGCGACACAAGGGTTGTGTCGCATAAAAATGCGACACAATATCTATACGACACAAGGGTTGTGTCGCATAGATTCGAGATGCTGATTTAACAGTGACATAATGATTGTGTCGTATGAAGTTTGTGACATAGGATGCGACATAATGGTTGTGTCGCAAGATTTATGACACTAGTTATTTAGTACGACACAAGGTGCGACATAACAGGTTTTATGCGACATAAGCTGCGACACAAAGCTTGTGTCGCAAAGATGAACACCAAGTCAGTACCCAGCGACTGACGCGTTTTTCCGATCCAAAACTCAATTTTAACATACTTTTAGGCTATAAAATCGTGTTCTCTTCCTAGTATTGGACATATATAAGTTACATAAACAACTAACAAGTGAAAATACCAAGAATCGAGAGGTTTCGGGATTTTGTCGGAAACTTACAAAGTGTCGGATGAAAAATCCGAAAAGATAGGATGATAGATCGTGATGTTGTGGTCGTTTTTCTCCAAAGCGGTGCTATGATCCGGTTGCGTTTTATGTGGTTATTTTGAAGATTTGTGAGTGGTGGTGGTTTTGGTGATTTAAGAGAAAAGAAGAGAAGAAAGGGAGAGAGTTGAGTGAATATGAGGAAAAAGGGAGGGAGGTGGAGGTTTAACCTCCTCCTTTTTCAGTCTTCGTCCTTGCTCCGTGCGGTGTTCGTTTTCCCGTTCGTTTAAACGTTAAATATTTATTTTAAATATTTAATTATAAGTTTTAAAATACGAATTATTACACGATATTTTTATTGGAGTATTTTACCAAATGTTTTATATTTGAATCATAAACCTAACTTAGTTTGTTTTGTTAGTTTGCGTGCTTAATATTTTAGTCGTGTAAAAGTTTATTTGTACATTATAATACGAGTTTGAAATATTACAAGGAATTGTTTTTAAGTAAAAATTGTGTTGTTAAATAGTAATTAAGTTATGGATTTTTCTAAACGTAGCCCTAAGGGCTGTCGTTAACACGCATAAAAGTATTGTACATGGCGGTTATTTATTTATTTTAAGGTGGCGGTTATTTTATTGTACAACACTTTTATGCGTTTTAACGATAGCCCTAAGGGCTATGTTTAGAAAAATCCGTAAGTTATTTAATAATTTGTTCACCAACGTCCGTATTTAATTGAACCGAAATACATTCGATTTAAATTGCGTACGATTTAATCAAATGGCAAAGTTTGTATATATTCATCAATATATAATTCGATACATTAATTAGCCTAACACAGAACTAATTACATGTATTAACAGAGAATTAGGCACTAATTACTAGTCCTAATTTGGCGGGTGTTACATAACGGTCATAGTCTAGGCCCACTACATGCAACCTAGTTCACTATAACCTTAGGCTCTGATACCAATCTGTAACACCCACAAATTTATTGTTTAGCGGAAGCACGAATTGGGTGTTACTAATCAATATACAAAGCACATAAGATATAATGAAAGACCACTATATGCGTCGTTTTGAACTTGTATTGATAAAACAAAAGTTTACATCAAAATATTGTTTAACATTAGCTCGGTTTGAAGTTGAGAGATTTAAGTACATAATTAATCTATACAAAAACTAATAATGTAGCTAAATCTCTGATTGTATGAATGCTGACTTGAGCTAATGATTCCTGCTTGGGCAGTCCAACCTACTGGTGTGTACCTGTGATACATGCTAAAATGGGTCAGCGAAACACTGGTGAGCTCACAGGTTTGTATGTCAACACATAATTGTATGAACCGCAAGATTTATAATTGAATTTAAAATGCAATTAAGCAAAATAAAAGTTATACAGCCATGAGCATATAGTCTAAGCTTAACTTGAGTGTCAGGTCCAATTAAGGAAACCCAACTTGAATGCCTCCTACGAGTGCCTAATCCACACTCGTCTTCCCAAATGCTAATACATCCGTTTGACCAGTTAGTGCGTGCTAACCCGGACGAGGATTGTCAATCCTATATGATATCATATACTAACATTCACGCTACTATGTATTACCAGACTATGCTATGGAGGGCTTTAAATTGATTAGTTGAAGTAACTCATGTAGTATTTGATTTGGTTTGTACTTGCGTTCAACTTGTAAAATAAAACGAGCAATAATGTCACACCCCTGATTGAAAAGCAGTAAAATAGGGGCCATGAGACTCACCTGAGCCTTGAGTGTTTATCGAATAAACTTGAATTGATTAGCTTGTGAATTGATGTCCGAAGACTTGTAACCTGAGGGCGTTCAATACGCGCGATGGTTATTAATTGTATAGGCATCTCGAAAGACTACCTTTGTAGTTGTTTGTCCAACTATAATGTCCAAATTACCCCGATTTGGTTGATTAACTTATCCAGATTACTACGATCTGGTTGATCGAATTGTATGTTTTGAAAACGTGAACGGCCCGTTGGTGATTGTTTGTGTTAATAATTTCAATACTATTATTTTGATCCCGAAGTGTGACGTTTGAAAAGTATATTCCAATATGTTTGTAAAGTCGTATCGTATAAAGGTTTGAAGTCGGTTAGGTTTGGCACTTGGTGAGAAACGTATTTACAAACTCTAAGTCACGGGGGTCCGGGGGCAGCGCCCTTGGTTAGCGGGGTTCCAAGGGTGGCAACCCCTGGCGGGGTCTAAGGGGCTGGCCCCTAGTTGGGGTCGAGGTGCCAAGTCAGCTCGAAAATTTTTTATTTCTACTAAGTTGCTTTGCTGAAAAACGCATCTGGGATTTGAATTTGGGTAAAAGCAAGTGATAAAATTTCAGGTTCCGACACTTAGTAAAATCTGTGTTTTCTTGATTCTGTTTTGTGCGACGTAAGGTATGATGTCGCAGGTCATGACTGCGACATTGATAATGGCGTCGCTAAGTGCGACATTCGCAATTTAATGCGACTTTACGGGTTACGTCGCTATATGCGACGTTGTTGGTTCTTGCGACATAGGGGTTGATGTCGCTATGTGCGACGTTAGCAACTTAATGCGACGTTGAGGATGATGTCGCACCATGCGACATCGTGAGGGGTTTTGCGACGTTGTAGTTGACGTCGCATAAAGTCTGGGTCCAAAAGCGACATTACGGTCTGATGGCCGGAATTTGTGTCGAAAACGAGTTTTCCGGTTTCCATTTGGTCCAAATCTTTTACCCAACCCATATTAGGACATTTTAAGCTAAAACAAACCGCAAACATGTAAAAATAAGTGAAATCAGAGAGTTTCGGGTTTTGTCGGAAACTTACGCGGTGGCGAATCAAAAATCCGAAAAGATGAAGTTGTAGATCGTTGCGTGGTGGTTCCTTTTCTCTAAAAATCTTTATGATTTGATGACGTTTGAGGGTGTTATTTGGTGATTTAAGATGGTGGTTTGGTGTGGTGATTTGAGAGAAAAAGGGAAAGAGAAAGATGATGGTGATGAAGAAAATGGGAAAAAAAGGGAAGGTTTCCCCCTTTTGTCCCTTGGCCGGTCGGTGGGGCCCACCCAAGGTGGGTGTGTCCCAAATTTTTAATCCTTGCGTTCGCGCTCCGTGCGGTGTTCGTTTTCCCGATCGTTTAAATATACGTTTTGAAATACAATTAATTACTCGGTATTTTTGTTAAAATATTTTATTAAATACTTAATTATTGAGTTATAACAATTTATAACTTAACTTGGTTTCAATTAGTTTGCGCGTTAAATATTTTAATCGCGTAGAATGTCACTTGTACGATATGAGTTTGAATTGAAATATTATAACAATAATATTTTGGGATATAATAGTGTTGTTAAATAATGTTATGTTATTTAATGAAATTGTTCACCAACGACCGTATTAATTGAACCGAAATACATTCGATTTGAAACTTGTACGATATTTAATCAAACCGCATAATTGTATATATATATTCAACAATATATATATATATATATATATATATATATATATATATATATATATATATATATATATATATATATATATATATATATTGATACATTAATTAGCCTAACACATAACTAATTACATGTATTGAAACTTGATTAGGCACTAAATCCTAGTCCTAATTTGACGGGTGTCACACGATCGGCTGGAAGGAGCTAGCCGAACGACTCAAATAGGAAAGCCGATCGGCTGTTGTGCACTATCGAGTCAAGCTTCGACAAGGGTTAGCTGCGGACATGGATTTGAACTGAAAAAGCCGATCTTCTGAAGTTAGCCGATCTGCTATACAGGGGAAGCCGATCGGCTAAGCATTAAAACCAATCGGCTGTGGGCCTTTTTCCAGCCAGCATTAGCTTGCTCCAAACTTCACCAATTCTTCACCCATTTGCATGCGTTTCCAGCTTTTGACCTGAAATAGATTTTCAAACAAAATAAGTATCGAAAGTTCACGACTCAAATACATATGCAAAACGATGATATCGCGATTGATTTATATAGCCAGAATGAGCGATATCAATCATCTCAAATTAGTCGCGTTAAGCATCTACGTAGTATTGTACTTATATACATTCTGTGGTTGGTCAACTGTCGTTTCATCGTAGTTATTTGTCGTTTTAATAAAAACTAACTTTAATATATTTTATTTGTGTAGCATTTTAGAACAATTATTATTTGTAGCCTAATTGGTAAAATTGAAATGGTCAAACAAAGTAGGCGGACGTGACGTAGGTTCGATTCTTGGGCCTTTTTCATTAGATTTTTTTTGGATAAATAATACTTGGCCTACCTAACTTACATTTTAGTTTGCTAGAGAATGGTTACATATTTTAATTTTTTAAAAGGATAATACATGCTAACTATTTTTATTTTTAAACAGGATATTTTAACTTCAATATACATATATACTACCTCCGTCTCAAAATTTTGTCCAGTTTTGACTTTATGAAGTCTTCCTTTTCAACTTTGACCTTAAATATTTTTGTTTGTGTTATATAATATTTGATATAAAATATATGAATGGATTGGGTTTTACATGTATTTTCATTAGTATAATCTTCATTACGTATTATATAACACAAACAAAAATATTTAAGATCATAATTGAAAAAGAAAGGCTTCATAAAGTCAAAATTGGACAATAATTATGAAACGAAGGTTGTAGTACATTTTCAAGGCTTGGTGAATAGTAGAAATGTCATACATATATTATAAAATTTTCAAAGCAACATTTAAAATCTAAATTTCAAAAATAAAAAAACCTACTATATTTTATATAAACAACACAATTAATATAGGAATATGATCTTGAAAATAAAATAAAAAAGTCGAGGCAACTTTCCTTATCTTAAATATGAACATGAAAAACTAAAATGAATACATACATTTATTAAGAAAAAAATTATCGAAAATAAAACACAAATATGAAAAGCCTAATATCTTTTGAAAAATAAAACTTAAGTGAATGTGAGTAAAAATAGCTTTGGTAGAAGAGATAAAGAGGAAAAACACCGCTGATAGTAGAATGCTGATCGATTTTGGAGTGGTTATCGATTTTTTCAGTGGTGGTCCCTGACATTTAACGATGATGATGACTAGGAGAGACGGAAACCAATATTGAATATAATCTGTTTTCTTTCATCCATGAATTTAAATCAAATGCTTACAAATTTGTAATTTCAATTTGATTTATTTGTTTTTTTGGACATGTATAAATCTTACATGTGCTACCGCTGTAACAATAATAAGTTAATAACACTTGGTAATTAGGGCTGTTCACGGTTCGTATAAAACCGAATTATCCAATTGGATAACTCGGATCGGACCATATGGTTTGAATAATTGGAGTTTTGGATCGGATCGGATCAAAACCAAACTTATTATTTTGGATCACGGATTGGTTTTGGTTAGTAAATTACAAACCGGATTATCCAAAAAAACCAAATAACAAGTAAATATTTATTTTTCAAACATTATATGTATACATGCACATACAAAATAGTAAACTAACTTATTAATATTCTATAAATATCCAAATATAATAGGTAGTTTATAGTTTACAAAATTGTTTACTTATATATGTAGGTAATTTATAGTTTCGTTTTGCATTTTACTATTATATTACAGTATTACACATACATGTATATGTACAGGGAGGTTCAAATGAGAACCATCAATTCTGTATAAGTTTATTATAATATATAACATATTTTTAGTAGATATTGTAAATATTTATGTATGTGTTTGGATATCCAAAAACCAAACCGATCCATCCAAATAGTAATTCGGATGGATTGGTTCGGTTTTTGAATTTGTTTGGACGGATCGGATTCATATTTTCAAAACCATAATCCATTTGGATTCATGTATACGGATCGGTTTTGAACCGATCCATCCATTTGAGCACCGAGTTATTAATCATCATTATCATCTATTGTACATATCATAGTAACTTAAAAATAATAACAATTGATGTATTTTTTTTTATAATAAAAATATGTATTTCAAAAATGTATCGAAGATAAAGATCTTACACAATTGATGACCGGCAATTAAGTTAGCTTGATGGTTAGCTAAATGAGTCCCGTCCATTTTCTTTCTGAATATGCTTTCTGAAAGATGCCCGTTTGTAGGTTTTCCAAATGTTCAACAAATAGGTTAATATACTCGGAGCGAAGCCCTGACAAGCCCACCTAGTTACATAAAGTTGCCCCATTTTGCTTCTTCCTCCCCTGTTTCACCTCAACCTTTCTAAAAACAGAAACTTGCAACCAATTAAACAATGGAAGTGGTTTTGTAACGCCGGTACCCGTACCTCTTGGTTCTGAATTGTGGTTTCAGTGTAATTTTCTCTAATTAGTATTATCATCATTATCTTTATTCACAGAACCCATGGCTTCCTCACCTGTTAAACCCTATTTTTATTTATAACCCTAGCAAATATATATACATCATGTCTACAAAGTATAATGCTCATATTATAAACCAAATCTTAGCTGCAATAGTCCAAAACCGTCCATTCGATTCGCATTTTGCCAAATCGTCTTCCTTTTTAAGCCATCACTTTTCGACCGAATTGGTCACCGAGGTACTACGAACCATACCAAGATACTTTTTTCAGTCTGCGAGATCGATTGGTCGTCAAACGGGTTTCAGACACCGAGCTCCGTTAAAACAACGAAACGTTTATGAAGAAACGATGAAAATTCGTAAAGGGGTAATGGTTCTTGGCCCGGGTGCTTATAGGGACCCGCAGAAAGTAAAGTTAGGATTAGATAAAGCTCTTGAATTTTATTATTGGGTTGAGTCACAATTTGGGTTTAATCATAATGAAATGACTTGTAGAGAGATGAGTATTGTTTTGGCTAAAGGAAATAGATTGAAACAACTTTATATGTTCTTAAAGGAAGTTTCGAGAAAAAGTGATGGTAATGGGATTGTTACAACCGAAACGATGACTTGTTTGATTAAAGTGTTGGGAGAAGAAGGGCTTGTAAACGAAGCGTTGGCTGCCTTTTATCGAATGAAGCAGTTTCATTGTAAGCCGGATGTTTGCTCGTATAATACGGTAATTTACGCGTTATGTAGAGTTGGTAACTTTAAAATGGCTAAGTTTTTGTTTGAGCAAATGGAGTTGCCAGGGTTTAGGTGTCCGCCTGATACTTTTACTTATACAATTTTAATTAGTTCTTATTGTAAATATAGTTTGCAGACTGGATGTAAGAAGGCTATTAGAAGGAGAATGTGGGAAGCTAATCATTTATTTCGGATTATGTTGTTTAAGGGATTTAAACCTGATGTTGTAACGTATAATTGTTTGATTGATGGTTGTTGCAAGACTAATAGAATTGAGAGGGCTTTGGAATTGTTTGATGATATGATCAAACAGGGTTGCTTACCGAATCGTGTTACATATAATTCTTTTATTAGATATTATAGTGCTACTAATGAGATTAATAAGGCTGTAGAGATGTTGAAAAAGATGCAAGAATTGAATCATGGAGTGGCTACTACGAGTTCCTATACGCCGATTATTCATGCTTTTTGTGAAGCAGGAAAGGCGTTAGAGGCATGGGATGTTCTCGTTGAATTGGTTGATACAGGGTCTATACCTAGAGAATATACATATAAATTAGTTCATGGAATGCTAAAATCTGTTGGGAGGATGGATTTATTAGATAATGAGATTTGTGGAAGGATTGAAGATGGCATCAAGAATAGATGTAAGCAGGTAATGAAAGTGAAACCAGTTATGTCTTCAAAGCCACAGTTGACTGTGGGTGACAATTTGTGATTTGGAATATTAGGAAACTCTCTTGTTGCTGTTATGGAGAGCAACCTGCATTAAAACATGAAATGGCAAAACTATCCTGCTTGCAATTGTGCAGAGTATGCTGTTTATGTTGCATGCTGAGGTATGTTCTTATTACATAATTCTGTAAATTTTATCCTGTTTTTCTTTTTTTAATCAAAAAATGCTTTCTTTCATCTTGATGGGTCTTAAGATTTAGCACTTGCTTCAAAATTGCGAGTATATGAACAGTTAACAGTAACTTGTGAAGATGAACACTTGCCAAAGTGGATTACTGCTGTGAGAACTAAAAGAAGATCAATCAGCTTTCTATGGTGGTGTTTGAAGTAGGATAAGAATTGTTTACTAATCAACTTTAGAGGGTAAACTGTAGTTGGTAATTAAATCTGGTGGAACTACAGATTTCTTGATTAAGTGGAGATAAAATGTAGTATAGTGTCTTCGTTTGATGATTAAGCCATTCGGAGATCCCATAAAACCAAACAACTTTCAATTTATTTCATTTCTATAAAAAGTGATTAGTAGGAATTAGTTTTTCTTGAACAGAGAGAGGTCTTGAATGGGTTGTGCATTGACAAATCACGAAAAGGTTTGTGGGTTGAAAAAGAGCTTTTTAAGGATTATGTCCTTAAGTTTTAAAGCGATAAGGTTATGGCCTGAATAATGGCATAAAGTTCTGCTCACACTGCAACTTAACTAGTGTGCTCTCAAGCTAGTCATTTTCAGAGATCTTATGTAACTATTAGGTCTAACTATTATAAGTAGTGTGCTTTGTTTTAGAGCTGCAAATCAAATGTTCTGACCTAAAGTTACTGTGACTGTTTTGAGTTTCAGGAATTGTTAAACAATATCGACTTGCTGTAAATCTAAGCTAACTTGGTATGTATTGTTAACCCATTCCAGGACTCCAGGTTCTACCTCGAGACTGTCGAACCCTTGGCATATATCAGAAGGAAAGAGTGTCTCAGTTCAGCCTGGCTTGGTTGCATCTCTTTCGCAAAAACCTGCCCCTTCATTACTTATGACAGAACTTCGTGTGGCGCGTGAGGAGGGTACTCTTTCTAAGAATTCTTCTAAAAAATTTACATATGTAGTTTAGTGTTCAACTGTAAACTTTATTGCACTTGTAAAAACACAAGTTGAAATAAAGCAAACTAAAGTATGTCAACGCAAACAGCTTTTGAGCGGTTATAACTTGTAACAATACTGCAAGCATACCTGTTAGAGTTGGTATAACTATTTTAGCATTCCTTTCTCATTTTTATCAAGTTTGATGGTTATCAATATGTTTGTTCGGTCAATGCTCTGTGCTTTGGAACAATAGTTGATTGAGTTGTGTCTTATACATGGTCTTGTGCATATGGTTAATTATATTTAGCTAAAACAGTTATTATCTACGTCTAACACTTCATCGACGTCATAAATATGTCGGCAAATGAAGACAAGAACTTGCGTGCTCAATAGAACAATGGATTTCTTGTGTACTCCATCTTGAATTAGACTTATTTTTACAATTGAGGTTTTTCTTGGGGGCTTTTCGAAAAACTTTAGGCATGCTAACAAAGTAAAAATGATTTGATTTTCATCTTATTGGCTTATTGGTGCCGAACTCTAGTCAGCTTTGATCCAAACCAAAACCAGAACCCAGTTTTTTTTTAGATCTAACAAGTAATAACCTGAGAAACAATATTGTGCAACCAGTAAGTTCAGTTGAAATTAATGTTTCAGAAATAAAATCTTGAATGAGTTACACACATCTCTATATTCTCTATCTCTATATATGGGTGAGGTTCAAATGAGAATGGCTTTTTGTGTGAGAATGTGAGAACCAATCATATTGCTCTATTTTATTTAGGGGTGGAAGGGTATTTTGGTCATCCTACATTATATTTAATTCTAATTAAACAAATACAAAACTAGAATAAATATAGATATAATAGATATATACAGATACACCTACAGATACGTACGTTGATAAAGACGATCGGGCAAGGGTTTTCTCTCAAATCAAGCATGACGAAGATCAAATCCAAGGTACGAATAATGTTAGATTGAATCGCAATTCTTCAATTTAAACAATGACCGATAGATTACTGATTTACTTGTGAATAGATTAGGTTTTGTGTTAATACGATTTTTTGTGATCGATTTTTGCGTGATTGTAAGGCAATTAATCTACAGCTATCTCCAATTTGATTAACGAAAACACTATAGCATTATGATTTATGCTGATTGAACGATTAATTTTAGCCAAAAATGCAAAATTGAATCACGCGAAATCGTAAGATAACCGCAAAACTCTGTTTCAATTGAATATCTACACAATAATTGTGCTAACATGTGTGATACTAGTAGCTAATGTATATCAGTCTTCTATGTAATTAATATGTTTCGTTTTTAGTTGTCAAAACTCCTCAAAAAGAGTTGAAAAAAATTTTCTCTGTTGATTTTTAAAATTCATCAACACATGTGGTAGCTGAACAAATTCTGGCAGTCTATGTCTTGTTGGGCTGAAGTGTAGTGCTGATGTTGTGGAAGGAGAAAATTGGTGGATGTTTGGATTTATGGAATGGATCTCTAATAAAGGTATGCTGTCAAGATTCATACAGGTTATATATACTGTGATAGCTAGTCCCTGGTTTCTTACATTGTTGATTGGGAATTGTAATATATTTTCTGTAGGAATGTCTAAATGGGTTGGAGTTACAACTGTTTCAGATTTTGGTCATGTAAATGATCTTATCAGAAGTGGTGTTTTGGTTGAGTATAGTGCGAATAGGAATGTGGTTGATATATAACACACGTGTTAGTATACGGTAACACATATGTTATATATCAGTAATATATGTTTTAATCTTAGTTGCAGTTAAAAAATGTGATTATGTAATTTTGTTATTACTAACACATATGATAGTGAAGAGTGACACATGTGTTAGTGATGCTATCACATGTGTTACATATCAGTAACACATATGTTAATCTTAATAGAAATTAAAAAATGTGATTATGTAATTTTGTTATTACTAACACATGTGATAGTGATGTCTAACACATGTTAAAGATGCTATCACATGTCTTACATATCAGCAACATATGTGATACTGCCTATTAACACATGTGATACTAACTACTATCTTTCTTTTAATTTATTTGGATTAAGGTGCTTTACGTGTTAAAGGATGAATCCGTGAACTGCAAGAACTTCACTAGGCGTGGATTCTTATATGTGTAGGTATATTTTTTGTGTGTTCAAAAATCATAACATTGAGAAGATACCAGTCCGGTACATTTTAGGAAGATAGACCAAGAATCTGATTTTCCATAGATGAGCTCAAAGGAAAAAAAAAATAAAAAATGCCGCAAAGAAGATAAATAAATGTGGAAAGTGTGGACAAAGAGAAAGGGGACATAATAGTCGGACGTGTAACAGAAAGAAGGCAGAGACTAAGGATAAAAGCAGAAGCTAAAGCAAGGGAAAAAGCGAAAGCAGAGGCGAGGAAGATAGCAGAAGAACGGATGTAAAAACTATTTTAACATGATTGCTGAAAAACTATTTTTTATTATCTTTAGTATTATTATTGAAATTTGTTTGTAATCATATGCGAGATTCTTCTGCTATGTTGTTTACATATGTATTGTTAAAAATTGCAGATTGTATGATTGGTAACACATGTGTTAGTTGTTAGTAGTTAGTAACACATGTTTTAGTGGTTGGTAACATATGTGTTAGTGATCGGTAATACATATGTTAGTGGGTGGTAACACGTGTGATAGCACCGATAACATATGTTCTACTTTTGTTTAGTACCGTATATGTTACTATGACTATCAAGTGTATGTTACCTTTTGAAGATTTGAATTATGTTTTTGATTGGTAATACATGTGTTAGTGTTCTGTAACACATTTATTAGTAGATAGTAAAATGTGTACTAACACCTATAATACATATATTATTTTCCTTAGTACTATATGTGTTACTATGACTATTAAAAATACGTCACTTTTTAAACATGTAACGTATGTGTTAGTGTTCCGTAATACAAGTGTTAGTGTTAGGTAACACAAGTGTTAGTGATAGGTAACATATGTGTTAGTGTTCTGTAACACATGTGTTAGTGTTCTCTAACACATGTGATAGTGTTCCATAAAATAACTTTAGTGGTAGGTAATACATGTGTTACTAGTTGGTAACATAAGTGTTAGTGGTAGATAGCACATGTGTTAGTAGTTGGTAACACAAGTGTTAGTGGTAGGTAACACATGTATGTTTCAACTGTGCTGTTAAATATCATCAAAAACAGCTGAGAAAAAAGCTTACAGATCATGAATTGCTATGTAGTAACACATGTGATATTTAATAATCTAAAAGCATTTATGGTGCAGAACACTAAAATGGCAGTAATATACGTAATAGCATAATGTAAGGCAAACTTGTTGGTAACACATGTGTTACTTGATAATTATCACTAGCGAAATATGTTACTTAATATGTGACATGTAATAATTGTTTGTACTCTGTTATTTACAATTATAGTGATAAATCTTACATTGTATGTATGTTAAGATAAAGTTACTGGTTGCTACCGCATATGATACTACTTTAAAGTATCATATATGTTAGTAAATTTCAATAACTTGTGATACAAATATAAGTAAATAGTGCATGATTGTACATCAGCACAAACATGATCTAATGAGAACCAACTTACGATTTCATAAAATCTGAAAATGTATTAAACCAAAAAGGCACTATATATAACAAAAAATAGTATTTTTCATAAAACATGTGTTAATGGTTGGTAACATATGCGTTACTGGTTGGTAACACATGCGTTACTAATTTGTAACACATGTGTTACTAGTTTGTAACACATGTGTTAATGATTTCTAATACAACTGTTACTAAAAACAATTCTAAATTGAAAAATAATCTGAAATTATAAATAAGCTTGCATTAAAAATAACAAATATAAGTATTTCAAGAAACATCAGCTAAAAGAATGATGCACTTCATTACAAATGATCTAAGAAAACTATTTTCAAAGATTGTTCAACAATCGTTGCAACAAAACTTTATCTTCAAACATCTAAGTTGCATTCGTTGCACACGTCCCTCGATATCCAAACCACAATCTCATTTATCAAGAGGCTGATCGATGTATCGTTCCATTTGCAACATTGCAAACACACCACAATCCTGACCTTTTTCATGCGTCTTCCACTTAAAATCCATCACTGCTGCCCTCTCTATTTTCCTATATTTCTGAAAAGCAAGGTGCCCAAATACAGTGAAATGTTTCACAAACAAAGATTATTACAATAAAAAAAAACAAATGTGGTATTGTATTAATTCCTTGTATGTTATCAGACTCATATATTAATTTCAATATAAACAAGTAACCAAATATGAACTATTTCCCAAAGAAAAATATGCTTTGATAAAAACAAACACACAAACACTTCAAAACACAACTAAAAACATAAGTAAAGGGCCTAACCTTCTCTATAAACACATTTCATATATCAATACACTCACATCACTTATATAGACACATTTCATATAAACTCTAGTAGTAACACTTGTGTAACTACTACAATCGACATCAACATCAAACACACAAAAACTAAACTACTACCATCCACATCAACATACACAAATAACGCATGCATAACTTCAAAACAAAAACAAACTCACTACATTTGTATCACTAGACACTAAAATACAAATCAAACGCAGCTAACACTTATGCTACTAAATCGACAAAGTGCAAATGTAAATAACAGTCTAGTAACACATGTGATTCAGTACAATACCACATTTGACAGTAACTTCTATCAATTCTTATCTTCAGCAAAACTCTACAGAATTTGTAATTTTTTATTTCCAGATGCTAAATTTTCATGCTAATCAATCACTATGATGACAAAAGTTGATTCATATTTCATTGAGACATTTCATCGAACACCTTATATGCAAGTTTACTTTAATTATCCCAAAAGCACAAATTCACTTTGATCACACATATATGTAATCATAAACATGATATTAATACTCAATGTAACTATATACATACTCACTACACCTGTATCATCAGATAATAAAATACAAACCAACCGCAGCTAACACATGTGTTACTAAAACCTAAATTCAAACAAAAACACAAAAACACATATACATTACTATCATACAAGATCAAAACTAACTAAAAACGAAAATATCACATATTAAACACTAAAAACTAAGCATAAAACTTCGAAATAACTTACGTATCGGAATTGAATGAAGTGGCATGGCAGGAATCGCCTCTGATGATGTTGTTTCTAGAACACTCTCATCATGAATATCCATTGTATGAATTAAATAAGCGTTAATGATGAATTCTAACTTTTGTTAAGAATTAGGGTTTCACAAAAATGGATTTCAATGAAAATTAAACTGATAGAAAGATGAAGCGAACAGTGTAGATGAAGAAGATGACGATTTTAGCAAGAAACAACAACGATTAGATGATTTGATGAACGATTTGATGAATTTTAGGGTTTCTTCTTTTGAATCGCCATAGAGAGGAACTGGGATAGCTAAAAACCAAATGAAACCCTCTGCTTTTTGTTTTGAAACAAAGTGAAAAAAAATAATTAATTGGTGAAATGACGAAGTTACCCCTCCGCCCAAAATCTAATTTAACTTGATATTTTTAATTTAAAAATAAAGTATTAATATGGACCATTGATTTGGTAAATCTGATGGCTCACATTGATTCCCCCATTCTCACTTAAAATGGATGTACTCATTTGAACCCTACTCCTCTATATATATATATATAAGAAAAACTGTGAGAGAATCTCCCCCCTTAATTTACAACTAATCCTTTATTAACCAGCCCTTAGATACACTAATGATGTCATTAGTCCCTAATTACTGTGTTACAATTTACTAAACTACCCCTATTAAAAATTAAACACATCATCTGTCTGTGAGGGTTTCTCCATCGCGAACCTCAAAAATTGAACGGGCTGACATTAATCGCAAACCTTGCGACGGCGAACATACCACCATCGCCTGAATCTTAATCGATTGCGACTGAAACAGTTTTATGAGGCACCGGTTTTGAGATTGCTCACCGCATATGGTTGTGTTGGTTACACCCACATATCTCACACAAATGATACATGGTCCCAAATCAGTGAGCCCCAAAATCACAGTAAGTATCCCAAGTTTCGTGAGATTTCATGTTTATGTGAAATTTTATGCACACAATGATTCAGCGAATATTTGTAATATGAAAGATTCTTAAATCGTCATCACAAAGCAGTGATTTGGGTATTGGATTTTGAGTCTTGAAGTATTCTTCATACTTTTTGATGATGCATACAGTGTTGTCAGACCCGGCAATTTGGTTGTTGTTGTTGTATTTTTTTTTTTTTTAATACAGATTCTACAGCAGATAAACAAATAATATATTGGAAGAGGTAATGGGAAGTGAAAAGGTATGATACTTGCTGCTCAGTTTTTTAGCCCTTGAATTGAATATGAAACCCATATACAACGCTTTTTATTATGTTGGATTTTGATGTGAAGCTTCTCTATTTAAATATGTAACTATGAACAGGTGGTTCTTAGTTGTTTGGTCGCATCCGATCAATTGGTACAAACTCTTTTATGGTTTAGGTTACTCCAAAGCCCCAATGCTAAAAGCAAGTTAGACAATTTCTTTTTTCTTTTTAATATCGCTGATTTGACTCTTTCTTTACCAGGTCCATCTCCTGTAAAAGCTTATTGGTTTGGTTGTCATGGGTGTTTAAGGTAAAAAAAAATCGTACTTGCTCTTTATATAGATGAATAATATAGACTGATATATGCATGCTTATAGATATACAAACTAAAGTAGATTTATGGGGCTTTTATGTTTTTCTACCCGGTAGAAATTGGTGGCCTTGGAATGGCCTTGGTAGAAATTAGTTTGTGATGTTTGTCTACAATTTCAGCCCTAGGCTTTCTTGATACGCTAACAATTTTAGAGTTAGGGCATCATAAAATATGGTTTCAAAGAATTTTCTTGTCAATTTCACTACCACTGTTGCAATACTATATGGCACGTTCGTACTGCTTACTGCACTTTCACTTCCTCCAACTGAAGACAATTACATTTATTCTGCTTTATAAGATGTGTTTATGTATAAAATTCTTAATGGAATTTTTTTGCACTGAAAAATGATGAATTGCTAATGCGCTGGCTATATAACCTCTAATTTGTTTATGGATTTTGGTAAGTACAATGGTTATCTCTATACTATCATCTTTTAAGTGATGATTCTAATACGGGCATTTCTGCGATTGTAGGAAATTTGAACAACTTCGTCTTTATAAAATAACTGTGATGTCATCCAAATTGGATCAGTTAGGCAGTGCATGTCATCCATTTTCTTTTTTCCTGTAAATAAATTTATGTTAAGTTGCTGATGTTCTACAAGTTATTCTCTTGAAAACGTAGGTCTGTGATTGCATAGCTTCAAGTCAAGAACCTGGTTGTTCCTCGATTAATCATAGTTCATAAGCTTCTTTTCTTATCTATTCTTAACATGTAGTCTAAGTGGTTATTTTGTTATGTGCATATAGGCTCTGTCCATTGCAATTGTTGTCATTTATTATATCTGTAAGAGTGTCTCTTGATGCAAAAATTTAGACTTTTAAAAAAACCAAGGAACACAAGTATAAAAGATAATTACTAATGAACTATGCAATCTTTACATCTACTATCTTCATTGGATTTGCAGTTGGATGGAAGTATTACTAGATAGAACTTAAGAGAAAGATAGAGCCAGAAAAACATATGCTAAACCTATAGATGACCAAAAGAAGCATATATAGAGAGGTCATCCACTCAGCCGAAACCGTTAAAGCTAAACAATTGGTATCTTTGTGACAACTATTAGGAGCTACTTACGTAATCAATATTACATATTATAGCGATGATATCTTCCTCATCCCACCCCGAATCAACCGCTGCTGATAATGTAGCAAATTGGAACAATTTTTATGGCAAATTTGACAAAATTTCACCTCCTTTACTATTTTTAAAGCACTGCACGTGCTAAAAAAATCTTATTGACTCTTAAGAGACTATGCTAATATTATGTTTGTAATATCCATCTTTCTTGTGCCAGGTGGTAGACCTCACAGATGTCTTATTATGATCTTTTTTGGACCATTGTTTGACACTTTAATCTTCTGGTAAGTTATTATTCTGTTCTTATACTCCATATATGTTTTATTTATTGTGTGAACCATTTTAAGAGTGCTGTAAGCTTACCAAAAATAAAATTGTTTGAGATGATAATAAATTAATAGCCTTTGTTGAGGCTTAAGATGCAATGAAGGGCAATTGATCTCAATCGTAGACTATAAGTGTACACAATCTTCATGATGTGCTCTAAGATATACTCTCATTTTCTTAGGGTTGTTCTACAAACTCATGAATTGTAGATATAAGTTTTAAAGGTGACATAATCTCTATATCAAATATCAAGTTTTCTACCTCTCTACAGATAACTAAGATAAGCTTTAGACATCCACTTGTCAACCTCTGATTGGTTCTTAAATTAGCTTTCCGTACATGTCATTCCTAGACGATTTATCTGCCACTCAAAATCTACCTACTTTATCACTAATCAGGCAGTTTAGGACATTTTTTTGTCCCCCCTCGGCAGGTCTATGCATTTTATATTAGAATAGTAGCTACTAATAAGTTAAAACAAATGTTTTCCTTAACGGTGTTGATTGCATTAGTTGAAAACATTTTCGAGGGATTTCGGTTTCCTTTTTCTGATATAAGCTGGTGTATTGTCTTTATGGTTCTGCAGTTTGCTATGGTAATGCTCGTCCGTTTTACTTTTTGTCTTTTTTGAAGTTTGAACTGTTGGCGAATATGTTCAAGGTAGCTTTTTAAGTTTGAGTCATTCGACCCGTTTCACTAATTTGGGTTGTTGTGTCGGTTGATTTCTTTTGGTTCTGTTTTGCTGTAAGATATGTGCTACATGCTTTATACTTATTTTGATGTTATACTATTTTATATGCTCCGGTTATCAGGTACTCAACGATAATGTTTAGTTGCCCTGGGTTACAATCAAAATGATGTAGGGATCAAGTTGACACTCCCTCGATGGAATTCTGCATATACAGATCTGTTTGGCAGAATTTAAAATGGTTAGTTATCATTTTATTCAAAATGGTTAGTTATCATTTTTTTTACTACCCTTTATTTTATCATCAAAGTTTTCATTATTTACTATCGGTGATATTCTTGTAGGATACACCCTCACATACCATTACTCATTTGCAGAGCTACTGATACCCAATTTCCATCTGCAAAGGTTTTATTGTGATAGCTTATTGTGTTTCACTTACTAGATTACTTAAAACCTGTTCACAACATCAATGTTGTCATAGTAGGTCATTGTTTCACCAATTTGTCATAGCATCAGTTGAGCGGAAACTATTAACAACACTCCATCAATCCCAACTCGCAAGCTTGCTGAGCTTTCTGACAAAGAAAAAGGTGTTCATCCTCCAACTCACAAGGCTAATCAAAGGGTGGTCCACGTTAAGAAGTAGAAGGCTTGATTGATGAACGTTGGAATAATTGGTTGTCATCTGTATCACCTTTGTTTGCACCAAGTGTCTTAATGCTTTTTCTTTTTGTCGTTTACCCGTGCCTTTAAGCCTTTAACATTTGTGGTCTTCCAGAGTTACTGTCATTTCCGTTTGTTTGCAAACTATTAGTGTTTTTGGATTTTACTTTCTGCCTGCAATGGAATAGTTTATAAATTTATTATTTATTAGATTTATATGTGATACATTTCTTATTTATTAGATTTATATGTGATACTTTAACGAATTATGCATTCGTTACATATAATAATCCTTGCAAGATGCTTATGTCTGTTGCTAAACATTATACAAATATAAATTCGGGCCCGATATACCACCATAGCATTTTTAGATTGCTGATTTACGCAACTGTGATTCCAGCAATGCATGACATCACATTTAAAGTGGCTATTTTTTATTTTTTATTTTTTCTTTTCAACAGTATGTTAAAACACTACCATTTCCAGCAATGTTTTTAAAACCGAAAACCGGACCGGAGAGGGTCAAAATCCCGGTTGAACCGGTCGGACTGCCGGTCCAAAACCTGCCCAAATCCCGCGGGATTAAAAAAAAAAAAAAAAAAAAAATCAAAACCGGTTGAAACCGGTCCGGTTCAACATAAATTGGTAGAGATGAAAAGTTCAATGACTACTGTATTAAAACCATAATCTAAGAGTACAAACTGTTTAAAATTGGTAGAGACGAAAAGTTCAACATAAACCTAATAACAGAATCTAAATGTTAGCTACAACCAGTTACTTATTACCTGTATAGTTAAATGTATTAAATGTATCAAAATATATAAGGATCTTGAATTGTTCATTTGGTTTCCGTAAGGATCTTCAATTCTACTTATTCCTGAAAGATTTGGACTCTGATCATATTTTGTAATTTAGAAAGAGCCGAGTGTTGTATATTGCTACTAATAAGATGATCCACATGCTATACATATTAAAAAATCAGTGTCAATGTACTCAATTGTATTTATTAATCATGAGATACGTTTACTGTTTTTGGACCCTTAGTTTACCATATAATATTTACAGTTTTCTCCGTAATCGAGCTTAATAAAAGTGAAATTTGTAGCTTATAATGAAATCTGAAAGCCATGTAAACTGCTTAATCCTGCATTTGCGTGCCATTTTTTAATTGCTACTTGATAAACAAATAATGTAGCTTATAACCAGAACTCCATTAGCTATGTCTAAAGTTGGTTTTCATCTGTTAACTTACTTCTTACCAGAGGCTAAAAGGAGGAAATTTCATCTCAATTATTCCATGGTGGGCATGGATGAAGCGGTTCCAGCTTCTCGAAGTCGAACTGCTCAATGGTTATCCAATTACTTCCCTGTATTATCTGCAGTTTTAAGCCATGAAACTTAATTGACTAAAAGTGGGCGTATCTCCTTATTGTTTCATGAATTGTATTTAGTAATCATGAGATACGTTTACTCTTTTAGGAACCCTTTGTTTAGGATAAAACGTTTCCTCGAGATTTGGTTACTGGTAGCTCCAACTAGGCTTCAAGGCTACCAATTTTAGTGAGGAATAATTACATTTGAAGATTCTATGAGATCTTTTGATCGGTGTTGAATGTTTGATGATCTGAAACCTGTGTGATGGTAAACATTATAGTTTGTAAGATTATTGTCAAATGTATTAGTCTTTCTAATGCTAAGACTGATTTTACTTTCTGCAATTACTGTAGCAATTTTATATTTGGTCAGTCAAGTATGTTTTATATTGCAGGCTGCTTGGTCTGTCCGATAGTTTCTATGATAAAGGTATTTTACAAGACTCAAGGTTTGGTGTAGTTTTTTTTCCTTCAGATCTGGGTCATCAGAAGCCATTGGATTGGCACATGAGGCTAAATATTGTTGTTTGTGTACCATGACTCTTGAGTTCCTTCATTGCAATTTCCAAAAGCTATCATAATAGAACTTCACACCATGAGGAATACATGAGCTTTGCAAAACATATTTACAAGGGAACCCATCAGCCAGGTTCACCATATGTTCTTGTCCACGGAACTACTGCACTAAAAATACTATTTTCTATTGATAGTAAAAAAAAACACCCAAACCAGCCTTTAAGTATCATTTACATCTTTTAAAGTTTGACATCACTTCTTTCAAAATTGTGTATTTTTCTTGTACTCAATTTTTTTTTACTGGATCATAGATGCAGATGCATAGGAACGAAGTGATAGTACTAATGACCTACTAAATTGGCCATCACAATCACCAAAATCCATCACATGTATAGGTTCTTCTGCTGCTATGAACGGGTTGAGAACTTTTGAAACTCATGCGAATGATAAAGGATGCACTTCGGTAGTTGATTTTGAATCTGCTCGGGAAAATGAGCTAAGTATAATTGGTTTTGATTCGCCTAAAAAGCAATTTAAGTTTGATAATATATATAGACCTGAGGACAACCAAGGTTTTCGCGGATGATGGGTAGTTTTATTATATATGCAAAGCTTGTGTGAAGAATCCAACAAAGTGGGAGGATGTTGCTCCTGGAGGACACCTATTTGATTGTCATGAATGTGGACCAATCAACAAAACAAACACCAAGTATGCTTGCAAAAATACTCTTATCAACCTTCACAAATCATCCTTTTAGTATCCTACAATAATAGGTATATTGTTAGAACACTATTATGCCTTTAAAAATGATTTGGCAGATTGTAATGTAACAAAAAGTAAGCTTTCGTTCATTCTTATAAACTTCTAACAAAAAAAAAGCTACAGTTTCTAATTTGTTTCTCAAAAGTACATCAGACCCGTTTTTTAGGAAAAGGCTTCATTTTAGTACAATAGTGGAAAGTCAGAGTGTTTGGGTTAATAGAAACATTTCAAGATTGCCTCACAAATCATTCTTTTAAATAGTCAAAAAACATGTTTCAATGATCCATAACTAAAGTGAAAGTGTTCAGTTTTTATATCTACTGTGTGACCATATTAGGTTTGCATATTTGACGTTCTTGTTTCAAACTAATGATTTTTTAACAACATCGAATGATCCATCACTTCTATGATTTTCCTAACAGGTCATTTTGGGTAATATATTTAGTGTTTGGGGTCTTGAGTTTTCAGTAATCTGTATTATTCGATGATACTTTTTTTTATTAACTTTGGTAACAGTCCACTACAAGCAAGATTTAATATCCTGTTGTATATTCTTTCCATCATTTTGCGCTCTAGCCCTTTAGGTCTCTTTTGCTTATATGAGTATATGGAAAAATGCAGGGTACACACTGCTATTCGTGTGCAAGATTCTACAGGTGCTACATCGTTTTCAATGTTTGGAAATGTCGTGGCAAAGGTCCTTAAGAAAACCGAACATTGGTTGGAACTCTTCATCCTAATAGATTTTATACAAGTTTTTTTAACGGTGTTTGTTATCGACAATGAATGTGCTGGCTATACTGTAGGACGATGCATGGCTGATCCAGAAGTAGTCAGTGAACAGATGGTGAGTCCCATTAAAGCAGATCCAGTATTGCAGGTCAATGTAGGATTGGTTTTGATGGTGATAACTCGTCAAAGTTGATGCTGCTCACTTACACCACCAAGAATTTGTCGATCTCTTTATATTTCTATTCTACTATAATTGTTGTTTTAGTAATGCTACGTTGTAGGTGTATCTATCTTTCTACAGAACCATATTAGGCGAAGAAACGTCAGAATGAGTTGTAGGTGTATCTACCACTGCGGTGGTCACTTTTAATTATTTATGTCAACCATGTCATGTGTTTGAATTCTCTAAGGTAATAGGAATCGGGGTGGGAAAATAGGCGGGTCGGTTATTTGGTATGGTCAAAAAGTGTTTGAAGCATAAACAATGATTGCAAGGGTCAAGTTTGATTGGGTAACGTAACTTTGTTTTATTTGATAGAAAGAGTGTGATCTAATATTTCTTTTCTTTTGCAGCTACTATGGATTCAAAGAAGGCCGCCTCAAGTAGTACCCCTCTCATAGAAAGCTTGATAAACTGAAAATCTCACCCGTTACATACCTAAAGTAGAATTAATGTATCATTCCGCAAATTTTGTAGGTCTTATACTATTTATTGGAAAACAGAAGAAGCAATTAGATGAGTCGTTGTCTTTCAAAGGTTGATGACATTGGAGCTTTAAGGTCTGAACTAATCTTTGTGATATGTCTTTATGTTTTATCACATCAAGCATGAGACTGCAATGACATGATATGTTAAAACATGTGGATGGATTTGAACTCTTAGTAACTGTCATGTGGATGGATTTGAACTCTTAGTAACTGTAAGTCTAATGCAGCTGAATATCTTGGGTTTTTAAAATGCAAGATGCTATAACCTCATGGCCCACTGAATTGAGCGGGTCAAATGAGTTGAAAGTCAACCATAAGGGTTTTTAAATGCTTCAAATCTTTGAAATTGTTTTGTTAAAGAAATTAAATTAGTCTTTTTCACAATGTTTTTTATATGTTTATTACAAAACGTTGAAAACATGTTGGTGCTATCTGACCTGACCCATTTGGACCCGTAACCAAAAATTACCAATTTGACCTTTTACATTTCCGAACAACTCTTCTTCAAGCATGGAGAAATGGGTGGGTGGGTCGTCTCAAGCAAAATATACATTTTTAGTACATATCAATGCTTGCCGATTTAATTCAAATCGCTTCTTTTTTTTTTGCTCAAGTGTGAAAGTTTTATGCATACAAATATACAACCGCCGAAAGTTTTATCACTTAATGTTAAGTTCTCAGAGTTATGGGTTCAATACCTAAGTGTAATGTTTCGGGCTTATATTAAGCTAACCGGCTCTTAGTGAGGTGTAAGTTACATGCTTCCATTCAACTTTAACTCAGAAGGCTCGGTTTATATTGCTACAGCCTAAACACAAGCATGAATTATTTATAATAAATACCGCGAGTAAATGTTAGATTAAGTAATGAACACACTGATTACAACTCACAAGTGTTCAAATAGTGATATAAAATGATGTCGGTGCATGAACTTGAACTTGCAGTGGTGAGGGTATAGAATGAGTCTTTTTAGTCTATATACCGGTAGATACATAGAACTTGTCCATCATAAATACAACTCACTAAAATGTTTTACCCTTGCATAAGCGCAACTTTTACTGGCTGGACTTGAATTTTTTTTTTTTCTTTTTTTTTTTGCTCTTTATATGGGTTGGTTGGCGGTGAACCGTGAACGTGTGATCCCATTGATTTCAAGACAGTATATCTACTAGATTTGTCATTGTAGTTGGAATATCAATTACATGTCTAAGATATGCTAAACTTTCATCAATGTTTTTGTTTGTCTACCCATTATGTTTCAATTATGAATAAAGCCACTATTTTTGATGATACATTTTGTAAATGTTAAAAACGTTGATAATAACTACCTATCTAGCTACGATCAATAAATAAATAAATGTATCTCCCTCGATTAAATATAGTTTCTACTATGTCACACCTAAAAATGTCTACTCATGTACCTTAGTAAAACAAAAATATAACACTAACCTATTTATTAGATTTATGAGGTAGCCTGCACTGTCATTGAAAATACAACTTAGTCCCGACGTACATATGATGCAATTTAAATTACTTTTGATGGAAAATTTCACGAATTTTGCGGGTCCTACACCGTCATTGTGCGGCACTATGTTTAGTTTCATATTTTCCTTACTCATGCGTAGCATCAATTAAACTTTACATAACTATTTTTAAAACACGCTAACTACAGTAAATCATTGAAGAGTCCCGCAAATTTTGCGGGTTGTAAACTAGCTGATACATATATGGTCGAATATTTGTAGTATGTATCAACCACTCTTGCAATATTTAACATGTTTGTATGTATGCTTCGTTCTATTTTTTTGTTCAACAAGTATTATGGAATAAACGATACAAAATCACCAATAGAAAGGTTAAAAGGTAAAAACATTATTATATGACATTTTCACTGTAACCCATCTGCGGCAGATTACTCCTACATTCACCATGAACCAACATAACTCGATATATCGTTCCCAAAATGCATCAAAATTTTACAGTTCTACATTACAGAGCTATTTTATGATAAGTGCTACTTTTTAAAGAAAAATTAATTATCAGCTAAACAAATAGCATCTAAAATCAAACCTTATGCAGGAAGAATTCACCATCAGCTAGTGTGTAAAAGAAACCAACCAAGATGCATCAATAAAAAGAATGAATTCAGTGACTGGAACTACAGCATCAAGTTTGTTGTTGAGTACATCATGGTCATCTCATTTGCAGTTTAGTGTAACGGTCGGCTGCTATGGACAATGACTGGATTGAAACAGGGTAAGACGGGCCCATCTGCAAAACATTGATCATTTAAGCAAACTTCAACGTTATTAACCAAAATCTCTAGTAATAATGCTACAAAATTGTACCGTGCTGCAGATATGAAAGGTGGTAACGAATCCAGCATACTTGGAACCTACAGAGAGAGACAAAGTTAGTCCTTTTCCGGCTATTGAAATCATGTATGATAAGGGGAAAACAAATAAAAAGCCTTGTTGTACCCTTGAAGATGTTAGTTGAGCACTAAAAATATCTAGGCGCTTAATAATATAGATTTCACGAATTTTCACACATGAACCAAGAAATAAAGCAGGTAGTCAATGTTACGTACTTTTCTTTAATCCTGCAGGCTTTGCAAGTAAAAGAGCATTAACAAAGGCACCAACATTTTCACATAAAGCCTCTTCTGTAAAACTAACCTGTTTCATATATTTTGCAAAATCGTTAGCTTCGTATCAAATGGAACGTGAACACAAATCCAAAAGAAAAATATGTATACCTTTCCAAGACCAACATGAACAATAGCAGACTTATCTTTCTTGAACTTGATGTTCTTCTTTGCTTCTTTTACTGCCGTTGAAATATCAGTTGTCACAGAACCATCCTATACAAGAAGATAATATGATTCATGAGCATGATATTTGATTACTAAACGTCAACGGAAGTAGCCTTAGAGAAAAAAACAAAAGTAATGACTCACTCTTGCATTTGGTGTCAACCGATTAAGTTTTTTGGATATCTGCAGCATAATTATAATAATTTTCATCAGATAGTCGTCAAATAGTTAATCCTCAATTTCAGAAAATAGAAAACACAAACCTCTTTTCCTATACGTGGCATCAGTTGAGGAACTGCAATACACTTGTCAATTTCTTTGATGTTAATAGTGCCTGCAAAAGTTGAATCAATTTAGAAGTAAGATCAATTGCCAACATACTTATGTGCAGATGTAGAACAGCTTTAACAGCAAAATAACTTCATTTCACGGGAACATATTAAAATTATATACCCATTATACAAAACTTAAGTAGTATTTTCCACAGTACTAATCATAAATAATACGATTCAAATAAAAAAACGTACACCTGTGCTATCTCGATGAAGTTTGCAACCCACGAACCACAAGAAAATTCTTATACATAGAGTAAGTTAACGATAGCATAACTTGAATGTTCAATTACCGTTTTTTATTCCTTCAATAAGGTCCTCACCACCCACCATATCAGCTCCTGCAGCTCTAGCCTCATCAGCCGCTGCTCCATCAGCAAACACGGCCACCCGAAGGGCCTGCGATCGACAAACAACATGAGCTAATCTAACTACAATAGCAGCATCAAATATTAATCAGCACTGAAATCCTAATCAAGCATGAGTAGTACCTTTCCACTGCCATGTGGAAGTGATAATGAGCCAGTAAGTTTCTGCACTTGCAAAAGAAGTTAATAACATAAGATGAGACAAGCCAAATGGCACTAATAAACCATACAGCTCACAAAAACAATAAAACATGTTAGCCAAGAAATCTCATTGTAACATATATTATCAATTATCTCCAGCTAAAGTGATTTAAGAAGTAAATGCAAGGCATTTAGCTTTAGAAGGATCCTGATTCGAGTATATTTCTTTGTTTAAACAGTCTAGACCTTGCACAGAAGCTAATGTACTCATTATCTATCAATATCATTTACATAAATTTATTCTTCGTTTGTCAAAGTACTGCCATTATTTAGCATACCAAAAAAAGATTGTGCCATTAGTATAATGATGATGATCTAGCATAGTAATTAGATTAGCACAATACTAAGAATAATAAACCATGTCGACTAGTTGAGCTAATGTGATATATTCCATAGTCTTAAAAAGAGTTGATAAAGAAAAAGATATACCAGATCCGTCCGGCGCAGATCGACAGCTAATTTTACATGTGCTTCTAAGGTCTCATCAAAATTTCGCTTAGCATTTGCCTGTAAGTTCAATGAAAAGAAAACAGACTAAGAACCATATTCAAAGAAGCAAAAGCAAGTTACGTCGAAACAACACATCCCTAGCTACAGCTACATATAAAACTTTATTTCCAATGACACGAGAAATATATAACAAATTAAGAAGATGGGCAAAACTAGTAAAATGAGTTCAGTCACCAAGAAAGTAACAGCCTTCAATTACTGCATAGAAAGCACACATGGGAAATCAGAATAAGTTCATAATCCTCTAATAACAGCACTTCACTTATTAAGAATATTGACTATTGATCAAATGCGTAGAATGTGCCCCTTAATAACTTCAAAACGCACTTATATCTAATAACATTAAAGTTGGTGATATGAAGGTTCAACTATTATCTATACATACATGAGTACGTATACAATTATAAATACAAATTCAAATTATTCATATACTTACTTCCAAAAAGGTTAACTTTCTGCAACTGCAACTGCCCCCACCATCACTTAGAGAGGGTAAATCAATCATACATTTATATACTATAACTACAACACACTAGGTATTGGGTTCCAATAAGTCAAAGAACAATCTGTATTCATGACAGCATGAACGAACATGACCTTCACTTGTCGTTCTCTCACAAAACGAAGAATCCTCGTACAATCCTGACACTACAGACTAGTACCTAACTCAATAAAGATAACTTTTCTAAATCTCAATTTTCATACTTTAGGGTCCAAAGATCTAAGCTTGTTGTAGACAACTAACATACATTTACTTTCTAATAATTCTACAAATTTGTAACTCTAGGTTACACAGTTAGTTTCCGGTAAGCGGAACCATATAACTTAAATTCCCAACATCAAGTTTCAAATTTTTCGAATACCATCAATAATTTTAACAACATTAAATCAAGTAAAGAGACAAACAGACCTTAACAAGCTGAACAGCTTCTTTAAGATCATGAACAACTTTTTGTGCTTTATTCTGCTTCTGCAACGGATCAACTCTAATCAAAGTTGGAAACGGAACCTTTTGTTCTTCAACAACCCCTCTAAAAACCCTTCTCATAACCCTATTTTCGGCTTCAATTTTCATCCTTTCTGCTTCCATTTCATCATTCGCTTTCTGAATTTCAGCCTCCGATTTATCCTCCGGCAACGGCGCCACTCTTGTACCAAACGTAACATCCCATGAAGAAGATGATGGAACTGATGATGATGATAAAGGATTAAAATCCTTGACGTACCGAACGTCTTCACGGGTCCACCCACGGGGCTCCACATTGGATTGTGGGTTTTGGTGATTTGGGTCGGGTTTTGGAGATGGTTCTTTAATTGGGTAAGAAACGGGTTGAACGGATGCTGCTGATTGGGGTGGTGGTCGGTTTCCATTGGGTTCGCTTGGTGGTGATGGTGGATTGGGATTGGGATCTGGTAGTGATGATGAGGATGAACATAATGATCTTATGTAAAGAGACTTTGAGAATGAAGAATTTGTGGTATAGCAGGAGTGCCGGCGAGCTTGAGAGAGAAGACGATGAAGGGCCGCCATGAAATCACAAAAATGAGGGTTTTAGTTTACGACGAGGTTGAAGAAAGAAAGAAGAGGTTTTACCGGATTCGGGGTGTTTGGTAACAGGTTTACTACTGTATAACAGAGCTTTATTTTTATTTTTGGAGTTAAATAAATGGAAAATCACAAATTTGATCCTTTAACCAATCGCATTTAACAAAATAATCTTTTGACTAAGTATTTTAACAAACTAATCCTCACTTTCGCGCCATCCCAGGCGTGCAAGGCGCTAATCATTAAACTAATGCCATTAAATCAATTTGGAAAGCAAAAGTCAAAGATTTAATAATATTTAAACCGATTAATCAACATTAAATATCATTAATCGCGTTTTAACGAGTGGGCCCGGCGTGAAACAGAGTGGGCCCGGCGCGCATGCAGAACCAGGCTTCCGGAAGCTGCCACCTGTAAAAACCCTGCAAAACCGTCAAATCCCTCGCGCCGTCTCAGTGTGTTGTCACATCACTCGCGCCATCTTAAAGGCACCTCGTTTTTCGAATAAAAGAAACACGTGGGTGGGACCGGCTCCACGTCTAATTGTTCACGCCCTCTGCTGTGGGACCGGCACGAATTAAAGAAAAGCCTTCCAGCATATGCCACGTGGTGAGAATGCATGCAAAGAGACCCATGGGCCCGGCGCAACTGTGGGACCGGCGCGAAAAAATAATACGTGTAATAATTATTATTTGATTTGAATTTTTAACAAGTGATTGTTGAGCGCTTTTGGATTCTATTATATCAATCGTGCGCACTGTTAGATTTTATTTATATCAATTGTGCGCGAGTTATCTCATTGGATTCTTAATTTATGGATGGTAAGGAGTGTAAAAAATAACGATAGTAATGTTTACTACTATTATTATTATGTTCTCCCTATAAAGAATGGTGGTTGTCTATTTTTTTCTATCCGTCTCTCAAAACCTCTTTTACATTTAAAAAAAATGAGTTCAGAGTCTGATTGTGTTAGCATTCTTTTGTGTTGGGGGGGTTCGTGGGAAATTGTAAATGGCATTTATGAATACTTACCGGTTGGATTACCTAGACGTGCCTTTAGTTTGCCAATAAAGGCAAGGTATTTGAAGTTGAAAAAATTGATAGCTAAAAAGACTCGTTTAGATATTCAACTAGAATTTAGATTATGTTATAAAATGTCAACTTTCACACACCCGGTTGATATTTTTGACAACGAAGATGTAGGTTTTCTGATTGAAGTCATTCGTAATAACCCATACGGTGATATTACGTTATTTGTAGTTCATCAAGTTGGTCTCGGTAGTTGAAGCAATCAACCACATGATCTCGGTCTTTCAACAGGTGTTCCTAATATGTGTCATCCCCAACATAAAAACGATTACCCATACCAAAAAAGAAATACATGGGACCTAAATACATACCCTACCCAAGAAATAAATGAGTATCATACCCATCAAAGTAGCCAGTACCCAAATCATAATCCATTCGTTTCTTCTCACGATCACGTTTCTCAGCATATTAGTGACCGTCAAGCTTTCTTTCAACCGTCTTTTGAAGTTGAAATTGAAGATCCTCATAATACAGCAGAACAGTTTGGTGCTAATAAAGAGCATAGGGTTTATGCCGATCTAAATTATAACCCTATAACTGATCGAGAGGTGGCAAAGGAACTTGGTATATCTGAGTCTTCTAGTAGTGAACGAGACGACGATGTTAAAAAGGGTGATGATGATGATGACGAAGACGATGTTGAGCTGGAAGATAAAGTAGGTGTTCCTCCTCAAATGCAACCCAACTACTTTTGGTCAATGCCCGAATCGCTAGAATGTCCCACTTTCCAACAAACACCCGCAAAACCTAGGAGCTATGTGCCATCTACAAAAGTTTATGAAGGTCAGTTCTTTAATAACAAAGAGGAGCTAAAATGCTGTTTAGGTATTAAATGTCTCAACGATGGTTATGAATTCTATGTAACTCAATCATCAACCACAAGATTTGAAGCACATTGTGTTAAAAAGGGTTGTGAATGGTTCTTTAGAGCCACAAAGCTTAAAAATGATAATTCAGTTTTTCAAGTCAAAACCCTAAGAGACCACCACACATGCTCAAAAACACAAACTAATCCGAATCATCGTAATGCAAACAAACATGTATTGGGTCACATACTTCGTGATCAATTGAAAGATAGCAGTAGGGTATATCGTGGGAGCGACATCATGATCGATTTAAATCAAAGATTTCAAATAGATGTTTCTTATTCTCAAGCTTGGAGGGGAAAGTGTCGTGCGATAGAATTGTTAAGGGGGACCGATGAAGAATCATTTTACAAGCTACCCATTTATTGTCACAATTTGAAGAAGACTAATCCTGGTACGGTGACCCACATTAAGACCGATAATGTAGGGAGGTTCGAAAATCTTTTCGTTGCTATTGGTGTCGCGGTTAGTAAAACTTTATCGTTGTTGTACTTTTCTCTTTCGTATTTAATATAACTAACAAATGTGAATTGCAGATTCGAAGTTTTTGTAATTACTTAAGGCCAATACTCATTATAGATGGTACACATTTAAAGGGCCGTTTCTTGGGAACAATGTTTTTAGCAGTGGGAATGGATGCGAATAATCAAATTTTGCCTGTGGCATACGGAGTCGGTAAAACGGAAAGTGGCGAGAGTTGGATATGGTTTTTGTCAAAGCTTAAGGAGATCATTGGTGAAATACCCGGTTTGGCATTCATATCTGACCGGGCTGCGTCCATCGATCTAGCAATAAGGCAAGTTTTCCCGCATGCTTATCAAGGTTTATGTTGTCGACATTTGCTGGTAAATTTAGGCTTGAACAAAAAAGGGAAAAAAATTCCAAGCATTATACTGGAAGACATGCAAAGCGTATAGGGTTTCAGACTTTGAGGAATGGAAAGCGCGCCTTGAAGCAACGGTACCTACTACTTCTCGTATTATGTTGCAAGCCGGTGTGCAAAAGTGGTCAAGAGCACATTTTCCCGGTGAACGTTATAATATAATGACTTCAAATAGTGCAGAGTCCGTTAACGCCTTATCTAAATATGCACGTAAGCTTCTAATCATTATGCTAATAGAATTTTTCCGCCAATCTGTGCAAAAGTGGTACTTTGTACGTCATGAAACTGCAGGTAAAGTTTTTCGCCCACGTAGTGGGGTCGCCGTCTATTTGGAGTGGTAAATCTTCTAACAATCTCTCTATAAAGTGACAAAGAAAAACCCCACAATCCACTCCATTTGCCTGCTGTGGCACATTAACGGTATACCCAAATGTCACTGTGATCTTCTTTTTCGCCGTCTTTTTGACATGTTTCCAGTAGCCTATGCTCTTTAAAAAATCCGGAAGATAGTTTTCTAAAGTTTTCTTGACACTCTTCAAATAATCGCCTCGATCGCGTGCCATGCTGTCATATACAATCATAATCCAAGTCGACAAATGGAGCTCCCCAAGCATCCAGTGACCATGTGGGTGTAAAGGGATGAGAACCTGCAAATATAAAATATGTTTATGTATTCATTACATTTGAAGTAATGATTGTTATATATATATATATATATATATATATATATATATACTTACACGATCGACATCCCACCATGCATGGTATATAGATCTGCTGCCGTTTGCATATGTAAGCACATTAGGATTGGCATTAAATATGTGTATGAAAAATGTTGGAACGACATCATAACGTTGGTCTCTAGAAGTCGATGAAAGTATCAAATACTGGATCCATGCGTCAATATGCTGATTCAATTGCAAAAAAGAAACTAGTTTAAAATTAATTTCAAACTAATAGAAAAACTTTATAAAGTAAATGAGGTTCAGTAATTACCGGTGTCTCGAGCCAACCATTAGCATGTATCCCGAGAAGTAATCCCCAAAACTCCTTAGTGTATGGATAATTCGGGGGATCTAAACTAAGATAGCACTCTTCCGCCTTTTCGTATTTATAAAAATCTTTCGGAGTTTTTGCCCAATCTTCTTTTTTTGTTTCGGTATCAAACGGCATTGTTTCCGTATCAAACGGCACTGTTTCAATATCAACACGTCCTCTGGTCTGCTCTGGAGATCTAATAGCAGCATTAGTAGATTGGAAGAACATAAAAGGTGTAGAAATTTGTGGTCCTTTCTTCTTCTCTCTAGGACTCCGTCGCTAGGCTAGGGAAGGTGTCTAAGAAATTGACAATGTACATTATTAGTGATTTACCAAAATTTGATTACATGCTCAATATATATATATATATATATATATATATATATATATATATATATATATATATATATATATATATATATATATATGCATTGTAACACCCCGCAATTTTGACATAATTATAAACGTTAATTTCATGCATTTTTAGGCTAATTCTCTAACTTAGAGTGAATTCACAACACATTTTAGAGGTAAGTCTAGCAAAGCCCAACTAGTTAATACATGTAGTATTACATTTCATAATTAGTTGTAATTATGCACAAAACAATTGGAACAAACGCGACAAAAATATACGACTGTTGGTGAACAAAATTATTTGATAATATGAGATTATTAAATAACATTATAAATTATTAAATATTATGTTGATAATATTTACAAGGTATTTCGCGTCGAATAACATTTATTTCGTACAACTGGAACAACTCGAAACTTATCCGTTAAAATGAAACAAACAAAGTTATAATACTATAACTCAACTAAATTATTTTTATAAAATATCTCAACTAAAAATATATTCGAATATGTATTTAAAAAGTTATTATTTTTAAAACATTTTGACATTTAACGATCGGGTAAACGAACACGGGTTAAATACCACAAAATTGGGGCAAAATCCCCTCCCTCTTTTTGGACCCAAAACCGGCCCCCACCCCCACTTCCAACCTCATTCTCTCATTTCACTCTCTCTCTCTCTACCTCTATTCTCTCTCAATCCTCTCTCTAAAACCACCACAAAATCACCAAAAACTACCACTAAAACACTCGCGATTACTAAACTCTTTTGGAAGAAAAGATTCACGAGATCACGAGCTACACTTCTATCTCTTCGAAATTCAAAACCAACACACGTAAGTTCCCGACAATTCTCGAAAACTCTTAGATTTCGTTGTTTTCTTTGACATTTCGTGTTTAAGATACTTATTACATCATGTTTTAGTGTTTCTATTAACTGATTACGTCCAAATCGAAGCTTAAAACTCGTTTTTACAAACCGATTCACGAACAGTTATAAGTGACGCATCAGGACCCAAAACAGTGTAGCGACACTTAAGTGACACATTAAGTGTCGCATAAAACCCTCTGTTTGCGTCACTTGCTTAAGTGACGCCACAAACTCTCTTTTTGCGACACTTCGTTAAGTGTCGGTAACCAGCATCACCCGACACTCCCTGCGGCACTAACCTAAGTGACACCTAAAATTCGATTTTACCTTGTCCGACACTATCAACAAGTGACGCATAAAACTATTAAATAATATTAGCGACACTTACTCAGTGACGCTACCCTAAGGCAAGTCACGCCTCAAGTGTCGCTAAAAACAGAAAACTTATAACTAGTTTTTCACTAAGTGTTGAACTTAACCGTGACCGAATATTTACATACAATACGATACACGAACTTTACAAACACTACGAACACGCTTACATTATTGAAATTGTGATTTTAAACTATCACCAACGAGTCGTATACATTTTCACAACTATGAAATACAAACGTAAACGTTGAACGAACGCTTTGGACATAACTTGGTTGCACGAACACTAGCATGGATGGTCAACTTAGACATCCACATACTTATTAAATCTCATACGTTTAGGGCGTTAGGAGATTTCAGATTAGACTTGAGCTTTAGGCTTTGCTAGCACTCGCACTTTACTTAACTCAACAGGTGAGTTCACAGCCCCAACTTTTTACTGCTTTACTACTTTTGAACAGGGGTGGAAAACATAGTCAACTCTTTTGCTACGTGTACAAACTTTTATATAACTGTTTTGAATGCGAATTATACCAACTGATTGTGACTGCGGTCAACACGTTACAACTCTTGTTTATGAAATGGTATTTCATACGACAACTAATTTGGAACTCGCTGGAGGATGACCAGCTACACATTTTCGTAAACTAACTATTATGAAACAACATTTTCATAAACATACACAGAAAGTCCATACGTCTTGGGCACACATACAGAAAGTCCCTACGTCTTGGGCACACATACACAGAAAGTCCCTACGTCTTGGGCACACATACAGAAAGTCCCTACTTCTTGGGCACACATACAGAAAGTCCCTACTTCTTGGGCAAGGTTCCATCCTACGTCTTGGGTGAAGGCTCTACTTCTTGAGCAGTGGGTCCTACGTCTTGGATGCCAGTCCTACTTCTTGGACACAACCTGAAAAGTCCCTACGTCTTGGGCACACAGAAAGTCCCTACTTCTTGGGCAGATATTGATGGGTCCTACTTCTTGGACAAACGCTTTAGTCCCTACTTCTTGGGCAGTTATTGATAGGTCCTACTTCTTGGACAAACACTTCAAACTGTACTTTCGGGCGACATCCCGACCAAACTACATTATTGATGAACAATACTTAAATTGTTATGGCAAAACGTTATAAACACATTTGGTTTAAAACTTTACACGTAAACTTAAAACCTGTGAATTCACTCAACCTCGTAGTTGACTTTTACTATGTTTTTCAGGGAATTAGCTGCACGTAAGATCCGCTTGTACACATGGAACATAGGCGACCCACAAAGGAATATGATACCAACTTTTGACAACTGGATTTCTTTTATATAACTAAAACTGTTTAGTCATATTTACGAAATCTACCTTTGTAAACTTAACTATTTTTACACTTGTACGATTCGATGAATCGTAAAACTTTGTAATTATTACTCTTGGCATCTTGATATATATGTTCTGTTGTAATCATATGCTCTGATATGTATGCATGTACTTTGTATACGTCGACACCCCCACTCGATCTAATGCTTCCGCGAACATCTGATAAACTTTATTAACGAATATGGGGGTGTGACACCCGGTCAAAAAGGGCCAAAATTTGAGGCCAATTTAAACTTTAAATATTCGTACTAGGTACGAACTAAAACCAAAGTAATCGGATAATATATATATATATATATATATATATATATATATATATATATATATATATATATATATATATATATATATAACACAATGATTATTTAAATAATCACATACAAACGAATCTGAAAGAACGCGCAATCTCAAATACGGACGTTAGTGCAAAACATTTCTAAATAATGTATTATTGATAAGAATAATAATTATTTACTCGGTTAATAATTTAAACACATTTTGTATACTAAAAACTATCCGTATATTCAAAGTGAAACAAAGATATAATTTTATATATCATTAAAAATATTTTTATAAAATAATAAAAATACTTCGAATAAAAACATATACGATTTCATAGTTTGAAAATTATCATTTAAAAATATTATCCTACTTTACGATCGGGTACACGAACACGGGTATAAAAATACCAACCAATCTCAATTATTGGAGCCGGTTATACAACCGACCCCAATAATTCATTCAAACATAATCATACGTATCTATCTCTCGGCTCTCTTCCTCTCCTCTCGGTTTGATCTCAAACAACAACAAGAAGATTCACCATCATAATCAATCATCATCTTCATCATCATAATCATCATCTTCTCCATCATCATCCTCACGGTTCATCATCATCATCTTCACTTCGGTTCCCATTTTTGATACGTAAGAAATCTTTCATTTTACTTTTATTTTCGAGTTTATATAATTTATATCAACATGTATTAGTGTTCTATTTAGTGGTTTATGCCCAAAAACGAAATCGAAACTCGTTTTGTTGATGATCTGCATGAACATCCCTGAAAAAGGGCCTCACCCGATTGGGTGAGTTTTATACCCGATTGGGTGAGCATACCCGATTGGGTGAGCTGCATACCCGATTGGGTGAATTTACCCGATTGGGTGAGTTCCTTACCCGTTTGGGTGAAGCTTAAAAGTTAACTTTGTACGTGTATATATATACTTACGGATAATAATTTCATCACATAATACGGATAATGAATATACAGAATATACTTTGCAAGTATACAACCAAACACATAATAATACTTGAATTATTATCATGAACCGTCACCAACGGGCCGAACACCTTTTACAAACTTCAAACATAAACAATTATCGAATACTTTGGGCATAGTTAAATCGGATAAACATTAATACAGATAATATATTAGACAATCCAAATACTCATCTATAAATCTCACGTGTTTAGGACACTAGGAGGTTTCGGGGATTCGTCTAATTCACATCGGATACTTAATTGCTCGGTGACTCAGGTGAGTCTCACAGCCCCACTTTTATTGCTTTAACTGATTTAAAACTTGGGGTGAGATACAACACTTACTTGTTTTCGTGATTAATTTAATTATTAACTCAGTTGATTATCATTGTCGGTCTTGATTTTCTTTGTTCGGGTATTGCATGAGTGTTTTAATACGGGAAAGTCCTCATCATTGCATGGTTCGTTAACTTAATAAGGCGCGATTACTAAAGGATAGATCTATCATGGGAGTGACGTCCCCGTCCGGATTGCTAGCTACAACCATGTGTAAACGGGCACTTTAGTAATTGTCATGGGTGTTGACACCGTTCGGGAGGCAGAAAATCGGGTTAGGCCTCGAACCATGGCTCAGTGCAATTGATGTGCGGAAAGTATAGGCAATTATAATAACAAGTTTAAATTAAGGAAATACTAAATAATACTATCACACAATTCAGGCAAGATTGACCCGTTCATGTAATATAGCTTAATAAGTAAGTCCAAATTCGAACACAAGGAACACAAGAAACGTGATTCTTATTTATAACTAATTATCTATTTATTCTAATTACAAATATTCACAATTATAATACAAATAAATAAAAGGATCCAATTTACAATAATCTACAAGATAAGGGGGACGTTTTAGTTCCGAACGAACATAATTATCTTTATATTTTGATACAGATTCTAATAGATAAATTTTAAGAAACAACTTAAGAATACTCAATTGGATAGAAGATTATAACTATTTAAACAATTATTTATTAAACGTATTATATCAACTTATGTCTATTTGCTTTGTTGGCTATTATTATTGGTGAATTACTAATGTAGAAAATTACAAAGATTAAGATAATTTTCATATAGCAACACTCCCAAAGATTAAGTAAAGTATTACTATTTATTAAGATCTATCAGCAGTTTATTAATACAATTCCAAGATTAGGTTGAATTACAATGTTACTTAACATTAATAATTGACAATCATTAATTAATTTATAAAACTCACAAGATTAGTAAAGCTATCTATATAAATCAATTAACTTTTATCAATATTAATATAACACAGACAATTCTTGTATAATAAGCATTCAATAATATAGTTCCAACATAAACATATAATTCATATTAAATCTAATAAACATACATTTAAACATTCATAATGAAAACCTAATGAGCAATTAATTCAAATAAACAATATCCAAAATAACCCAAAAGATTAATAAAGTTACAAGGATAAAGAAACCGAACCAATTAGCAAACCAGCTTTCCCTAGGGTTAAAAGCCTTCAAACCCTAGCTCCTTGGCCTCCAAAATCGCACCTAAAGTCGTCCTAAAACCTTAACTTTCGGTTTTAGTATTCTTGAATCGTATATGGTTTAAGCTGATTTAAGCCTCTATTTATAGTTTTAAAAACCGACCTCCCAACCGCCGGTTGGGTTCTCCAACCGCCGGTTGGAGTTATTTGTATCCGGGTCCAACTCCACGTGTTTACACCACCTTTAAACCCTAAAGCTCAACCGCCGGTTGGTTAATCCAACCGCCGGTTGAATGTAAATTCCAGAATATTCTAATTTCGGGCTTGGGCTTAATTTTTGGATTCTCAATCTTCATACCCGGACTTTATTCTCTTTTTGGCCCAATTCTTCATTTTAACTCTTTTGGCCTTCATCTCTTCAAGGTTTTTAATATTTATTTCTTTTAGTGCTTTAATTCTTCAGTTCTGGTCTCGTTCTTGTTCCTTTTTCTTCATTCTTCAATTAAAATACATTTCTGCAATTATTAACAAAATAAGTATCTAAAATCATATAAATGCACTAAAATGTATATAAATATAGGGATAAATTACTATAAAATATACTATCTATTTGATGCTTATCAAATATCCCCACACTTAAGTTCAGTTTGTCCTCAAGTAGAAAACTGAATAAAATTTTAAAAATAAGCATCAAACTAATATTTAAGAATCAGAATACCAATACTAAAAATATGTTTCATAAATTAAAAATTTAAACAATTTAATTAACATGGATAACTATAATGTACAAAGAAAAATTATTATTATTTGTGTAATATATAGCTCATGAATGATTACTAATATATTTGTCCATTTTAAACAATCTATATTCATATTTCTGAATACATCTTTATTATTATTAGTATGTATATTACTTATGATTTTCATATATGATATACCTTTAAATTCAATTATACAATTTTCTTTTATATTCCAATTAAATATATGAAATACATTATTAAGAATCAAGACATTGGTGACAGGTCTGCATTTTCATGCAACAGAGCGACATAACTTGATTCAGGTTTAAGCAAAACCAAACTTGGTCAAACCATTTTGGCGACCTCATTAGGTATCTTTTATTTTTAAGACTTTTTCAAGTACTTCTGACTTGCGTTTGCTTAATTTTTAAGTATATATTAATAGAAACCAGGTCTATACTTCCGTATAACAGAGGAAACCATCAATATATACCCCCAAATGTACTCACATAATTAAAAAGATATAAAATTATTGCATAATAAATTTAAAAATTAAGACTTTTATGTCATACATCATATTATGTATCATAAAATAATAAACAAGTTATATTATTAATTTATTAAAATTCAGAAATCTTCATATAGATTGCCTATTAGTACATCATATCATATAACTATATATCACTCCTTATTAAGTAGCTTACATTATATATACAAAACAGTTAATCCATATTTAAAGTCTAAACATTTAAATACAAAACAAGATTTTTAACAAAAGTATTCTAACTAATAAATATTTAGTTATTCACTTAAAAATTTTAATTTTTTTTTATTATTATTATTTTTTTTTAAACCTTAGAACAATAGAAACTTAAATGTTTAATTAAAGAAATTCTTTTTCTTACGAACCCTATCCCCACACTTAAATTATACAATGCCCTCATTGTATAAAAATGATAAACAAAAGTGAGTAAGGGAAAGAAAAATAGAACAGAAAAACTCCCTTGACTGAAATTATAAATTTCATCATCGGCTGAGAAAAATCTGCTTGGTTGATTCCTTTATCTCTTGAAAAATAATATACAACATCCACACTTTCGTAGTTAATCACGATTGCATTTAGCATATGCAATAAGCCTTTAAACCCCTCGGTATCCCGAGTGGACGAATTATTGTCTCGTGAGGGTTTCCAGTGAACATACCCATAAAGTTCATATAAATAAGTAAGAACTTTATAAATAAAGTGCTGAACTTACTGCCAGTCTAATGCTAACAAAAATAAACAACCATATCAGCATAATAATAATAATAATAAACGTGAAAAGTAAACATAATAATAAGTACAGTCATCCCAAATATAAATGTATCAAATGTATCCAATATAATCTAATCATCATCTGAATCATCCTGCCCTGGCTGTCTCGAAGGTCCATCTCCATCATAAACTAGCGGAATATACGGCTGAAACTCGATAGACCTATCTCTCAACAGCTGCTGTAACAATCCAAGCTGATAATCATATCTATGAAAACTCTCTCTCTCAAACCTATCAAACCTCTGCTCAAATCTAGTCAATCTCTGATCAATCGTATCAAACCTCCTACCATGTCCTATCTCAATCCTCTCCAGTCTCTGCTGAACCTCATCAAACATATCACCCCGGCCACGACCTCTACCACGTCCTCTGCCTCTACCTACTGGCAAATCAACCTCTGGTACTGGTGGTGGTATAACTGCTGCTGGTGGAGGAACTGTGGGTCCTCTCAATCTAGCTCGCTGTACAGGCTGCTGTCCAGGGGCAACCTCTGGTGTCCACAACAAAACTCCCTCCTGTACACCCTCCTGAATAATCCCTAACTCAATCAACTTGTCCTCGCCTAGAAAGGACATCCCAGGTGTAACCGGTGTACAAGTCAAAAAATCAGCAGCTCCGATCTGATAATAATGAGCTAACCTAGTAACATACTGCCCTCCATATAAACTACTGGTCCTCCTATGTCCTGTCGCTCCAGTGGTCATCCAATGAACTAATCTCCAGGGAACATTGATCAGCGTCCCCTGAATCATAGTATGCAAATAAAAGAAATCGGGCTGATAGACCTTCTCAGGTCCAGTGTGCCTACCACAAATAGAAGATGATAACAACCTATGTATCAGCCTATGAACCGGGCTCCTCATATGTATATCTGAAGGCTCTCTGTCCCCATAATCAACATTCGCTAGCTGTCTCCAACACTCAGCTATCTCTACAGATGAATACTGCTCAACCATACCTACAATCAAATGATCTCCAAAAGACTGATTGTGGAGCTCATCTAGTGTATAGAGCCCCACAGCTACCCCAAACTCAATCAAACTCATGGTCCTAGGCTGACCTCCCAAATAAAAGAAAATCGAAGGCTGGTCAAACTATCTAGAAGCACTATCAAACCTAAGGGTCGTATAAAACTCAATAACAAGCTCTCGATAAATAATCTCCCGAATCTGAAATAATCTAACCCAAGCCATAGAAATAAAACCAACATCACCTGACGGTAGAATATAACTCTGAGTCATCAGCCTCCTCAGAGTAGCATCCCCAGTCTCACCCTCTCGGCGATGATCTATAACTCTCTCTATAACTGTCCAATCTAACACATCCGGTGTCTCTACCGGCTGAGCAATATGCTCCAGTAATCCATCAACGTACTCTGCTCTCCTCTCTGGCGTAATCGACTCATGCTTAAAACGCAGGTAAGGATGTAACTGGAAATCCTCTCTATCTAAGAGTGCACGTCCTCTCTGTCTCCTCGTAGACATAACTGTAAAACAAACTTTAAATAACTATGTTTAGATATATTATAAATATTTCAAAAGAAATTTGGGCAGCATTTCTGCTTAATTTTTGATAGCCACCTGTTTAATTTCTTCAAACTAAACAGAATACTTATTTCAACTAGAATTTCTACAATAATATCAAATTAAATAATATATCATCAATTCTACTATGTTCATTGTCTCGAAATAATACTGATTTTAACAATATTTGTAAAACATAGTAAATATTCAAATATAATTTAACTATCAAATTTTATAACTTCACGTTTTAATTAGGTCAAAATCATCTTGTTTATTCGTCATTTCAAATCATTTTATATTTATACCGAAATGTTTTCAATATAAAACATTACCGAATTTTTTTTTTTTACTCTTTTATTAAAAAGAATTTATTTCGAAAATATATCGATTCTAAAAAAATATGTATAAAATGTAAAATTATTTATTTATTTTTATTTCGGACTATATATAATTCAAATTCAAATATGAACTAGAATTTTATTTCAAAATTTTATTGAATCAAAAATGTACCATTTCCTAATATAAGTGTGGTTAACTAATTAAAAATCGAATATCTTAACAATTCAATCTGAAACAATCCGCAAACAAACCTCAAACCGCAAAAATCAAAACCTAACTAACCTAAACTAATTTCTAAGCAATCCTAATCATCTAAACTATCAAAATACTTACAAACAATCCATAAACCGCAATCGAAACAAAAAAACTTTCGGAATAAATTCGGAAAAAACGTAAAAACAAGTTTAGATAATACCTTTGATGATGTAAATCACAAAAACGCAATGCAAGGATGAAAATGCGATGATTCCCGGTCGAAATCCGTTTGTCCGATCGTATGTGTGCGTGTAATATGTGTGTGTGTGAGAATGGCAGAAAACCCGATGGTTTTCTGGTTTTGATCGCAAAAGTGTCCAACCGCCGGTTGGGCTTCCCAACCGCCGGTTGGTTTAAAATTTGGGCCAGGCCCTTGTCGGCCCATGTAAAATTTATTGGGCTTAGGCCCATTAATTCTTTTAGCTATATAATTCTAATATTTTTACGAATAAAATTTTAATTTGCGTAATACAACAATTTTTAGTTCATTTACAAAATATCTACAAATCATAATCTATGTGAATTTGTTTATGTTTTAGATAATTATTTTAAAAATTTTAAATAATAAATGGATAAATAATAAAATATTGTTTTTGCAATATGTACTTTTAATATAAATTCCTGTAATGCTATTAGTTGTGACAAATAATAGATATAATAAATCTTACCTTGGTATACATAGATTTTTCAATCTGTGATTGCGTCGACTCATCCACCATTTGGAAATTCAATTGTCGACTTTATCGAATTCCAATTATTGTTTCAATCTTTTTGTCACCAAAATATTATATTTTGTATATCTGCAATCTTGTAAACAATGTTAAGCATAATTTCAAAACTTATTATTATAATCTCTTCTAAGTATTTTATGAAATCAATTTATATCACTATTGCAACTCGTGTAAAAATCAATTCTAAATACTTAAAATTTCTATCATTTGTGTAGCTAATACAAATAAAGATGAGATAATCATATAATTTTGAAAACAATAAACTTCATATTAATCAAACATAAAACTAAAAACATTAAACTTTAAATATCCAAATAACATTCAAATCCTAAACAATTATAAAACTAAAACAAAAATTAGAAATAATTCAGCTAATTATTAAAAATGAAGGGGTTGCAAATGATCTTCAGAAATGATTTTCGATGCTTAAGCCTAATTTCCACTAATAGGTCTTCCAAAGTTCTCAGGATAAATTCTGCGAAAGTGCAAATAGATCTTATTAGTTATCTCGGGTATTGGCGAGGCATATTCAGAAAAACTTTCATGATGAATTCTTTCAGCATCTTCTACTTCTATGAGTGTGTCAGCTACCCTTTTAACCTTCTTAGCTATTCTTCCTTCTTCATCAGTAACCATGTAATTATCTTCAACCTTTGTTTCTCGTTCCATATAATTATGTCTTAATGAATCCATTAACCCATAGAAACCCAAATGTATATCATGATAATCATATGTGTTATGAGTTCTAACTACCTTTCCTATGTCCCTTAAGATTCTCCTATAGTATCCTTCTTGATGCTCCGTTGTTACCCCAGAATACCTAAAAGTATCTACTAACTGATAGTAAACTTCAGATAATCCTAAATGAAAAAGGTTATTTCTTTGATTATAATGAACTCCATTGTAAGCTAGCTGCAACTCCATTTTCGCATAAGTGACCAAGTTTGCCATTGGTTCGTCAGAAAAGTACTCAGGAATTATACGCGTTCTTTCGTCCCATTCTCCATAATAAAATTCGTCAACAATTTCTTGAACATAAAAGTCAACCGTACAATCAATGAAGAATCTTCCAGAACCAATATGCTTTCTAGCCTTTATTGAATTGAAGAAGTCTTGAAAGTTTTCAAGTAAACATATGTCAGCCGTATTACTCAAATTTTCAGTGGCATGCTCTATTATCTCCTTAAGCTCTCTTAACATTTCTCTTTCTTTATCAGAATAAGGAAACAAAGACTTCTCAAATGTTTCATGCACATATGTATACTTCAACAATTGCTCTTCACAAAACGTTGGATCTACCATCTCATGCTCGCTCACAATATCATATTTCAGCTCATTTACATAGTTTATGAAATCATCCATATCTCTAGTCTCATTAGATATAACCCAAGCAGTGAATTGTTCTTCAATTTTCTTTATCAACTCTTTCTGATAACCAGTATACTCTAAAGTGGATTTGTGTATGAGTTCCATAACAAACCTAAGCTCATCTTCATGATATTCTAAGTAGTGAAACATATCTTCCTTATTTGAAACTACAGGGGGTTGTTCATAGTCTTCTTTTTCATTAGTTAGCTTGATTTTCTTGTTTGGTTCAAAAGACTGGTCATCTATCTCTATATCTTTGAAATCCATATTATCATTTCCGAAGTCCATTTGCATCGATTCCATTCTAATAACAGCTAAATTTTTTTCTGTGCACAAAGAATAACACATAGTTCAGATTAATTATCTAGTCCTATTTTATCTAAGTAACTTATTATACAAATTTTTAATTTAATTTCCTTTACATTGCATAGTCAAAAAGATCTCGGTAGCTCCATTGATAGTACACAAAAGCGGAGAAATAGGTCAGCGCGAAGCTTATTAAAAACCTATTTCTTTCGAGAAGCACCTTACCTCTTATATGATAAATCAATGAGATAGGGCTTTACTCTCCTTATACCTTTGTTTTTGTCAGTATTCTCAATGGGTGAGCCGATATTTCTTATTGATTTTACAAAGTATCAGAGATAAAAATAATACAGGTAATATAATTAGTTTAAATAAAATACACCGCTCCCCCGGCAAAACAAAAGTTCAACCGGTTAAGTGTTCCCCGGCAGCGGCGCCAAAAACTTGATGTGCGGAAAGTATAGGCAATTATAATAGCAAGTTTAAATTAAGGAAATACTAAATAATACTATCACACAATTCAGGCAAGATTGACCCGTTCATATAATATAGCTTAATAAGTAAGTCCAAATTCGAACACAAGGAACACAAGAAACGTGATTCTTATTTATAACTAATTATCTATTTATTCTAATTACAAATATTCACAATTATAATACAAATAAATAAAAGGATCCAATTTACAATAATCTACAAGATAAGGGGGACGTTTTAGTTCCGAACGAACATAATTATCTTTATATTTTGATACAGATTCTAATAGATAAATTTTAAGAAACAACTTAAGAATACTCAATTGGATAGAAGATTATAACTATTTAAACAATTATTTATTAAACGTATTATATCAACTTATGTCTATTTGCTTTGTTGGCTATTATTATTGGTGAATTACTAATGTAGAAAATCACAAAGATTAAGATAATTTTCATATAGCAACACTCCCAAAGATTAAGTAAAGTATTACTATTTATTAAGATCTATCAGCAGTTTATTAATACAATTCCAAGATTAGGTTGAATTACAATGTTACTTAACATTAATAATTGACAATCATTAATTAATTTATAAAACTCACAAGATTAGTAAAGCTATCTATATAAATCAATTAACTTTTAGTAATATTAATATAACACAGACAATTCTTGTATAATAAGCATTCAATAATATAGTTCCAACATAAACATATAATTCATATAATAAATCTAATAAACATACATTTAAACATTCATAATGAAAACCTAATGAGCAATTAATTCAAATAAACAATATCCAAAATAACCCAAAAGATTAATAAAGTTACAAGGATAAAGAAACCAAACCAATTAGCAAACCAGCTTTCCCTAGGGTTAAAAACCTTCAAACCCTAGCTCCTTGGCCTCCAAAATCGCACCTAAAGTCGTCCTAAAACCTTAACTTTCGGTTTTAGTATTCTTGAATCGTATATGGTTTAAGCTGATTTAAGCCTCTATTTATAGTTTTAAAAACCGACCTCCCATACGCCGGTTGGGTTCTCCAACCGCCGGTTGGAGTTATTTGTATCCGGGTCCAACTCCACATGTTTACACCGCTTTTAAACCCTAAAGCTCAACCGCCGGTTAGTTAATCCAACCGCTGGTTGAATGTAAATTCCAGAATATTCTAATTTGGGGCTTAGGCTTAATTTTTGGATTCTCAATCTTCATACCCGGACTTTATTCTCTTTTTGGCCCAATTCTTCATTTTAACTCTTTTGGTCTTCATCTCTTCAAGGTTTTTAATCTTTATTTCTTTTAGTGCTTTAATTCTTCAGTTCTGGTCTCGTTCTTGTTCCTTTTTCTTCATTCTTCAATTAAAATACATTTATGCAATTATTAACAAAATAAGTATCTAAAATCATATAAATGCACTAAAATGTATATAAATATAGGGATAAATTACTATAAAATATACTATCTATTTGATGCTTATCAGCAATGTAATGTCATAGTCGGTATAATAAATCATTGTTCGGAAACCTGCGTTGGTTTAATCATTGTTCGGTAACCTTAATTGGTTAAATCATTGTACGGTAACTTTAATGGATTAATCATTGTTCGGTTACATCATTGTCGGTTAAATCGTCGGATAATCATGTTGATCACATCAATGTTTATTTTAAATCTGTGAGATTCACCAGCTTTATAGCTGACCCTTTTGGTGTTGTATTCTCAGGTGATCAGCTACAGTAGGATGGCCCGCAGGATAAGCTATCTATTACGAGTCGCATGCATCTACAAACATATAAAGATTTTCTTGCATTATATTTTGTTGAACGTTATGTATTAAAATCTTCGGAAATCATTTTGCGAACTCGCTATTATGTTGCAAACTTATGACTTAAACTTTGTACTACTTTTGTAATATATTTATAAACGTCTCATGTAGAGTCGTTTGCTTGTAACCTTTGTGCTTGATATTTGATTAGTCACACCCAAAAATGAATCGCTTCCGCAAAGCCATGAAACCGGGGGTGTGACAGGGGGTGTGACAGATTGGAATTAGAGCCATTGGTTATAGCGAATTAGATTTCTTAGGTGACTTAGAGACCTTAGAGACCTAGACTATAGCCTTGGCTAGAACGCACATGCATACACACATTTGCATACGACTAAACTATTGTTACGACACATCGATACGTGCAATCTATTATTTGAGTCGTACTGCATCCGACTTCATTCATACACACTCTGATCTCATGCGAACCTGATCGTATTGAACGGTTGATGAAAAGAAGTATGTATTTAGCATCATATAATGACGCCTGGCCAACGTGATTATATTATACTAAGTACATTGATATCGCGTAAAAAGTCACGTTTTTACTACCGATATCTCTCTCATTCTGGAACGATTCTTGGCATATTAATTCAAAAACATTACAAATCACTAACATTATGCCAAGATGGTTAAAACAAGGTTGCACAAGAAAAATCAAGCAAAACGGATGTAAAACGAAGATTCCACACACGTTTGAAGATTCAAGGCATAAAAACGAGATTTCAAGACTAAGGTGCCCTCCACCAACATCCATTATTTCCAAGATGTTCTTTTTTAAAATTCGAATCCAACAGAAGAAGAATAAACCAAAACGGGTGAAAAATGAAGATTTCGCGCCCGCCGGAAGATCCAAATGATCCGAACGCAATATCTGGAGCTAGGGACCTCATCTCAGGGCCTATCCTATGTCAAAATCTTCGTTTTAGAATTACGAATCTAACAAAAAAAGAATCAACTCAAACGGGCGTATAACGAAGAAAACACGCACGAATCAAGAAACGAAGCAACAAACAACGCAACGGGGCGGGGGTGGGCCCACCGCCGCCGGCCACCAGCCAGCCGCAGCCGGCTGGACCCCCACCGCCACCGGCCACCTGTGTCCCGCCCAGGTTTCCGTTTTTGGTAACTTTTGGTACCTGGTGCGCCTACTTTTCGTGTTGTACGGTACCCGGTGCGCCTACTTTTCGTGTTGTACACACCATTTTTGGAAAGCTTTCTAACATGCACCTCATGGTGCTAATGTGAGCCAAAGCTCACCTATAAATAGGTTGCTTAGGTTCATTTGTAACACACACCAAATATGCACACATTCTAGCATATTTCACTCTTTCTTTCTCACTAGATAATCTTTCGTAGTCTTTTAGTCTTTCTCATTATAGGAATATTGTAATTAGTCCACGGACTAACGTAGAAGCTAGGGCGAACGCTAGAGATTCGGAGATCAATCTTTGTACGTGTGAAAGAGTTTATCAATTATAATAATACGCTGCTACGCATTTAATTCCGGGTGATATCTAAACTTTTATTATACTTGTCTCATTTCATATTTTGAATATGTATTATTGCCTGGTATGTGATTTATTTGTTGCCATGAATTGCGAGTAGTTTATTATTGTGATTGCTGATGATGTAGAAAATTTATAAGTAAGGATGTCATTACACAATCAATGCACGATAATCGTAAAATGATATAACGGCCCCTATTCAACTGTTTATTCGGTATAGTGCTGGAAATGCTTCATGCAAAGTACAAACGTACGGAAGCCGATAAACGACCGAAGGTAGTTATATCATTGGAATCAGCTCTGGTTCAAAAGTTGGAACTCCGAAAGTATAATACAACTACACAACTAACTGGTGTATCCTACGAGAATCAATGCATTATAAAATAATGTTCGTGAAACACGTTCAGATAAAATAGGAGATAATAATCTTTGTACCGTTAGGACTTTATGAATTTAAGTTTAATTTATGGAGCACCCTTTCCAGTTATCCACGTGACTGCAACCTAGTAATTAGGACCTGATCAACCTTAATTATGGTAAGTAGTTATCTGTGCCCATGACATGCAATAGTAAGACACAATGAAATCACTCGTTGTATATATTAGGTTTACATTTCTGCACTGCTTTACATTTAATTAGTTAGAGTGTCGTTTTCACTGTCAATTACTCTTGACCGCGTGTTGGATATAAGAAGCAGTGGAAATCCCATGTAAAGTACACTGTCTATTATTAAAAGACATGGTCCTCATATGAAACACGTTTTATCAAACTGCGGATAATCTGGAGATGTATAACTGTTTGAAAAGGAGAACTTAAGTCATAAGTCGAAGTAATTAGAACTTAACCAAAAAAAGACGAGACTTAGGAATAGAACAAAGTCCTAGTTACCTAGAGTTCATCAAAACACTAAGTCTTACATAATCGGCGGTCCAAACATACAAAGCTATTAATCTTCGTGCTAATAGAGTAGTAAACTACCTTAGGATTTAAGAACGGTCGGACCTATGAGACGATACGCTACTGATTCATGCACCTCGGTATAAAACCAAAATAGGTTGTTCATCTTTCAACTAGATGAGTATTGGAAGTTTGCGTATTGCTCCGATCAGAATCACGATAACCTAGTTCCAAGTGACACGCCAATGGGAAACTGAGTTGGTAGGGTTCTAGAGTTTACGCCTAGTAGTTTATTTACCACATTATGTATCAACCCTATTTGTTCTGTCATCCTGAAATATTAATCATCAAAATCTCAGCAATCACATCTTTATCTTTATCTGCTTTCCTGCATTTTAATTTCCTGCAATTTACTTTTCTGCATTTTAATTATCTGTCTTTAAATCCCAAAACCTACCTACTTTGTGCCATCCTAAATACTTCCCTACTGAAAGTGTCAACTTTAATCGCCCACACGTTTGGATTCATAGAACGATCTTAGGTCGTACTTACCGCTTACTAACCAGAGTAGGTAGTACCTATAATTTAAGCCCCGCAAAATATAAATTTAAAACCCCTGCTGCGCTCGCATCATCATTTGAAAAACAACGACACGGTGTGAGCACATCATACATATGGGCGTTTCATGGGTGTAAGATACGTAATGGGGATCTTGTCAATCTTTCTTGATGTTCTATAACTAGAAATATGTGAAACTTCATTCTTTCACATCCTTTTTCATTGGCATTGACTTCTGCATTTCCTTCATCGCAGAACGTCATCATGCCGCCAAAACAAAGAAAGACCCGAAACAGTCGCCGAGCGACTACACCTCCTGTCGTTGAGACCACCGAGCAAATTATTGAGCGCCGTGTGGCAGAAGCAATTGCCCAATACGAGGCCAGTCGAAACCATGAAAATGTGATGAATAACAGTGGAGCCACCCCCGTCAACAGTGAAACACCGGCGAATACCCAACGAGGGTGTTCATATAAAACTTTCCTCGCCTGCAAACCCAGCACATTCACCGGGACTGAAGGGGCCATTGGCCTAGTCCACTGGATCGAGAAAATGGAATCGGTCCTCGACATCAGCGACTGCGCAAGTGACAACATGGTGAGGTACGCCACGTGTACTCTCGCTGACAAAGCGTTGACATGGTGGAACGCTCAGATCCAAATTCTTGGACGCACAACCGCTTACTCCATCACATGGGAAACTCTGAAAAGAATGATGATGGAAGAGTTTTGCTCCCCCAATGAGCTGCAGAAACTCGAAACCGAACTATAGAACATCCAGATGATCGGTGCTGACATTACCGGATATACAACAAAGTTCCACTTTTATTAGTGTTAATTAGGATAATATTAGTTTAAACATGACATCTAAAAAACCCACTTTTATTAGTACTTCAAAGGATGAATTATATGCTTCCCTGGAAGAATTTAGGATCCCACATTCCATTCCAAACCATTTCCTGGACTTTGATGTCACGGATCAGCTACCTGACCTGGCATCATCTCCAGAAGATCACTCTCCAACTTTTCAAATGCCTAAAGTTTCAAATACTGTCCACTCCGATTATCTTCCCGAAGAAAATCATGAAGTAAAGCCTCCGAAAACATGTGACCTAATTACCCTCATTCCTGAGACATCGGTATATGCCCAAACCATGTCCGATTCTCACAATGATGGTATCTTTCCATTCTCTTCATACGAACCTAAATATACCATATACCGAGTGGTGGACAAGGTTCCATCCGTCGAAACAGAACAACCTTGTTTTAAAGAACGCCACCTTGGCACTTCTTTCGATCCTTCCCGAAGGGCTAACGTCTATAAAGCATTCGTCATACAATTGACCTATGTCAATCTCCCGTTTTCCTTCAACCAACGAGAAATGATTGCTGGATTAGAAAAACAAGTAAACCTTCTTCTTCGTCTGTCAAATCGAGAATGCGAAGGCCACTCCACAAATTTCAAGGACCAAGAACTGAAGTTTGTAGCAGATTTAGATCTACTCCTCAAATCATTTGCCGACATGGATTACCTTCCAATATCTATGATATTAATAAATCACAATGTCGCCACAATGATCAACAAACTTGAGTCCTGGACAGAACAAAACCGATGATTCCTATTACCTTTCTTGGTAAAATTCCGTTTTTTGTTGATCCCGCTTCTTACCTAATCTCAAAATTGCGAGAAGTTTTTCCTAATTCCACAAAGGAAGGAACCGACACAAGCTTCTTTGAAAAAAGAAAAGACCTTCACGTCAAACTTGTTCGAATCTTCACCTTCACCAAATACCCCTTCACTTCCACACAAAAAGCCGAAATTAGTGAACTCTGTAAGCTAGTTAAACTTACAACCGGAGAACCTGATTCGCCAGAAGAGAATGCATTTATGGAAGCTATGAATAAACTTACTCACAATCTGAACTACAAAAACAAAGGAGAACGCGACGGTCTATCAAATCCCAAGAAGATAAGGAAGGCGTATAATAAGTTGATTGATGATCTTGCCAATTTAGGGTATGAGGAACGAGAGATCCTAAGAAGTTTAGAGGATCGTCATTTTCTAGTTTACAATGTCATCTGGGAGCTATCAAAATGTTTTGTACTGAAAAATGTTCAGTTAAGGGAGCAAATCTCGACCCTTTCCCTATGGAGGGATCGGATCGAATCTTAAAACAATTCCTTCCGAAAACGGTCAAGCCTCGCGACTTTAAACGAGCGTATTTTTAATACATATATATATAATAAATTTTTGAAAGTTTCCCTTAACAGAAAACGTTTTTAAATTACTGTCTGAAAACGCACGCACGAAAGTACACCTCTTAAAAGCATTTTGCCTAAATAGTTGTACATTCTATAAACCCGCGTCAGACAAAGATTTTTAAACACCAAAAATAGCGCGAGTTTAATGTTTAAAGTTGATTTTGATTGTTCCGCAAAAATTTGCGCGTTTCTTAAAATATTTACAACGTAACAAGAAACTAACAAGTAGCTAGTTACAAGTAATACATTTAAGATTCATCACCATTATTAGTGGACATTGGAAATTAATTTGAGACATTAATACTTAACATTCAATTCACCTTAGGGACCATAAGCAAGGACCATGGTACTTAGGATAGGTACATGTACCCTAAAGGACCACAAAGCCTTCCTTAACTCCCCATAATTCAAAAACAAGAAGTAAACTTCTCCTTTCCCCCCCCTCTCCTCTCCAAAACTGGCCACCATGAATCCTCCATGAGATCTCCATCAAAACTCCATCAAATTGCATAATCTCTTGTCCTTTCGAGTTCCTTGTTGCATATACTTCTCGGTTGTACTTTCGTTTTTGCATTTCATTCTCTAAAAGCAAGGTATGATCACAAAACCCACTTTGAACTTGAAAGAGCTTGTTTCTTGTAGTTAGCTAAGCTAGTAACTAGGAAATAAAGTTTGTTTTTCTTGATTAAATGCTTAGGTACCACATGATCCTACCACTTACCCATGCGAATTCCCATATGTGTGACTTTTTCAATAGAAATAACTTTGATCAATTGATTTAGTCTAGAACTTTGCTTGATTAAGTGTTAGTATGCTAAGTATCTTGGTAATTATGGTGTTTTGCATAATCCCTCTATGTTAGTTGCCCTATGTGTACAAGTTAGGTTTAGCAATTTTGGCTTTTGAAAGTCAACAAGAAGTTGACTAGCTTACATGAAAAATATGATAAGTTAAAAATTGCATGACCATGTTGTACTTGTTTTGACTAGTCAAATTAGGCAATAACTAGACAATCATCACTCTTGAATAAAAAGTCTTGGACCACACCAAATACGTGGGCATGATAACTTCTTTTATGCATAACTTAGTTTGCTTATCAAATAGGAAATGCTTAAAATGACTTAGAATATGCATGCATGAATAGGTTAAAATTATGGCATGCGGACATTTTAAAATATCATTTGAAGAAAGCTTTGACCTAAAAGTCAACTTGAAGTATTGAATTTATTTTTAAGACAAAATATTTTATTCAAAAACCTTACTTCAACTTGTACTTCCAAAGTCAAACCTTACCAATAATGATGTTATCATTATTCGTGAATTCTCGTCATTTCAAACTTGGTTTGCACCAAACTTTGTAAGTGACAAATACTTCACAATAAGACGATTGCCATCCCATGACTATATTTTTCTAAGTGATAATATTACCTTGACAAATGATTGATTGTTTGCTGCATGGGAGCATTATATGTTCAATGAAGTCTTTAGATTGTCTAGAAATTAAAGCCCTCACTTCGAAATTCTTCGGAGCGTGCTTTGAATTTCTCTTTCTCAAAGAATCCATTACTTTAAATGTTCTCAGGTACAATGGCACGAAAGAAGAAATTAAACCCAGCACGACCCCTTTCAGGATCTTTAGCCTACATGAGTGCCACGCCAGCCTATGACAAAATGGCACGTATATGGAGAGACAAGAAGTTCGGGCGTCTCAGGCACATAGACTGGAATGTCATGCAAGCTTTAGGATTCAAGGAAAAACTCGAAAGCATACTTAGCTACACAGTGAATGGGCAGCAATTTGAATCCCTCAAGAGATTATTTAGCATCGATGAGCCAATATATGTGGAGATGGTTACGGAGTTTATGACCACCTTCAGATTTCAGCAGAGAGAGAAAATTGAAGATTGTTCAATCTCGTTTCAGTACCTGGGCAACCCGCATACTTTATCACTCGCCCAGTTCTCGCTCCATCTAGACTTATACACATCAGAGGAGATACAATCGCCTCTATTCACCACCGGAGCCACATCTGTTTCTATCACCACCACTTGCTCTGAAGCATGGAGTCAATGGTCGCCTACACCATACTTGCTCTGAAGCATGCAGATGCAAACTAGGATCTATGCAGCATTGAGACAGCAGGCAGCTGGTATGCCCATGACTCCACTACCACACTTACCATGTGGAATGGGCCGAGCACCACCGCACTTATATCCACCTGCAGTTCCTGTTCCCGCACCTCGACCACCACCCGGTCGTGAGCATGTTATACCACCCAGGATCATCGTTCCTAGACCTCAGCCACCTCCAGTACAGGTCCCAGTCACCAGACAGACTATTCCGTCGGTTGTTGGGTCATTTAGAGCACACACGTCAAGAGGCAGTAGGGCATCCAGAGTATCTGCACGGACTGTCACAGTTCAGAGTCCCAGGACCCGCAGACACACCACTGCTTCAGCTACTGTACCTATACCTGTGCAGGTTTCCTCTCATAGGCAGATAGACCTCTTCCAGGACAACGCACACCAAGGGTCAGCCATGTTCCCGTTCGGTAGCTTCGAGATACCATCCGGACCACTTATCGATCAGCTAGTAGACCAAGGAGCTTTTACCATCGGCATGTCAGACGAAGGAGCTAACCATGATGCATCAAACGAAGGCACCAATGATCAGTATGATGACTCCTCATCAGACGAGACTTCTCCTGGACCTACCACATCTAGAGCAGCAGTATGATCATGAGCAGAGCAATGGATTGCTCCTCTTTCTGACTTCTTTCTACTTTCTACCAAAACTCTTTACTATTATTGTCTGTATTGATGTACGATTGATGCTTCGACATCACATCTATCTATTTACTATTTTATTATGCTTTCACTTTACTTTTCTTATTAGCAGCTATTATTTAAATGATTGAGTGGATTGTTTGTTGAACCAAACGACTATTTATCGGAGACCAAATCAAAGGAAGCAATGGACCCCATGATGAAGAACACTGAGAGACGTAAGCTACAAGTCGCGGACCAGCAAACTTCTAACACACAGCAAACAACGCGCACAGCAAAAGCGGTACACCATTCCAAAAACCCTTATCCGTTAAAGCTTTGATTATCTCACCCAATATTCCAACACTAAGTGTGGGATACCTCATACCACATAACACTTGTGAAACAATCCAAAGATAAATAGAATCTCTAAGTGTGGGATACTTCGTCACGAGGTGTTCAACAAATAGATTCGAACATTAGGGACAATGTTCCTCTAAGTGTGGGATATTCGGTCTACAACCGCAAGTTTTACCTCTTGTCCGTAAGCCGAACAATATTTTCATCAAAAGGCTAAAAATGGAAAAAATTTCAAATTTTTCGGATTCAAAAACATCGTTTTCTGGAAATCCTATCTTTCAAAACTATGAACTATAGCTAGAAACGAGTTTTAACAAAGAAACGAAACTGTTTTAGATCAAGATACGGACGAAAAAGGCAACACATGGTTAGGCACATACTGACCAAAGCATTCGATTCGTGAGGATTGAGCCCATAATTAGCATTCATCTTTAATGCTTCACTTTTCGTTTCATGTGTGTGTGCCGATGTATGCATTTGAATTAGAACTTGCTCTTGTAATACATTTCGAGATCACATCAATGAGTGCCACACGTGGCATAGGTACAACCTATCTTGATAGCTTCCAAGGAATCCAAAACACCTTTCCACCATCAAACATCCACCCACTCAACACCCACTCTTCACACTCACTAAAGATTTCCTGTCATTTATCTCGAACCTCAAAAGTCTCACAAACCTTCGGAGACACTCCCAAATTCCCAAAACCTTTGCAAAAGAAAAGCCAACATAACTCAAGATCATTAGAAACCTTCCAGGCCGCAAAGTACATTATCAAGATCGGCGAAAAGAAATCAAACCAATCACGCCAGCACAATCATAAAAAGGGCCAAGAAAAAGGAAGAATCCAATGAAAGGCTATGTAGTCCTTCCAAAAACCTAAGGAATTTCAAAGGAAAGCTTCAAGAAAATACAAGGAAAAACCATCACACCCCTCACCACTTACCTTCTTCAAACCAAAAACCCGATTCCTTCCAAGTTATCTCGAAAGGTTAGTATCGTCCTCATCAAAAGTGATGGAGATTTGATTCTCGATCAAGACTATGACGAGAATGCTGCATGACTGGCTATCTGAGTGATTGACACTAGTAAGTAGGAAACCCTAAACACTTTGGTGATTTGAGTGACCCACTTGTGAGGATTGCCTAGTCATGATCACTATATAAGTTGCCCGAAGAAGGTATCAAGCTCTATAAACCCTTAGTTCCCAGTAAAAACTCTTTCATAACCGTAGTTTGTATTTTCTGAAAATAGTACTTTCTAACAATTGATGCAATTAGAATCCTTCCAGAAGTTTTTATGAATGAGTTTGCTTGAGGATAAGCAAAGTTCTAAGTGTGGGATACTTGATATCGCGTAAAAAGTCACGTTTTTACTACCGATATCTCTCTCATTCTGGAACGATTCTTGGCATATTAATTCAAAAACATTACAAATCACTAACATTATGCCAAGATGGTTAAAACAAGGTTGCACGAGAAAAATCAAGCAAAACGGATGTAAAACGAAGATTCCACACACGTTTGAAGATTCAAGGCATAAAAACGAGATTTCAAGACTAAGGTGCCCTCCACCAACATCCATTATTTCCAAGATGTTCGTTTTTAAAATTCGAATCCAACAAAAGAAGAATCAACAAAAACGGGTGAAAAATGAAGATTTCGTGCCCGCCGGAAGATCCAAATGATCTGAACGCAATATCTGGAGCTAGGGACCTCATCTCAGGGCCTATCCTATGTCAAAATCTTTGTTTTAGAATTACGAATCTAACAAAAAAAGAATCAACTCAAACGGGCATATAACGAAGAAAACACACACGAATCAAGAAACGAAGCAACAAACAACGCAACGGGGCGGGGGTGGGCCCACCGCCGCCGGCCACCAGCCAGCCGCCGCCGGCTGGACCCCCACCGCCGCCGGCCACCTGTGTCCCACCCCGATTTCCATTTTTGGTAACTTTTGGTACCTGGTGCGCCTACTTTTCGTGTTGTACGGTACCCGGCGCGCCTACTTTTCGTGTTGTACACACCATTTTTGGAAAGCTTTCTAACATGCACCTCATGGTGCTAATGTGAGCCAAAGCTCACCTATAAATAGGTTGCTTAGGTTCATTTGTAACACACATCAAATATGCACACATTCGAGCATATTTCATTCTTTCTTTCTCACTAGATAATCTTTCGTAGTCTTTTAGTCTTTCTCATTCTAGGAATATTGTAATTAGTCCACGGACTAACGTAGAAGCTAGGGCGAACGCTAGAGATTCGAAGATCAATCTTTGTACGTGTGAAAGAGTTTGTCAATTATAATAATACGCTGCTACGCATTTAATTCCGGGTGATATCTAAACTTTTATTATACTTGTCTCATTTCATATTTTGAATATGTATTATTGCCTGGTATGTGATTTATTTGTTGCCATGAATTGCGAGTAGTTTATTATTGTGATTGCTGATGATGTAGATAATTATAAGTAAGGATGTCATTACACAATCAATGCACGATAATCGTAAAATGATATAACGGCCCCTATTCAACTGTTTATTCGGTATAGTGCTGGAAATGCTTTATGCAAAGTACAAACGTACGGAAGCCGATAAACGACCGAAGGTAGTTATATCATTGGAATCAGCTCTGCTTCAAAAGTTGGAACTCCGAAAGGATAATACAACTACACAACTAACTGGTGTATCCTACGAGAATCAATGCATTATAAAATAATGTTCGTGAAACACGTTTAGATAAAATAGGAGATAATAATCTTTGTACCGTTAGGACTTTATGAATTTAAGTTTAATTTATGGAGCACCCTTTCCAGTTATCCACGTGACTGCAACCTAGTAATTAGGACCTGATCAACCTTAATTATGGTAAGTAGTTATCTGTGCCCATGACATGCAATAAGTAAGACACAATGAAATCACTCGTTGTATATATTAGGTTTACATTTCTGCACTGCTTTACATTTAATTAGTTAGAGTGTCGTTTTCACTGTCAATTACTCTTGACCGCGTGTTGGATATAAGAAGCAGTGGAAATCCCATGTAAAGTACACTGTCTATTATTGAAAGGCATGGTCCTCATATGAAACACGTTTTATCAAACTGCGGATAATCTGGAGATGTATAACTGTTTGAAAAGGAGAACTTAAGTCATAAATCGAAGTAATTAGAACTTAACCAAACAAAGACGAGACTTAGGAATAGAACAAAGTCCTAGTTACCTAGAGTTCATCAAAACACTAAGTCTTACATAATCGGCGGTCCAAACATACAAAGCTATTAATCTTCGTGCTAATAGAGTAGTAAACTACCTTAGGATTTAAGAACGGTCGGACCTATGAGACGATACGCTACTGATTCATGCACCTCGGTATAAAACCAAAATAGGTTGTTCATCTTTCAACTAGATGAGTATTGGAAGTTTGCGTATTGCTCCGATCAGAATCACGATAACCTAGTTCCAAGTGACACGCCAATAGGAAACTGAGTTGGTAGGGTTCTAGAGTTTACGCCTAGTAGTTTATTTACCACATTATGTATCAACCCTATTTGTTCTGTCATCCTGAAATATTAATCATCAAAATCTCAGCAATCACATCTTTATCTTTATCTGCTTTCCTGCATTTTAATTTCCTGCAATTTACTTTTCTGCATTTTAATTATCTGTCTTTAAATCCCAAAACCTACCTACTTTGTGCCATCCTAAATACTTCCCTACTGAAAGTGTCAACTTTAATCGCCCACACGTTTGGATTCATAGAACGATCTTAGGTCGTACTTACCGCTTACTAAACAGAGTAGGTAGTACGTATAATTTAAGCCCCGCAAAATATAAATTTAAAACCCCTGCTGCGCTCGCATCATCATTTGAAAAACAACGACACGGTGTGAGCACATCATACATATGGGCGTTTCATGGGTGTAAGATACGTAATGGGGATCTTGTCAATCTTTCTTGATGTTCTATAACTAGAAATATGTGAAACTTCATTCTTTCACATCCTTTTTCATTGGCATTGACTTCTGCATTTCCTTCATCGCAGAACGTCATCATGCCGCCAAAACAAAGAAAAACCCGAAACAGTCGCCGAGCGACTACACCTCCTGTCGTTGAGACCACCGAGCAAATTATTGAGCGCCGTGTGGCAGAAGCAATTGCCCAATACGAGGCCAGTCGAAACCGTGAAAACGTGATGAATAACAGTGGAGCCACCCCCGTCAACAGTGAAACACCGGCGAATACCCAACGAGGGTGTTCATATAAAACTTTCCTCGCCTGCAAACCCAGCACATTCACCGGGACTGAAGGGGCCATTGGCCTAGTCCACTGGATCGAGAAAATGGAATCGGTCCTCGACATCAGCGACTGCGCAAGTGACAACATGGTGAAGTACGCCACGTGTACTCTCGCTGACAAAGCGTTGACATGGTGGAACGCTCAGATCCAAATTCTTGGACGCACAACCGCTTACTCCATCACATGGGAAACTCTGAAAAGAATGATGATGGAAGAGTTTTGCTCCCCCAATGAGCTGCAGAAACTCGAAACCGAACTATGGAACATCCAGATGATCGGTGCTGACATTACCGGATATACAACAAAGTTCCAGGAACTTGCACGCCTCGTACCCCACATGGTAACTCCTGAAAGCAAACGCATTGAGCGTTACAACAGAGGTTTGGCCCCACAAATCAGAGGCATGGTGATGTCCTCCAAACCGACTACTTTTAGGAGCGCAGTGGACCTGGCTCAAAGCTTGACTGAGGACGCGGTCCTGATTGGAACCTTGAAAGCTGCTTCAGGGAAAAGTGAACCCAACCTTGCTGATGTGGGTGATTCTGGAACCAATAAGCGGAAATGGAACAGTGAAAGCAATGACCGTCAGGGTCAGCAAAACAGAAATTCGGGAAACACCAGAGCATATGCCATCACCACCACAGAACCAAAACCATATCTGGGCAGGAGACCCAAGTGTAACAAATGTGAAAGGCATCACGAGGGCGAATGCACCATCTGTGGCAAATGCAGATAATGGAGACACCGAGCCCACGCATGTAGAAACAACCCGCCCACTCAAGAGAACACCGGGCGACAAAATACGGGCTGTTTCGAGTGTGGTGAACCGGGACACTACCGAAATCAGTGCCCACAGCTCAACAACGCCAATAATGTCCAAAACAACAACAAGAACAACAACAACCGCAACGCCAACAACGAACCCGCTCGCGGATGCGCATACGTCATTCGTGCACGGGATGCACCAGAGGATCCCTACGCTAACATATGTACGTTTTGGCAACCTATTATTTCGCTTTAACGTTACTCTATTCGAATGTCGATTCGAACCTAACGATTGGTAAACCTTTGACCACTTAACGAACACACATCTTATCAAACTATGCGACGAGTATACATGAACTGTTAGAACTTTATGGCAACCTAGAGCGCCACGTAAACTATTACTATTGTTGACGACACACCTTCTCAGAAAACAAGCGCAACTGGCGTTCCGACTTGATTTTAAATCTCTGGACGAGATTTCTCTAACCAAGGGGGAATGTAACACCCCGCAATTTCGACATAATTATAAACGTTAATTTCATGCATATTTAGGCTAATTCCCTAATTTAGAGTGAATTCACAACACATACTAGAGGTAAGTCTAGCAAAGCCCAACTAGTTAATACGTGTAGTATTACATTTCATAATTAGTTGTAATTATGCACAAAACAATTGGAACAAACGCGACAAAAATATACGACTGTTGGTGAACAAAATTATTTGATAATATGAGATTATTAAATAACATTATAAATTATTAAATATTACGGAGTATGTTGATAATATTTACAAGGTATTTCGTGTCGAATAACATTTAATTCGTACAACTAGAACAACTCGAAACTTATCCGTTAAAATGAAACAAACAAAGTTATAATACTATAACTCAACTAAATTATTTTTATGAAATATCTCAACTAAAAATATACTCGAATATGTATTTAAAAAGTTATTATTTTTAAAACATTTTGACATTTAACGATCGGGTAAACGAACACGGGTTAAATACCACAAAATTGGGGCAAAATCCCCTCCCACTTTTTGGACCCAAAACCGGCCCCCAGCCCCACTTCCAACCTCATTCTCTCATTTCACTCTCTCTCTCTCTACCTCTATTCTCTCTCAATCCTCTCTCTAAAACCACCACAAAATCACCAAAAACTACCACTAAAACACTCGCGATTACCAAACTCTTTTGGAAGAAAAGATTCACGAGATCACGAGCTACACTTCTATCTCTTCGAAATTCAAAACCGACATGCGTAAGTTCCCGAAAATTCTCGAAAACTCTTAGATTTCGTTGTTTTCTTTGACATTTCGTGTTTAAGATACTTATTACATCATGTTTTAGTGTTTCTATTAACTGATTATGTCCAAATCGAAGCTTAAAACTCGTTTTTACAAACCGATTCACGAACAGTTGTAAGTGACGCATCAGGACCCAAAACAGTGTAGCGACACTTAAGTGACGCATTAAGTGTCGCATAAAACCCTCTTTTTGCGTCACTTGCTTAAGTGACGCCACAAACCCTATTTTTTTGACACTTCGTTAAGTGTCGGTAACCAGCATCACCCGACACTCCCTGCGGCACTAACCTAAGTGAAGCCTAAAATTCGATTTTACCTTGTTCGACACTACCAACAAGTGACGCATAAAACTATTAAATAATATTAGCGACACTTACTCAGTGACGCTACCCTAAGGCAAGTGACGCCTCAAGTGTCGCTAAAAACAGAAAGTTTATAACTACGTTTTCACTAAGTGTTGAACTTAACCGGGAACGAATATTTACATACAATACGATACACGAAATTTACAAACACTACGAACACGCTTACATTATTGAAATTGTGATTTTAAACTATCACCAACGATTCGTATACATTTTCACAACTATGAAATACAAACGTAAATGTTGAACGAACGCTTTGGACATAATTTGGTTGTACGAACACTAGCATGGATGGTCGACTTAGACATCCACATACTTATTAAATCTCATACGTTTAGGGCGTTAGAAGATTTCAGATTAGACTTGGGCTTTAGGCTTTGCTAGCAACTCAACAGGTGAGTTCACAGCCCCTACTTTTTACTGCTTTACTACTTTTGAACAGGGGTGGAAAACATAGTCAACTCTTTTGCTACGTGTGCAAACTTTTATATAACTGTTTTGAATGCGAATTATACCAACTGATTATGACTGCGGTCAACACGTTACAACTCTTGTTTATGAAATGGTATTTCATACGACAACTAATTTGGAACTCACTGGAGGATGACCAGCTACACATTTTCGCAAACTAACTTTTATGAAACAACATTTTCATAAACATACACAGAAAGTCCATACGTCTTGGGCACATACACAGAAAGTCCCTACATCTTGGGCACACATACACAGAAAGTCCCTACGTCTTGGGCACACATATAGAAAGTCCCTACTTCTTGGGCAAGGTTCCATCCTACGTCTTGGGTGAAGGCTCTACTTATTGAGCAGTGAGTCCTACATCTTGGATGCCAGTCCTACTTCTTGGACACAACCTGAAAAGTCCCTACGTCTTGGGCACACAGAAAGTCCCTACTTCTTGGGCAGATATTGATGGGTCCTACTTCTTGGACAAACGTTTTAGTCCCTACTTCTTGGGCAGTTATTGATAGGTCCTACTTCTTGGACAAACACTTCAAACTGTACTTTCGGGCGACATCCCGACCAAACTACATTATTGATGAACATTACTTAAATTGTTATGGCAAAACGTTATAAACACATTTGGTTACAAACTTTACACGTAAACTTAAAACCTGTGAATTCACTCAACCTCGTAGTTCACTTTTACTATGTTTTTCAGGGAATTAGCTACACGTAAGATCCGCTTGCACACATGGAACATAGGCGACCCACGAAGGAATAGGATGCCAACTTTTGACAACTTGATTTCTTTTATATAACTAAAATTGTTTAGTCATATTTACGAAATCTACTTTTGTAAACTTAACTATTTTTACAATTGTACGATTCGATGAATCGTAAAACTTTGTAATTATTACTCTTGGCATCTTGATATATATGTAATGTTGTAATCATATGCTCTGATATGTATGCATGTACTTTGTATACGTCGACACCTCCACTCGATCTAATGCTTCCGCGAACATCTGATAAACTTGATTAACGAATATGGGGGTGTGACATGTATGCATATATATATATATATATATATATATATATATATATATATATATATATATATATATATATATATATATATATATATTTATTTATTTATTTATTTATAGTATATGTATACTATATACTCAATATACCTCCATGACTGTAACAAATGGTGTGTGCAACCCCTCTGTAGCTTCATAACCTGGAAACCAATGATGTGTTACATTCTCCTGCGGCATCACATTTTCATTACCAACGTCTACCGACTGTCCTACTCTAAATGCTGACGTGTCCTCTGGCATATGTGTATGACCGGCGTGAGAAGTACTGCGAAATTCCTGTACATATATTACAAAAACTGATAAATAACACCTTTTATAACATATTAAATAAAAATAACATTGAAATACTTACATTAACTTCCAAGCGTAGATCCATTAGCTGTTTTTCAAGGCTCGATACCCTCAACTCAAGGCTAGGGTCACTATGTGTCGACGGGGGGATGAATGATGGTTGTTGAAACCCAGGCATGGGGCCGTATGATTGCTGAAATCCTGCAAAGGGTGTGTATGATTACTGAAAATCAGGCATGGGGCCATAGTGAGATTGTTGAAAACTTGGCCTGGGTGGCAACGGGGGTCTAACATCAAAGTCTGGTGGTGGGGGCCGTGGCTTCTTTGAACGAGGTCTAATGTCCACACCATTAAAAAATAATTCACTAGCTATCTACCAGTCCGTCGCTTGCTCGTTACGTGTTGGCACCAACTCCAACAGTGGTAAACGTCCAGGCTGATTACAACCAAGTTAATGTCTTATTAGTAATGTAGGTATACATATTCTCCCTATAAAAAAATGTCGTTGTAGAATAACCTGCAAAACTGTAGTAAGGAATCTCCGTGTAACCTCCCACGGACAGCCAATGATGGTCCTCCTCCAAGCAATAGCTCTAGGGATTACACCTTCCCTTTTTGTACAGTACCCAGAAAGTTGGCCGTGTGGAAAAACCTCGTAAATCCATATCTATTATAATTTTTGAGAAATATTAAAGGCAATAATTGTTATAATATATATGTAGTAACATTTAGTAGCTACATTAAAGGCATTTTGAGTGTATATATGATTGTACATATATATACATATATATATACACACACACTGTTATATATACTCGTAGTATGGGTATAAATCAAAGTTAAATGCGTCAAGTATAAAACATAATAACTAAATAAATGTGGATATGTTACCTTAAAGGCCCAAACAAATCCGGCTAATGAGTAAGAAGTTGTGACTCTGAAGTTTTACTAAAATGTGAGGCATGACGCTTTCCAAGCGCATTACGTAGTCTGGGGAAGGTTTCATCCCACAAGTAAGAACCCCACAGAAATTGGTTCCATGCATTTAAATCTTCCAAAAGTACACTAAGACGCTGTCTTTAACTGTTGTCTTAAGTTCGCCACCAGAAAACCCAAAATGGAGTAAGTACAATAAGCACAATCGGATGTGATCAACTTCAGCTAATGAGTCACTTTCTGACTCTAACACATATCTAATATCTCAACCCCTAATTGAATGGCCAACTCTAGATCCAAAAACTCTATCTCTAAATGGATTGCCAAATCTATTAGGTAACCAGTCCTGACTACCGAATCGAAATCCTGTAATGAGACAAAAGTCCCGACGTGTGAATGTAAGCTGCTGGCCTGCAACAGTAAATAACAAATAATCGACTTCATGTTCTGGAACAAACTCAGTATGTAGTATCAAATGTACCAAACTCGGGTCTCGGTTATCGCATTCAAGATCCAGCCATCTTCCAAAACACGTGTTTCTAAAAAATTCTAGTCTATTTGGGAATCTAGATAAACTTCCACTAATTGGTTTAATAACTCCAACATTACATCTAATAGTCAAGTGTGCGTCGTAATATATCTTCTGAAAAACAAAAAAATTCACAGTAAATTTATTAGTTAACAAACAAAAAATATACAGAAGTTAAAAAGGGGATATAAACTAGCTATAAAGTAACGCAAATAAAAGGATACCAATTTTACTACATAAGGGTATAGCTACTTACACGCCGTCTAATCAACTCATCTAAATCAACCTATGTTTAATTTTCTTTGTGACAAGATGTTACTGTCACTTCTTACTATCATTATTTATTATTAATATCATTTATTATTATTATTATTATTATTATTATTATTATTATTATTATTATTATTATTATTATTATTTCATCATAATCATCATCATATCATCATCATCATCATCATCATCATCATCATCATTATTAATATTATTATTTTAATTGGCTAAATAATTTTTCCAATACTTAAATAAAAAAATGACATTTATTATTTTAATTGTAACATCTAAAAGTACTACTAACAATTATATCAAATATTATTAATTGATGCCAAAACTTACTTATACAATTACTATAGATATAGATATTAAATGTGTCATATAAATATATAATATACAGTTTTCTTCCAAAGGGCTTTCATACAAATTCTCATACAACTTTGAGCAGTATTTATATTTTTTCAATAGCTTCAAATCAAATAAATATTACTCAGTAACGTAATAAAACCCTAATCTAAATACAATTAAAAGTGGATATTAGCCCTAAAAATTGACACGTAGTACACTTAATGGTTAATCTCCCGCAAAACCATTTGAACGGTCACACCCTTTCATTTATACGTTAACAACTCTTATTTATCAATAATAACTTCATTTATTTTATTTATTCTTAATTTAAAAATTCTTTACATGAACTTATTATCCAAATATAATGATAGAGTTCTGCTTTTTCTAACTTCCATTATCCCTCACGGTCCTACCAATTAGACCTTCAACTATTAATCCTAAAACCCACTTTTTTATTTCTATTTCTGACCTCTTTAATTTCATTCATTCAAAAAATATATATCATGATTGGTTACGAACCGTATGATGTCACATATTTATCTACACATTATTTACCTTCAAAAATTACAATATTATCTACCTTCAAAAATATAAAATTTAACACTTTTAAATTGAAAAATTAATAATATAAAAAACATATAAAATACAAAACAAGAACAAAGAAACGTACATTAAGATCAAAATCAAGGTCTTCCATCTTCTTGTTGATTTCTTCTTTCTAAACGCTGCTGTCGACTTCTTGTTCCGGCCGTCGGTTTTTGAAGGTAAATACAAGTATTCGATTGGTGATGGTGTATTCGATTGGTGATGGTGACCGTAGGGTTTTTTAGGGTTTCTTAGGGTTGGTGATGGTGACGGTGAAACGTGAAAACTGTAAAAAACCTAGCAAAACCTAGCGCGAAAGATGGTGACGGTCACATATGGCGCGATACATTTATTTATTTATGGTCCCAATATTTGGTAGGTAAACAATAAAGAAGCGGCGCGAGTGATAGTGACAGGCCAGACTAGAAAGGCGCGAGTGATGTGACAACACACTGAGGCGGCGCGAGGGATTTGACGGTTTTGCAGGGTTTTTACACGTGGCAGCTTCCGGAAGCCTGGTTCTGCATGCGCGCCGGGCCCACTCTGTTTCACGCCGGGCCCACTCGTTAAAACGCGATTAATGATATTTAATGTTGATTAATCGGTTTAAATATTATTAAATCTTTGACTTTTGCTTTCCAAATTGATTTAATGGCATTAGTTTAATGATTAGCGCCTTGCACGCCTAGGATGGCGCGAAAGTGAGGATTAGTTTGTTAAAATGCTTGGTCAAAGGATTATTTTGTTAAATGCGATTGGTTAAAGGATCAAATTTGTGATTTTCCCTTAAATAAATAGCTTACAAAATAAAGTTTTTATTTTTATTTTTCCCTTTTTTAATACCAATTATATACTCCGTAGTATAATTACGATTATAATTTAATTATAATTATAATAATAATAATTATAATAATTATAATAATTATAATCTTGTAAACCCTAACAATAATTTTGGTAACCTTCCACCTAAAAGAAATCGAAATTAAAGGGTGCTTAGGCTGCTCCCAACCCACGTCGTCGACTCTCGTCAGCTCCCAACCGACGAACCGACAGGGATGGCACAGATCCGTCGGTTGCTATCGTCGGTTTCCTCCTTCGGTTAACCGAAATGCACCGTCGGTACTCGTGGGTCCCATTTAATCTTTTTTATTGTTACCGTTGGAAACAAATTTTTTTTTTAAAAATGCCGTTGCATGGAGCGTCCCTTTTTTTAAAAAAAAAAAAATTTCTACTTTTACCTATAAATACACTTACATTACACTCATTTTCACACAACAATTTCTCTCAATTCCACAAACTCTCTCACACAAGAATCCTCACCATTTCTTTACAATTCAAAAACCACACTTTACCTCAAAACCTCTCTCAAAAAAATGTCCAAAAACAACAAATCAACAACTAAAAATAAGAAAAGAGATCAACAATATATTGCCAAAGATATGTGGCAAAATTTGTTGAATAACCCGTTACCAAACCCGACTTCACCAAACATTCAAGCTTCCGGATCTTCATCTCAACCTACCGAGTTTGCCAACTTACCACCTATTGCAAACCCGTTCACCCTTGATCCACACAACCCGAGGAATAATTACGAATTCCAAGGGTGGTACCAAAACACACAATGGTCACCACCACAATCACAATTCCCCCACCACACACAATGGTCACAACCACAACCACAGTTATACCAAAACACACAATGGTCACCACAACACCCACAGTTTTCTCCAAGCTCATCCAACCCCAGTCACCAACAAATGAACTTCACCGTACCACAAACTTTGGAAGAAAGCTCCGACGAGGCAAACCCGGAACCGGAACCGGAACCGGAACCCGAAGCCCAAAACGACAAGAAAAAGGGTAAACGGTTTCAAAAGGTTCAAAAGGATAAACGGGCTCAAACACGTTGGATGGACGAGGAGGCTTGGATTTTAGCGGAGCGGTGGATACATTGTTCCTAAAACGGTGTCCAAGGAAAAAATCAATCAAACGAGTCCTTTTGGGCTAAAGTGATGCAAGGTTACAATTCGTGTGTCTCAACAAACCGTAACCTTAATCAACTTTCTGGCAAATGGAATAAGATTTCTCACGACTCAAAAACATTCCAAGCTCTCTACAAACACTACAAAGAAATTTGCCCACAAAGCAGTGCCGACGAAAACGACATTATGATTGCTACCCGAAAAGCATTCCGGCAACAAGTCAAGCTTGCGTTTATTTACGAGTCATCTTTGAATGTTCTTAAACATTTTCCAAAATTCTTTAGCGAGTCGGGCGTAATGGCCAACGAATATTCTTTCCAACCATTTGTCACCGATCTGGACGCGGATGAACAACCGAATGAAACGGCTCTTGATGCGAACATGAAACGGTTGTTCCAAAACGACTACATCCGCCGTCCTCCGGGCCGAAAGGCGGCAAAAAGTACGGCCTCAAGCTCTGCCAGTTCATCTTCACGAAGTGTTCAATCTGAAAAAATGGATACACTTGAAGCAGTCAGGCAAACCGCTCTCGCGCAACAAGAAGCAATCAAAATGATTAAGGAAAATGCGATGAAAAAAGCCGCCTACAAAGCTTTGAGTTTTTTATGTAAAAAACTTCCGAAAAAAGCGTCTAAACAAGAAATTAAAATGCTCAAAAACTCGAGGAAAGAAGTCGTGACACTCTAAGACAAATATGGCAACAACGAATCGGACGAAGATGAGCAAGAAAACGCGAACGAAACCGACGAGTCGAGCTCCGATTAGATTACTTTATAATTCTAGTATTTTTTAAATTATAGTACTTTTTAATTTTTAGGATTTCCCGTAATTTTTATTTTTTTAGAAAATGTAGTTTTTTATTTTTAAGTTTATTGTTCTTTTAATTTTTTAGAAATTGTTGTAATTTTTTTTTCAATGAAATGTGTTTTATTTAAATTATATTGTGTTTTATTTAAATAATTGTATTTTAGTTGATTAAAAAATTGGTCAGTGGGTCCCAGAAAAATGAAGTGATGGATCAGGGATGGGAGGGGTCTGTCAGTTTCAGTTAGTTTTCTGAAAAACTGACGTGGCGCTGACGTGGCTCTATCAGTTTCAGTCAGTTGGATTTTGGGTTGGGAGGAGTCTTAGTTAAGCTTTTGTTTTCATCACCAGCTTACTTAGAACCATGTGAAGCTGAAAAGTGAGCTATTTGTTAACACTGAGGTTCAGTGTTCAGTTCAATATTCAGTTGATATATCTAATTATTTTTTAAATAAAAATAATATAACAATTTAAACAAATAAATAACACGAACAATATAACAATTTAGACAAATAAAGGTTAAAAATTAAAACTATAAAAGTTAAAAGCATTTAAAACAAACAACATTTGACTAATAGTTAAACATGTTAGAACTAATAATTAAAGATAATTAAAATAAATTTGGGCTAATAAAATTATAAACATATTGGACTAATACAATTTAAACCCATTTCAAATTTATTTGATAACAATTTAAACTCATTTCAAATTTTATTTGATAACAATTTAAGCCCACTTCAACTTTTATTTGATAGAAAGGCCACCTCAAACACTAGGCTCTTTCATTGTCCTTTCTTCATCAAAAAAAAAAAAAAAAAAAAAATCCTTTTTTCTTCATCCTTTCATAAATTAACAAAAAAAAACCCTTCTACATTATTCCTTCTCTATTTTCATAAAAAAAATGTCGCTTGCCTCACCGTTCATAGCCGCACGCTGGCGATGAACGCCGGTTCGGTGTCGTGAACGCTGGATCCGATGTTCAAGTTGTTGAACGCTGGCGATTGCCCGCCTCCACTCCTTGTGCTCATATAAGCAATATGCTCAAGTATGCTAGTAATGATAATTTCTCTAAAAACGCAGCTCGAATCATTCCCAAAATGTATAACAGTTTGAAAGTAACCTCAATTAATTACATTCATGTGTGGTATTTGAAACATCTTTCCTAGTTATACTAGTTTATTGACCCGTGTATACACGGGTTTAACAAAAAATAAGTAATAATCAATAAAAGGTAAGAACACAAGAGTTTACAATGTACACTCATATGTAAAGAATTAATAACAACAACAACAACAACAACAACAACAACAACAACAGTAACAATAATAATATTAAAAACTTCCATACTTTATAATATATTATCAGTATTAACATAACGTAACTTGATCCATTTCTTTCTTATCTTCAGTTTTTTCTTACTTTCGCTTCATTAATTTTCCCATACCTACAGTTCATACCCGAATTCAATCAAAGAAACCTATTAAGGAGATAAATATATGGTTAGTTTCACAAAGACACTTTGAGTTACAATACGTCATATATTTTCACAAAGACACTCTCTTCGCCATAAAAATGTAGCAGGTTAACCAAATTTGGACCAAATCACAGGCTCTACAAAATATATAATATGCATTTGAAGCAGAGGACCTCTAAAAAATGTAGAAATGAGCAATTTAAATCTGAATGAGATAACCTTGATTATTTGAAAATATATATAAAATAACCAATAAATAATTTTACAATACCAAGATATAGACCACTCAATATCATGCCCATCAAGCAATACTTTCCCAGTAAAAAGTAACACGAATGTATTACTCACTTTGATGTATTTAATACTTTTTTCTCTACAAATATAAATCCCGCTATACTACCTCAAACAATAAGTAACACAAATGCATTTACCTGATCACTTTATTAATTAGAAGCCCAGTGCTATAACCTACAATCAAAAGAAAATAGAACAAAGAAACTATTTTGCACATCACCATAAGATTATTTGAAAACCAAACCTGCAGCATAGTTTGTGAGCCCAACTTTGAAACCATGTAGCTCATGACCATAAGTTGACGCAAGAGCCAAATCTATATCCCCCAGTGAACCGTTTGATACACCAAACAATGCAGCAGTAGCCATATCAGCAAACCAATCTCAAGTATACTTCACAAGGAAGCATAAAGCAGTTGCTAAATCATCAATACATTTAACTAAGTTTGGAAATAAAATAAAAAATGCTTCAAACCATAAATTCCATACAGCCCTACAAATTAGGTATTACTCCCATTTATTTAATGGGATATAATAATATATGGTTCTAGCCTATGTGGATTGCATACATAGTGGTTCTCACAATATACATGCACACTAAATGTCCATGTCATTCCAGTATTCCAGATGTAACATCAATTCATTTGGAGAACATGGAGAACAGATTCTAGAAACTACGTAATTGGTTAAATCACTTCCACCTCACGCATAGAATTATTAATGCAAGTAAATAAATGTCAAAAATGTAGCAAACCTCCAAATCTTGGGGACCCTTCAGGTTGCTCATGCGCATATGTAAGATTATATAATTCTTTTGTCTGGTAATTATATAGGTAACCTGCATCATATTCACATTGACAAAGGCACATAATTACTAACCAAAAGTCCAAAACCATAATGAATTAGAACCAACACAAACACGTGCAAAAACTTACACAAACCTTTGATTTATAACTTTAAACAGTTATAACGACTTCTTTTGTCTTACATGGTATATCCTGTACAGATCATAGGTAAAATAACCAAAACACCAATTTCAATATACTAACTGACTTACTATACATAAGTCACCATATGAAACGATTTGGAACTATTGCTTCATAGTCTCCAACATCTTCACGGCTTTGTCTAGGCCAACATTGGCACTATGGCTTTGCTCAGCTTTCTACCTAATTGTACCAAGTGGACCTCCAGTGGTCTTCTAATCATAAGGTTTCTAATCATAAGTGTCAAGAGAGCGAGATATATGGATCAAACAATAAAAATAAAAGCAAAAATAACAAAAAAGATGTGAAAGGTGGAGATGAACACGAAGATCAAATATACAGCCATGGATCTTTGATCCAAACCTGCACCAATATAAAGTCTAAGAACCAAAATTAACTCAAACAAACTTATTAGTGTAATAATCAAAGGACACTTTTTCACCTAGACATTTAATCAAACACTTGGTATGCATCATATGATTGTTCAGAACCCTAATTTAAGCTTATAATCCAAAATAAATGTAAATAAGCATGATGATACTTCGGTTTATGTACATCAGTTTAGCAAACAAAAAAAGTGAGAAGAAACCCAAGCTAGCATTTGAGGAAAATTAATTGTGTCTTACGTAGGAGACAACCCAATTTCTCATAATCATATGGTGTAGAAGATGGTGGAGAAAGAATCCACATTCAAAATTAATTGTTTCTTACCTTTTGAATCTGAGAGAAAACCCAATTTCTCAAAATCATACGGTGTAGAAGATGGTGGAGAAAGAAGACGGATTTGAGCACAATGAAGCTTACGAAATAAGAAAAACGCAATCAAATTAAAGTTTACAAAGCAAGATTGAAAAACCCAATCAAAATATGGTGGAGGAGTGAAGTATTCCGAACAACAGAAAATTATTGCGCATCGTATACTGAAAAGGCTATTGACAAAGCGTGCAAAGAGGAAATGCCTGGGAAATATAACATTTAACCAGAAAAAATAAAATAAGCAATTTAAAGAAATTCAAATTTTAAAAAAGCAATTCAAAGCAAAGACAATTAATTAAGTTGCAGGAGGTAATTTAAATTAGCAACTAATTTTAAAAATCTCAAAATTATGAGAAAATTCCTTGATTGTGAGGGTGTCCACGTCATCAGGTTTGCTTCCTCAGATTGAGCCAAGTAAGCAGCATGAGATCAGCCTAAACTCCTAAACTCCCCTTTAATATATAGATAGATAGATTGTGAATCTCATAAACTTCTTAACGAATTAAAACAGCAAAAATTTACAATCCAATATGTGGGAGAGTGGGACCTATTTAGTACCCAATGTCAAGTTCATTTGACAAAGTTCCACATGCAAAATAAAGGAAATTATTTGTTAATTATCAGTTACATGTATAGTTTTGCTTAAACAAACTATAGTTTATAATTATATACAAATTATGGTGCTAAAATGTACATGAAAGGACAAGGTGGATGAATCTGAAAACCATCGAATTTATAGTTCAACTGTATTCAAACAAATGTAAAGTATATATGTTAACTGTCTGAAAAAATAAGCATATATTTGTTGTTATAAATAAAGGTACATTCATTGTATAATCTTGTTTAACCATTGCATTTGTTGAAATATGAAGAAGCAGAAAAAGGATTATGAAAAGCTTGGCGGAAGAATAATAGATTGTATTGGTAATAAAAAAGGATTAAGTGCAGACGTGCAGTGGAACACATGAGAAGTATCAATTTTATTATACCCAATAATCCAAGTGCAAGACATGTAGAACAGAGCTGATATATGCCCCACTGTGTGGAAGATAATGTTGAGCACACAATCCATATCGACTCACTGACTCAGTGACCCACGCATATTGATAAACGTAGCAATAACGTCCTCCCTTCACAACCAAAGCCCTAAAATTGCATCACACGAGTATTATACTTGGGTCTTTACTTAAAAATCCCTAGTCCCCAACCGCTCAGCTGCCCCTTGGGGTTGGAGCTGATATCAACGTGAATTTTGATCAGACTAAAATAACCACACTAAATGGTTAAAAAGTTTTAATGCATTAAAGCCAGTAAGAAGCACATCGGCAACAACCACGTTACAATAATTGTTCAAAACTAGGAACATACAACCACCACCTAAGGACAGCAGTAAAGAATCTGTATATCCCGACCCTAAGATGTTACTGTCAGATAGACTACGATACAATAATTGGGCAAAAGTAGGATAATACTAGTGAAAACTGTCAATATCATCTTCTATCTGCTTGTCGTTGAAGTTCATCCATCATAAGATGTGCGACTGATTCATAGCCCATCTCCCGAGCTACATCACAGAAACAATATTTTGCTAAAAAATACATATTGATGTAAAACTGCGGTCTATGATCATCAACATAAAAGTTTCAATTATGGAGATAAAAATGTCAAACCTCTGTATATGGCAATCCCAGTTGGGACCATCTTTCGCTTCTTTAAGCAAAAAGAGCTATACAAAAAGAAGTATCAGGTGAGAACCACAGAAACTTCACATTTGATATTTTTCATAGATAAAGAAGCCCTTTTAGCAAGATAAAAATGAGGGTGATGATAAATACAACAAAAATATATAATTCATACACCACAATTATAGCATATATTTGGTGTATTAATCAATTTATTTGTTGTAATTCTCATCACCTTATAAATAATGATGTCTGTACCTGTTACAGATCCAGTATGGTTTGGAACCTTCTTCTTCTATGCAGTGAGGGCACTTCCATTGCTTGTTATTTCTCACTTCTTCCATTTCTGCCACGATGTAATCTAAAACCATCAGAACCTTCACCAAACTTTACAGGTGGTAATTCCAACTCAGTTTCTTATGAATAGGTTAATCTGGGTTAGGTTATTATTTCTAACGGGTCAAAACTCAATCGTGTAATTTCAAATACACTTTGCTAAACTGGTAACAGGTGTACCTTTTATCCATAAAACCTCCTACGCATTTTATTATTAATATTTCCTTTAATTTTTGTAATTATAACTAATAAGACACTTGATCAGTTTGTTTACGGTAATATATTTTTATTATATAAAAAGGGTACAGAAAATCTTGCGGGTCAACTTGACATGATACCCAAACTTGCCCAACTAACCAGTTTTCCAACTCCACAAAATCTCATTGAACATAACCTTAAAATATGTCCTTACGGATCACAATTTTTGCCAGAAAGTAGATATGGTAACTATTGATCAATTAAAAAAAAGATTCGTGGTGTAAATTTATCTTTTCATCTATGTCAGTTCCGATTGAAAAGCTGCTAGATCTTTAGACTCACCTTCGCCATATCTAACCTTGAGGCAAGCTCGACAAAGAACGCCATTGGTAGAATGACACACGGAGCAATCTGTCTTACCTGTGAGTGGACTATGTAAGTTCACGAATAAGTAAATAACCTAGGATAACGTTCAAAGAGCATTTATAGATGATACACTAACCTAGGCATGGTTGATCAGGATCACGATCATTGCACCTCTTACAGTCTTCTTCACCACACAATTTCTTTTGCCTACACAATTTATGTTTTGAAATTGCAAGATAAGAAACTAAGTTTTCTCTTTGTTGTAAGGTATTAAATGACGAAAAGGATGACAAAACACCGACAAAAAAAGAAACTAGCATAACATTCACTAGAATGTACTTGCTACCCAAACAGTCCAAAATAACACTAAGGGTTTCTTTTTACTTTGCCTTAACATACACGTGACATTTTCCTTCTAAGTTCCAATCCAGTTTACTTTTGTATTCGTTACAAATTTTGATGGCATCAATTTAGGTCCAATCAGTTTCTTCATTTTATTTTAGGGAAGAGACAATGTAAAAGTACACAGAATAAGATTTGGACCTGCAGAAGTGGCAGCAGATTCCCAAAACAGGATCATAAATGCTTCCCCTGCCCTTGCTCATGCATCGTCTTTCCGATGAAACATCAGCAGATCGACACAATCTCTTGTCTACAAATGGCGCATTAGCTGGTCTCTTCTTCTCGTCAGAAACATCACCTAATGTTCCAAATCATCATTAAAATAATAAATAGAATAAACATGGCTGTGCTGCAGCCCTATGCCATACACACACATACACAATATATACATAATTTTATATGGTCAAACTTCGTACTTAGTTAGAGAAATCTTGATCTCTATTAATTCTAAAATTCAGGACTCGAATTCATAAGTTCTAAAAAAGATCGATCTAGGTTACGTAGGTTCATTTGCACATAGAAGTAGTTTGAGTTCAAACTTGCTCATAAAAAGCTACAATAAAATGTAAAACTCAGAGATATGTAACCAAATTTTTGACTTTCATCTTACTATTTTGTTGATAAAACTGAACCTTCCACTGGTTATTATAAGCAAATTTGAACTTGAACTCATTTAATTGTTCACATGAACACGTTACCTAAGTTAAACTTTTTTTTGGAACTTCAGTAACTTTATATGAAATTTACCCTAAATATAGCATACAACATATTCGTGGTATATTAGTACTGACTAACAAATTCAAGTGCTGGAAAGTAAAGAAAGAGTGACAAACCATTTGGAGACAAAATCGGAGAATCTGGAGGAAGTCGAAGAGATCGACGAACCGAAATCAAGTCAGTGGAGGAATTAGGGCTTATTTGTTTCAATCGATTTGAGCGACGTAAAGGCATACTACTGTAAGCACCCTTAACATACTTCCTCTTTGGTGATTTAACAGGAGTTGTAAACGCTCGTAGCTCCGATATTGTTTTTTGTAACCCCAGTGAAGCCAATCGAGCCTGTTATTTTAAATAATAACTTCAGCAATCATTTAATTGTATACAAATAATCGATAAACCAGTGTGGGAGTGTAAAATGTGACCTGGTTTTCAGAGATGCGAGCGTTTCGGAGGTTTTCGTAATCAATTTTAGCTGGAAACCTTCCCATTTTTCTGCTGCGGTTTGCTTCAATGGCGAGAGAGTGAGAGAAGACAAAACAGGAGTGACGCGCACAATGAGAGTCAAAGTAGTATTTCAACGGATATAAATTTGAAAGTTTGAAACTTTGAAGTTAATATAAGGGTTAATACGATTTAGTCCTTATGTTTTCACTTTTTTCGTTTTAATCACTTAAGTTTTTCTTTTGTGATTTAATCTTTCAAATTTAAAAATTTGGTGGTTTAATTCTCCAAGCTCCTTATTCTTCAAAAATTTGGGTTTAATCCCTGAAGATTATCTTTGATAATAGTTTTGCCATTTTAAATTATTCTAGTTTAATCATCTAACTAAGATTAACATTTAGGGGCAATTTTATCTTTGGTCAACCTCTAATTTGCTATTTAGTTAAGGGTAGGGTTCAAATGAGAATAGGAATTTGTGTGAGAATGAGGGAACCAATGATATTAAGTCATGTGTACAAAGAGAATGTTCCACATGTACAAAACCCATTTACCCCCAACATCAATTATCTCACAAACGACAAATCCAAAAATTATGAAAATTGCACAATTAAATTCAGTGTTTTCTCCTCTTCGATTTGCCGTCCCTCAAGGCATACTTTCGACGAATTTTTTTTTTTCATTTTTTTGGTGGGTTTCACATTTACTAACACATGTGTTACAGTGTTGCGTTTAGGGTTTGGGGTTTAGGGTTTGAGATTTGGGGTTTCTCCCTGAAACCTCAAACCTCAAACCCTAAACCCTAAACACTAACCCCTAAACCCCAAACCCTAAACCCTAAACGCTTTACAAAACTCTAAACCCAAAATCATACTAAACCTTAAACCCTACTAAACCTTAAACCCTAATAAACCCTAAACCCTACTAAACCCTAACTCTAACCCTAAACCCTAACCTTAACCACAAATTAAATGTATAACCAATCACTAACACATGTGTTACTAATTTGTAAAACCCACCAAAAAATGGAAGGAAAAAAAAAGTTGTCGAAAGTATGTCTTGAGGGACGGCAAATCGAAGAGGAGAAAACGCTGAATTTTATGGTGCAATTTTCATGATTTTTCGACTTACCGTTTGTGAGATATTTAATTTTAAAAAATGTGGAGGAGAGATAATAAAGTGACACATGACATAAATTTATTGGTTCCCTAATTCTCACTCAAAATTAGTGTACTCATTTGAACCTTACTCATTTAGTTAATCATTTATCCAAAAGAATATCAATGCCTCTAATTCAAAGTAATAAAACATTTAATGGCTAGGATTGATTAAAGGGAGTCTAATTTGAGATGTTACATCAAATGATTTGAAAGCATATCCAAAATGTATTTATGCATTTATTCCTTTTACTCAATAAATATGATTAAAGATCACGTTCGCATTCACATTTTAATGTTTTGCCGTGATTTCATATTATTAGCAACCAGACTTCTTAAGCAGCGAAAACGAAAAAAGTTCTTGTACTTGAAATCAGAAGATAACCCGCAACACAAATTCAAATGTATTTTGGCGAACAATTCATATGCTCTGTTTAAACACCGGAAGCTCGATTGTAACATTTTCATTTTCATTAATTGATATACCAGTTTTTATATAGTGGATATAAACCCTAGCTTAAGTTGATATATGTTCTATTTGAAAATGATTATTTCAAAAGATTTCTTTCTATTCATTAATGGATGATTTAGATTAGAGCCAGAAAAATGGGCAGGTAGCGCGGGTGTGGGTTACGGGTTAAAACGGGCTCGGGCTACACTGGGTTCGGGTTTAAATGGACTCGGGCTAAAAGGGGCGCGAGTCAAAATTAATGAGCTCAGACAAAGCGTGCTTATAGAAAAATCTACTTGTGATTTGTTTTCGGTTTTCATTTGAAATTCTCATCTTATCTAAGTATGAAACAAATTATTATATATCAAATATAAATGGGTGATTGATGTGACTCAAAAAGTCATGTTTTTAAGGGCAATATTCCACATTTTTTGGACATATCTTTAGTGAAAACATTCCGAAACATTATTTACTAAAATTCACTAAAGTGGTCTTGATAGTCCCGTAATCACTATTAGTTAGTGATTTGGAATCACAAAGTGTAAAGTTTAATTGTAGAAGGGGGGGTTGAATACAATTTAAAACAATTTCAGATTTTACCAAGTGTTTCAGTTTGTTTTAAATTGATTATCTATAACAGAGTATGACGGTATTGAAATAACAGATTAAAGATATAACAGTATCAAAGAACGACAAGTAATAATAGCTGAAAGTGAATTGTATTGATTAAATTCACGAAGTGTTGAATGCGGAATGGATTAACCAAAGTTAATCCAATTCAAACACTTAGCTAAATTATTACAATGAAGAGTATTAACTACAGTGGACATACACGCTGATAGTTAACCTCGCTGAGTCTTAATACACACCTAGACAAACTAGTTCTCTGACAAACAGAAGAACGGTGCATATGACGACTAGCCTCAATAGTACAAAATATTGAACTATTTATACTACAAGAGTTCCTAAAATATCGCCTATAAAATAGGATCTTGGAAGGACACGTGTTGCTGCTTGATTGGTCCTGATCTCTGATAAACCGACATTCTGCGGGTCCCAATTCTGTTACCACAAATATCTCGTTACCTTAAAACCAATCACTTACTGCCACGTAATCTTTCGGACATACTTCGAACTGGAACACTCTTGCTGATGTATAGATAAGTACAGTACTTGATGATAGATTGGCTTTATTGAATAGTCACTGAAGATGCAGCAATCCTCCTCACTCACTACGAGCTAACATGCTCTTGTAGAATGAATTGAACAAAAGATCTTTAGTGACTAGCTTTTATTCTGGCAGTGACTTTTGCCTTTATTGTTTTGAAGAAGTAAAGCTCTCGCTGACGTTGATCAGCGACACACCAAGTTGAGCTTTAAATCTTCCTCAGAATATCGAACAGAATGAATGATGATCAGCGAAACTTATCATTGGCAACAGCAGCTTCGATACAATCCATTTCTTCATCGAGTAGTGAACAGTTGAGTTGGTCAGCGACCAGTGACTTCATCGTGGTCAGCGACCAGTGACTCAACAATCTCCCCCTAAATGATTGTGATTGAAGCTCCCTAGACAAACTTGTTGCTGTGAAAGTTTATAGTCAGTGTTTAAGAATTTAAACATTCAGTGACTTTATACTTGTGATCCATTCATTTTTCTTTTTGGATTCTTTTGATATGATCTGAGTTTTGCACTTTGGTTTTCTCAAAAACAAAATTAGGTTTCATTGAACTGTATATCATAAAGTAAATTTAGTTACAATAAACCTAATCTATTACAAGCTTCAATTTAAACATCCCCAAACTTCTTCTTCTTTTACGATGCCCAACTCACTCTGTAATTCATATTTGTCACTGGATGGCAGGAACCTGTACTGTCTAGCAAGCCCTTCTTCCATGATTGCTTTTCTCATTGTTGAGTCCTTGGGAAGTACACTGACTATTCTGATGAGATGTACAAGCTGCTCATGATCTATCTTTTCAAGTTCTGATTCTCTTTGGAAACAAAGCTTTCCATTGAAGTCCCTGTAAACAATCCCTTTCTCTCCTTCAGAAACTTCAGCGCCCTCAACCCTTGGCACTCCATCAGGAATTGACAGATTCAGTTTGCTGGTGTTTGGGATTCTAATAATTCTGTTGGTACCTGCCCTATACCTTGGACTTGGTGGCTGCACTATCTCTTCACCAAATATGACAGTGTCTTCTGGTCTAAGTAGCTGTAGATCCACCATTTTCTTGAACAATCTGTCAATCTCAGCCAAAACTTCTTCCTTTGCAGCACTTGAGGAGTGATTGATAGCAAGTCTAATTTCATTCCATTCTTCTCTATGTAGTTTACAGACTTGATCAAGATTGATTGCTTGAGAATCCAATCCTCTGTGGATAAGTAGCTGAGCTTGAGACTTGTTCTTGGGCTTCTTCAAGTAGACTTTTGTGATAGGAGCAGGGTTTGATCTTCCAACCATTCTGACAGCATATTTCTTTCTGTCAATCTCATCCAACATTTTATCAGCAGAGGTCTTTGCTCCCCCTTTCTTTTTCAACTTGCTACCCTTTTTATTTGCACAAATCTATTGTTGAAGATCAGATTCTTCAACATCTTGAAGGAGTTTAGACAGCCTAAAGTCTTCATCTTCTTGCTTTCTTTTTAAGAAGATTTCTCTTTCTTTTTGAATGGCTTCATCTCCACTCAGCTTCAATAGATAAGCTCGATCAGAATCAGCTTGTTCTTTCAGCTTTCTCTTTCTTTCTTCTTCTTCTTCTTTATCTAGCTCAGCTTGAAATTTTAAAAGCATCTCCCTCTCATGCTTTTGTCTCTCTTTAATTTTTCTTACTATTCGCTGCTGTTCAGTTTCTTCATGATGAGAACTTTCTGAAGTTACAACTGATGACAAAAGATGAGCAGGAACAGAAGAATCTGACTCTGTGATCTCAGATTAAGAGTGATGATGAGTTGTAGTAGTTGTTGCTTCTGTTGGAGTGGTGATAGTGGGAATTGAGATGGTGATCTGTGTAGTTGCTGTTGTGGTTGTGGTAATTGGTGTGGTTATGGTAATTGGTGCAGTTGTTGTTGCTGTTGTCTGGATTGTTGCTGATGTTTGGATTGTTGCTGATGGAATGATTGATGTAGCTGGGGATGCCTCAGATATGACAGTGTCTGTATGAGGTTGCTGAATGATAGTTTTGAGATTGTGCATGGTGGCTGCTATTTCTTCTTCAGAGAAGTTTATCTTTTTAGAAGAAATGAACTCTGATGTGGGAGACTCGCTGGTCCTTTTTCTTTTTATTAAAATAGAGGAGATTGGTAGCAGATCTTCCATTTGATCATCAGAGACTACTGGTTGCTGATCTTCCATCTGATTAGCAATATCTTCTTCTTTCCTATCATTAGCACCAGCATCAGTACCTTTTTCACTTGTCCCATCATTCTTGACTTCTTTATCAGCACTATCTTGTATATCAGCAACATCATTTTTCTTTTCATCACTTCCATTATTACCATCATTGTCATCATCATCATCATCATCATCTTCATCCATATTGACAACATCATCTTCTTGTTGTCTATTCATCCATTCCCACCTCATTAGCTCAAAGCTCGCTGACTCCCCCATAACTCGTGCATTCTCATCAGCAGCCCACTCTTTGACTAGATAGTCATACCTCCTTTGTTCATCAGGATGAAACTCAGGGAAAACACCCATCTCTCTTTCCTCAGCGACATCCATATCTGATGAGTCATTATCAAAGGGAGTGTAATCCTTAGCATCATCATCTTCATTCTCCCCCTCAGCCTCAGAAACGAATTGAATGATCTCCTCAAGTCTAATGCAGATTTTCTGATGATCTTCATGCATAGTTTCTAGACCAGCGATGGTTTCATGATGGTTGGAGATAATTTGTGGAAGCTCGCTGATAATTTTATCAGCATGAGTGATGATCCCAGCTAGAGATCTTAGTATGTATTACTTTGATTTATTATTAATAAGCTTGCGGAATAGTTTATTAATAACTTGAAGAACAAACTTGTATATAACAGAATATCTAACCAAAAGCTTCAATATTATTAATAATACGAACACACAATTTGTGTTAGGGTTTACAACCTTGAAGCTAATAACTAGAATGAATTTTTCTTCTATCACCCTCTCTAGGGTTTTACAGAATCTCTATTTATAACACATAGAGTCCTTTACAGAATCAACCTATTATGGAAATCTTATCTATTCCATAATTATCTCTAACCGACTAACCAACAGTGGTTGAGTATATAACTAACAGGGGTAGTACTCGTATATTATCAACAGTGGTTGAGTACTTACAAAATACAAACTATACACTAACAGTGGCCCTGTTAGACAAATGTACTAACAGCGGTTGTCTTCTTCTAACAGTGGTTGACTTCTAACAGTGGTTGAAGTCTTATACCAGCAGCGGCATGATACTTGTATTCTGAGCAAATCTAACAGTGTCTCAGGTCTCAACAATCTCCCCCTAAACTTGATCATTCAGAGTAATGATTCAAGTTTCAATCCTTCTTTTCTTCTTCTTTCTCCTTCATTGTTTGCCGCTTATGCAGTTGATTAAACACCATGTATAAAGCTCTGTAAACTCCTTCAGTAATGATGGTTGTAGATAACTTCAAATCAATCAATCTATTCAGCAACCCTGTTCCCAGCACATAATGTCGATCATCAAACATGTAGATCACCTGCCCATTGTTGAATACTACCATGTGTACTCCAGCTCTGGCAAAATATCTCCAGGTTATAACCCTTTGATAACAATGAAAGAATAAGTGATACAAGCTGGCTGGTTCAAACAGACTCTGCAATAACTCCATCATTTGTCTTTCAATCACTGCTTCAGAGTTCTTTCTATTCCTGATTCTGCTCACTTGATACAATTCCAAAAGATCATCTCTTGTACAAATTCTGAGCAAATCAACCATACTCCCAACATGATCATCAAATCCTCTTTCCCTTTCAATCTTGATCTCAAGAATCATTTTTCTGAAACCATAATCAATTGCTACTCCTTCCCAATTTATAATTCTAGCCTTTCTTGGTCCTTCAGAAATCTCCTTGCTATCAGTCAGAATCTTGATTCTCTTTTTAAGCTCTGGATCAAATCTTGGAATATCAGGAATAACATTATCTTTAGAAATCTGATTTTTCCATGAATTTCTTCTAACTTCATTCTGCTTTTCCTCTAAGGCTTTCTCTGCTGCCTCAGTAGCTGCCTTTTCTTTTCTTTCTTCTTCTTCTTTCAAAAACTTTGCCATTTCCTTATATGCCTTTTCTTTCTTCTCCTTCACCAACGCATTCAAATGCCTATTCTCTTCCATTTTCTTTGTCCACTCCTCATCTCTTCCCATATACCTATCATATGCCTGTTGCAACTTCTGCATATTCCATCCTCTAACAATTTTAGCTGGAGCATAATTTTCAGACAAAGCATTAATCATTTGTCTTCTCCTTTCAGCATATGGTAAAGGTTTACTCCTTTTCTTGGCTAACTCATCTTGCTTTTTCTTCCTAGCCCTTTCCTCATTCGACTTTTTCATCAACAAAAATCCAGAAGATAACTCTTCCTCTTCATTATCTTTCTTCTTCTTTAAATAATCATGAACTCTCTGAGCAGAAAGCTTTAATCCTTGTGCAGTCTTTTCTTTAACAACCTCTGCAGCCTTCTGTGTAATAGTCACTACACTCAGATCATCCAAAATCATTCTCATATCATCTCCTTCTTCTTCAGCTTTAGCTTCTGCAGCTCTCCTTATCAACCTCTCTCTTTCTTCTACTTGCATCCTCAGCATATCATGAGACTCAATATGAGGTTCTTTAACTTCTTTCACTTTTGATTTTTCTTTTAACTTTCCTTTACCTTTGTCTTTTGCATCAATCACATGCAATTTAGACTTAGGTTTGAGTGGTGAAGTTGGTTCTCTGATTGTAACAGGTACCTCTCTTGGTCTTGTTGTTGTTGTAGTTGTGGCAGGGGTTGATATGACAGTAGTGGTGATTGGTGTATTAACAGTGGTAGGAGTTGGTGTACTAACAGAGGTAGATGTAACAGTGGTTGTGTTAATGTTGACAGAGGTTGAAATTGTGACAACAGAGGTTGAAGTTTTGACAGGGGATAACCTTTTAGTTGGCTTTCTTCTTGGAATAGACTTCTTTCTTGTAAAAGTCTGCAACTTCTTCTCTTCAGCAATTGACTTTGATTGCTCCCCCTTAATCTCAACTTCTCCTTTCATTTCTTTTTCAACATCATCAACCACCTCATACACTGACCTATCACTGAAACTAACTCTTTTCTTATCATCCAGATTAGCACCCATCACATCCCAAACATATAATCTAAGTGCAGCTTTCTCAGGCAATCCTTTATTCAATGGAAATACCTGATAAACTGTTTCATCAGTCTGCTCTGCTCCTGCACCATCAACCACCTCATCATCTAAACTTTCATGTATCACATAATCAGATACATTTAGCTCCTCCTCAGCCTTATCCCTGCTCTGCACATAATCATCATCTTTATCATCAAACACTAACTCCACAGTGTCTTCTGATTGTGCCTTATCACTACCACATATATTCATCTCAACTGTATTGTCATCAAACTCAAACACCTCTGTAGCTGTTTCATTATCAAGCTCAAGCACCTCTGTAGCTGCAGAATCATCATTCATCTCATCATCATTTATCATTGCTCCACCCATATCATCATGAGGTCCATATGAATCATCATCATCATCATCACCTGCTTTTGTTGAACCATCATCTTCAGGCATAATATCATCATCTGCTTTCTTCTCCTCCTTGCCTGAAGATTCCTTTAACCTATTTGCAGGTAGAAGGATATTGTTGACAGCCTCCTCAAGCACTAACAATCGATTCTGCACATCAAGCAATTCTGCCTTCTGATAATCAATGATCTCCTTCTGCTTAGCAATGACCTCATCCTGAGCTTGAATTTTCTGTTGAGCCTCTTTTCTGTAAGCCCTTTCCCTCTCATATTTACTCCACAATTTATTGACATCATGTACAAGATAGGAAATCGTCAATTCATCAGTATCACTAGGCTCATCAACATTAGAGTGTGACCTCTTAGTTGAATCCTTGCCCACATCCGCCACTGCAGATGTCCCTTGGTTATTGGTACTGGGACCTACATTTGAATCATCACCCATAGGCTCATCAAACATAGTTGCCTCTGGTTGGGTCTGATTAATGTTACCACTATCCTGCCCTGCCAGTGGGCTAGAAACAGTAGTGGCAGCCCTTCCAGAATGAACATTTTCATCAAGTATGTTCACCTGTTGTGTTGGAACAGTTGACTGAGACTGTGGAGAAACAGGAATCTCCATAGCCTGTGAAGCCTTCTTGGATTTCTTGGCTTTAGATTGGGTAGGCTGTTTGTTCCCTTGTTTTCTTTTGATGCCACCTCTTGATGTGTGTTCAGAACCAACTTGTGTTGTTGGTCTGTCATCATTTGGTCCAGATGGTGTTGGTAATACACCACCAGTAGCAGAAGGAGTAACTAGCATTGTAGAAAACAATGCAGTTTCTTTCTTAGAAAAAGCATTCTGATATTTATTCATAGCCTGAATAGTCCTCAAAGATAGAGTAGAACTAACAATGACACTATCCTCTGCTGGCAGATTTGACAATTGATTATTTAACAAAAGTTGAACAAATCTAGGGTACATAACGAATGTATCACCCTTTACATTCCTAACCATATTATCTAAGATAAATCTAGACATATTAAATTTGATACCCTGTGCCAAGCAGATAATAGGATATGCAATTGTAGAACTAAATTCATTAAAACTAGTTCTCTTTTGAGACAAACATACCAGAAAAGTATGAATGTAGAACTTCCATTGAGGACAAAACCAAGACTTCAAGAAAGTATATTCGGATCTTGTCTTTCCTGAACCTTCATACCCCATATCCATAATGCCTCTAAACAAATCTTCCCTCGATAATTCCAGAATTCCACCTTCATCATCAAACTGTAATAGTTCTCTTAGAACAATCTCAGTAACCATTACCTTCTGACCCTTGACAGTGGAATGAATGTGAGTAATGCCATTAACATTCCCCTCCTTTGCATTCTGCCAGAATTCCTGAATATGTGATCTAATCAATCGTGGAGCGACAGTAAGGGCATAAGTAACTGGACAATTACTTAAGAAATCGATGATAGGATGAAAATACTCATCGGCAAGTTCTTTATTCAAGAAAGCCCTCATGTTGTGTTCAGAATGAACACTGAGCGTAGAAGTACCAGAATCAGACGAAGATGACGATGCCATTGAAGAAATTGATGAACGAATGAAGTGTGAATTACAATAAACAACTCAAATCGAGAGCGAATATTGAAGGGTTTTGAAAAGTTTGAAAGCGTAATTGAAAAAGTGAAGTATTTGAGTATTTATTTGACGACAGTGCCAAGCCCTAAAAATAGAACTAGCAGTGGCACTGCTGGTTATACCCAACAGGTGCACAATTTACAAATAAACCCAACAGGGGTACTTCACTTGACCAATTTATAGTCAACCCTTTCTAACCATCTAACAAAGCTAGCAGCGGCTGATAGTCTAGCAGGGGCATCCGACCAAGGAAACACCAACTTAGAACTAACAGGGGCATAAGCTTAGCTTAATTAGACAACGAAATTTTTTTATTTTTTTTTTTTTATTTTTTTTTTTTTTATTTTTATTTTTTTAACCAAAATAAAATAAGAAGAAACAAATAAAACATTAAATTCCAGCTCAAGTGATGTCTCTTGACAGTGGCTGAAACCTGCAATATTAAACTAAGAAAAACAACTAGCAGGGGTTAAATTACACACATATACATTGACAGTGGCAAAGGTAACCTAACAGTGGCACCATCTGTTATCATGATGAAGCTAACAGTGGCAGCACCTGACCCTGTCACATACAATATATTTTACCCGTGTTAGTATCAAATCCAGACCAAAACACTACGTGAGATTGATCATACCAATATTAGTTATCAAAAATGTAAATCTTCCTACATCAAATGCTTTGGTAAAAAGATCTGCAAGTTGATTATCAGTATGAATTTTAAAAATATGAATCAATCTTTTATCATAACAATCTCTTATAAAATGATATCTGATCTCTATGTGTTTGGTTTTTGAATGCTTAACTGGATTCTGAATGATACTAATAGCAGAAGTATTATCAATATAAATAGGAGTGTTCATGAAAGTCAAACCATAATCCATCATCTGATTCTGAATCCAAAGAACCTGTGCACAGCAACTTGATGCTGCAACATATTCTGCTTCTGCTGTAGAAGTGGAAACTGTGGTTTACTTCTTGCATTGCCATGACACTAACCTATTTCCAAGAAATTGACAACCTCCACTAGTCGATTTCCTATCCATATTCTCACCACCATAGTCACTATCTGTGAATGCCTTTAGCTCAAAATCTGATCCTTTAGCATACCAAAGGCCCAAGTCTGGTTGACCTTTCAAGTATCTAAAGATCTTCTTCACAGCATACATATGTGACTGCTTTGGATTGGTCTGATATCTAGCACAAAGACACACTGCAAACATTATATCAGGTCTAGATGAAGTTAAATACATCAATGAACCAATCATGGACCTATATAAGTGCACATCTACTTCCTCCCCCTCAGGATCAGAATTAAGATGTTTATGTGCCTCCATGGGAGTGCTAGCTACCTTCACGTCTTTATAACCAAATTTATTCAAAATATCTTTCACATACTTCCCTTGGTTAATAAAGATTCCATCTAACTTCTGCTTCACCTGCAATCCTAAAAAGAATGTGAGTTCACCCATTGAACTCATCTTGAACTTCTTATGCATTAAATCCTCAAACTCTTTGCACAATGAATCCCTTGTAGACCCGAAAATAATATCATCAACATACACCTGTACCAACAATATATCTCTTTGAACCCTCTTGGTAAACAATGTCTTGTCAATAGTACCTCTCTTGAATCCATTCTTGAGTAAGTACTCAGATAGAGTATCATACCAAGCTCTTGGAGCTTGATGTAATCCATACAATGCTTTCTTCAATCTGCACACTCTATCTGGATATGTTGGATCTTCAAACCCTGGTGGTTGGCAAACATACACCTCATCATCAATTAGACCATGAAGAAAAGCACTCTTCACATCCATTTGATAGACTTTGAAATCCTGATGAGATGCATAAGCTAAAAATAATCTAATAGCTTCTATTCTAGCAACAGGGGCAAAGACATCATCATAATCTATGCCTTCTTCCTGTGTGTACCCCTGTGCTACCAACCGAGCCTTATTCTTGATCACTATCCCTCTTTCATCTCTCTTATTCTTAAAGATCCATCTTGTGCCTATAGCTTTCTTTCCTTTTGGAAGATCAACCAAATCCCACACATCTTGCAGTTTGAATTGCAACAATTCTTCCTGCATAGATTCAATCCAGCTTGGATCTTTGAGAGCCTCTACTGCCTTCTTTGGTTCCATCTGAGAAAGAAAACATACATATAATGAAGTATGTACATCTTCTTCTCTTACCTTGGTTTGATGTCTTGTCTGAACAGGAGTCATAATATCACCAATAATCAAATCCAAGGAATGATCTTTATGAACCACATATTTAGATGTAGAAGTATCCAGTAGTTCTCTTTCCAAATTAGAACCCAAAAGATTATCTATCTCAGAGTCTGAAAAAGACTCTCTTTCCTCTCTTTCCTTTGATGGCTTTGGAGTTGCTTCAGAATCTGACAAAGAAGTCCTTTCCAAAACTTGAAATGGAGGACTTTGTTCAACAAATTTTGGAGAATCATGCTCTTCCTCTGACTCATGCTGTGGATCTGTATGAGATCCCTTTGAAGTGTATGGTTGATGATCTGGTGAATTTGAATCATCTGGACCCTTGCTTGCACCAGTTTTACCAGGTGAACCATTTGAATCATCAGAAGAAGCATCTTTCTCTGGTTGATCCTGATCCTGTTGAAATACTTCTGGTGGATCTGGAGTCCAAATAGGAAACAAGACATACTTCAAATCATCCTTTTTAGTTTGACTTGAGATTGAATGCCCATCTGTACCTGCATCATTACCTGCATCTGTACCTGCACTAATAGACAAATCTGGATATCTAAAAGCATGGGTTAGTGCATCAATATCAAACAAAACTTCTGGACCTTTTCCTTCTACATTTGATGTATGTTCATTAAAGGTCACATCCATGGTCTCTTCTATGATCCTAGTCCTTTTGTTAAATACTCTATAAGCCTTGCTTTGAATAGAGTATCCAACAAATACACCCTCATCTACCTTACTCTGAAACTTACCAAGATGATCTCTGGTATTTAAGACAGTACAAGGACATCCAAATGGTTTTAAAAAGCTAACCAAAGGTTTTCTTTTAAAGAATAACTCATAGGGTGTCTTGTTATGAGGTTTAATAATCAAAATCCTATTCAAAACATAACAAGCAGTGCTAACAGCCTCTGCCCAAAAGGACATTGGTAGTTTAGCATCTGCTAGCATGCTTCTAGCAGCCTCAATTAGTGTCCTATTCCTCCTCTCAGCTACTCCATTTTGTTGTGGAGTCCTAGGTGCACTATACTGTCTTTCTATACCTTTATCCTCACAGAACTTATTCATCTCATGATTCTTAAATTCTGTCCCATTATCACACCTGATGATCTTAACCTTTTGATTAGTTGAATTCTCAATCCTAGTTATGAATGATCTAAGTATTTCACCTGTCTCATCCTTAGTCCTAAGAAAGAACACCCAACTCATTCTAGAGTAATCATCAGTTATTACCAAACAGTAAGATTTCTTCCATTGACTAGCTACATTGGTAGGGCCAAACAAATCCATATGTAACAGGTGTAAGGGAGTGGTATTGGTATTCACAAGCTTGGTCTTATAAGAGGTCTTGTGTTGCTTACCTTTGAGACATGCTACACAGTGGTCACTACATTCAAATAACTTTTCAGGTAAGCCTCTCACTAGCTTATTCCTAACAAGTTTATTCATGGTCTTGAAATTCAAGTGACACATCCTCCTATGCCATAGTTCAGATTCAGATACAGTAGCTTTAGAAATGAGACAGTTAACATTTTGAGATTCCATCTTGTTTAAATCACTACAGTATACGTTATACTTTCTTGGAACTCTCATTAAAATCTTATCTTCAGGTATTTTGAGTTTTTCAGAAAGTATAAGGCATTCTGTGTCAGTGAAATATACAGGATTTTGCTTATCTGTGATTTGACTCACACTAAGCAAATTGTATCTCAATTGCTCAACATAATAAACATCATTGAAGGTGAGCTTACTGCTTTTTACCTTACCTTTACCTGTGATTTTACCTCCTTTAGGATTGCTTCCAAACGCTACATCTCCTCCAGAAAACGCTTTAAAGTCCTGTAGCTTTTTCCTGTCTCCAGTCATGTGTCTTGAACAGCCAGAATCAATATGCCATAAGCTTGGTGGCTTGCCCTGCACATATATGAGAAAAACAATTAGTTTTTCTTGGGAACCCAAACCAATTTGGCTTTGGGTTTCCCATGAGCACCTTTGACATCAACCCTTTTGACAGTGATTGATCTCAGTGCTGCATTGGTTTTGGACACTTCAGATTTACACTCATTTTTATGTTTCCAAAAACAATCTGTTTTAGACCTGACAGGGGTTAATGGTTTGACAGTGGTCACCTTTAAGTTTGTATTGATTACCCTGGCAGTGGTAGCTTTACTTGGTATAAACATTCTTTTGAAATGTTTAATACCAGCAGAGGTACCATGCCTGACAGTGGTCAAACCCTCCCCTGTTCGTGTCTTGCCTCTGTTAGCCGTTGACAGGGGCACTGCTGTAGCATTAACAGGGGCTGCAGCCTTGCCTCTGTTAGGCTTATTTATCAACACATGACCTGTACCACTATTCCTATTATTTTTAGGATTGTAGTAACAGTCCTGTTGAAGATGATTATATCTACCACAAATAAAACATGACTTTCTTTTCACACATTCAAACCCATTACCCAACCTTTGTGAAACCAATTGGTTCCAATTTCTTTGATTACCCCTGGGAATGGATTTATTCACATTACTTGCAGTATGTAACTCAGACTTCTTTGATTTACATGTACACTTATCACACTCAGATTTCAACTTGTCTTTTGATTCAGTATTGACCTTTTTGTGTACATACCCTAAACCTGAACTAGCCTTGTTGGTTTTCCTGACTTGATCTAACTGAGCCTTTGCTTTCTCAACAAACATCTTTTTACCCTCTTCTAGTTTAGTACTATTAAGTTCAGAAACTAGACCAGTAATAGACTTAACACTACCATCCACAGAATTACCACTAGATGAGCTATCACTATCACACTCATCTTCCTCAGTCCAATCAGATACCTCAACTTTATCAAAATTTACATTATCATCACAATTAACAACTGGATCTACCTTTTTAACCTCCTCAGACACACCTACCTTAAGTGTTTCTAAAACAAAATCACTTTTAGGTGGGAAATAAGTATGATTATAAGGTGGAGGAACAGCATTAAGGTTGTAACCTAATCCAAGTTTTAATTTATCATGAATTTGAGACTTGATTAAGTTTTGAACTCCTTTTGAAACATTTTCCAACTCATCAACTTTCAATTTTATTGACTCCTTATCAGAAATTGCCTCAGCCAACTTAGCACTTAGCATATCAACTTTTGTTTGTAAAGCTTTCTTTTCCCAATTTAGATACTTAACATCTAAGTGAAATTGAGATTCATTCTTTTCGTAAGCTTTTATCTGATTTTCTAAGTTTTCAATAGCTAAAGTGGCATGTTGACTCTTTTCCTTACAAGCTTTTAATTCATTACACACAACCATATTATGATCCCTATAAAATTTAACCATTTTCTTACATGCAGGAGAACATAATTTAGATTGTACCTCATATGGAATGTCTGAAGACTCTGGTTCTTCTGTGACAGCCATCAAAGCTTGATTCTGAACTACAAGCTCTTCTTGGTCACTCCAGTCAAATCCTCCCATTCCATCTTGAGCAACCAATGAATCTGAAGTGGTGTTCTGAACAGGTACCAATCTTCTTTGTGGAGCAGAATTATTTCTCATAATACCATTCTGAGATCCTCCAGCCTGTGTGCTCTTGCATTCTCTAGCAAAGTGTCCCATCTTGTGACAATTGAAACACTCCACCTTGCTCTTGTCAAAACCAGCTACACCATCTCTCTTGTAAGAAAAGTTTCTGTTCCCAGACCTCTGCATAAATCTCTTTGCCCTGATTGTAATCATGGCCATTTGCCATCTTAAATCCATCTCTTCCAGGTCCTCTTCACTAACCTGCTCCAAATCTTCTGTAGTTAATGAAGAATTCACATGGCTTGCAAAGAATGCTTCCAATACATTATCATTAGCACCAGATGTGCTACAACTACCAGATTCACCAACAGAAACAAAAGCAGCATTGTTAGAGCTACCATTGGACTGTTTCAATGCTAGAACTTCAGGCTCAAAATTCCTCAGATCATTATACAGGTCTTCAATCTCTTTCTCTTCAAGATCTGGACTTTGTCTAAGTCCCACAGTGTACATATTCCAATCTGTACCAAGTGATCTTAGAAACTTCCTGTTCAAGTCATCTTTATCAATCTTGACATTGTGATTTTCTAAATCACCCACAAGTTTTTGAAACCTATCAAAAGTCTGAGTCAGAGTTTCAGACTTTACACCTGCAAAGTTTTTCAAACTGTTGTTTGAGAAGAGATCTCTTATTCTTCTTGGTGTTATCATTACCACCAAATCTCTTAACAATTGCTTGCATAAGAACCTGAGCATCTTCACAGTTTTCAAACTTCCTTTGATACTCATTAGGAATAGACAAAAGTAGAGTACTTAATGCCTTCCACTCTGTTGCTCTTTCTTTTCTCTCTGCATCAGACTTTGGTGGTGGTCTTTCTTCCTTTTTACCATCTGCATCCTTAGTATAGTTTGGTCCATTAGTAACCACCTCCCACATCATATAATCCGTAAGCAACATGTATTGCCTAATCCTAGTCTGCCATAACTCAAACTCATCAGGTTTGAGCATGGGTATCTTTGTAGCTTGTATTCCTTCCATTGATTCAGTAGACATCTTGTTATTTGTTGAAAAAGCTGTGAAATTCAATTACCTTCTTCAAGATCAAAGTAATATCAAGCTCTGATACCACTTGATGATCCCAGCTAGAGATCTTAGTATGTATTACTTTGATTTATTATTAATAAGCTTGCGGAATAGTTTATTAATAACTTGAAGAACAAACTTGTATATAACAGAATATCTAACCAAAAGCTTCAATATTATTAATAATACGAACACACAATTTGTGTTAGGGTTTACAACCTTGAAGCTAATAACTAGAATGAATTTTTCTTCTATCACCCTCTCTAGGGTTTTACAGAATCTCTATTTATAACACATAGAGTCCTTTACAGAATCAACCTATTATGGAAATCTTATCTATTCCATAATTATCTCTAACCGACTAACCAACAGTGGTTGAGTATATAACTAACAGGGGTAGTACTCGTATATTATCAACAGTGGTTGAGTACTTACAAAATACAAACTATACACTAACAGTGGCCCTGTTAGACAAATGTACTAACAGCGGTTGTCTTCTTCTAACAGTGGTTGACTTCTAACAGTGGTTGAAGTCTTATACCAGCAGCGGCATGATACTTGTATTCTGAGCAAATCTAACAGTGTCTCAGGTCTCAACAATGAGTGATATAATCCACAACAGAAGATGCCATTGTTTTTTGTTTTTCATTGAGAGAGATTATTGCATCTTCATGAGTTTTGAGGCTGATTCTGGTGAATGAGGCGAGATCAGTAAGAGACTTAGCATGAGTTTCCAGAAGTCGATAGTGATCTATTTCAGCATTTGCAATAAGTGAGACCTTTTCTTTGATAGAATCACTCCAATTTGGAATGGATTCATAAGCTGCTGCAAGAGAGTGAACCTTATTAGTGAGATCAGTGAGTTGGCCAGTCAAGGTCTCTCTATCTTCAGTGAGCATTCGAATTTGTTGCTGTGAAGCAGCAATGTACTCAAGCAGCAATTTGTCTGTTGATGATGTGGTGGAAGTTGATGCTTTGTTGGTTGGTGATTTTTGAGTTGTATGGGAGATTGGTGGAATTGTTTGTGATTCAGATTGAATTTCAACATCTGGTTGAGATGGTTGATCATCAGCATGTTGAGCAATGTTATCACTAGAAATAGACATTTCATCTAATTCCTGAATGGGTGAGGTTATGAAATCAGCATGTGGTATAGTGGAGAAGGGTAAAGATGAAATATTAGTATCATCTGGTTGCTGATTCACCTTTGGAAGTGTAAGATCATAAGATCCATGTTGCTGATCTTTTTCTAAAGAAGATGAAGAAGTATCCATTGGTTGGGCTTCCTCAACATCATCAGCTTGTGTTTTAGCTGATGGATCATTAGAAACAGAAAGGTCAACCTGTATCTCTCCCTGTGACTGGGGAGGGACATTGTCGGTCGGTGCAGTGAAAGATGAGAGTTGGCCCGGGTCTGTAGCCAGTGATGTGTCATCAGTAATGAGTGTGTTAACACCCGCTGATGACACTAGCCCTTTGACTGAAACATCATCCTTTTGTGAGAATGATGAGTGGCTGATGGGTTGACTCGATGGATGGGTGTGGGTTGCACCCGAATCACTGCTAACAATGGGTTGAGCCATTGTAGCTGTCTGTAGGCTTCCCTTTATAGAGTCACTGGACTTTTGTGAGTCCAGTGAAGCAGTTTTAGGCATAGGTTGATCAAGAGTGCCCGCAGGGACTGAACATTCAGTTGCTGCTTCACTCTTGGCGTCCTTAGACGTCTTTTTCTGACTCTGTCCCTGATCCTTTGATGTCAGGGACTTTAACTTGATTTTCTTAGGAGCAGTTGGTGGCTTTTGCTTTGTTGGTTGATCAGCAATGGTCACTGGAGGTGTGATCAGTGACGTGATCGTGGGGGGGCAGAACCAGTCGGATGTATAGCTTGTAAAGGCTGGGGTGCAAGTATCCCCTTTGGTTTCATAAAATCAGGGAGAAGCACAGTTGCAGTTTTACTAAAAATTTGACTTCCTATCAGAGTAGGTTCAAAACCTCTAAATGAAATCCTGTCATAGGATTTAAATTGATCTTTAAAAATAAGTGAAAGGAACCTAGGATAGGAAACAAATTTTGCTCTGGTAGATTCACAGATTCTGGAAACAATATCATCAAAAATCACACTTGCATAGTCAACTTTTAAGGAGTTGACCAGTGACCAGCTTAACTGTGCTTCTAGGGAGTTGAATTGATCATAACTCCCTGTTTTTGTGCCCAAAGATTGAATAAAGTTTGAAAATAGGGCATTCCACACACCATCCATTTTAGATTTATGAACAGTAGAGTACTTACGATTTCCATTGCTATCCATAGTGTATTTGCAGTGAATCCCAGTGAGATTCACTATGCCTCCTTTGGCATCTTCTTTGTCAGGCAGTGGGTCGTAAGTATCGTGCTCAGGGAGTTGTAAAACAGTACGGATGGTGTGTGCAGAAATAATTATTTCTTGACCTCCGTTATCGATAAAACCTTTAAGTTGAGAGGTACTATTAACGATTGAGTGAGTACATGTATACCAAAACTCACTCAACCATTCTGGATTCATCTTTTCAGGGGATAATGTGAGAGCAGGGAGAATAAAATGATTTTTCAGAAAAGTGATAATCTCCGCGTACTCTGTTTTATGGCATGAAAGATTACCCAAATAATTTGCTTTTGGAACTGTAATGATATCATCTTCACCAACTGCAGGAGCTCAAAGAGCTTTGATATCTTCAGTGGCAGTGTAAGAGTTGAGAAAATATTTTGATTTAGCCATTACAAAACCTTGGAAAATCTTTGATTAAACACTTATTTTAGGGTTTTGAAAATGCCAAAGGGTTTTCGAAAATTAGTAAAGTGTAAAAGATGACAAGTTGCTGATTTGTAGGTTTAAATAGTACACTTTACTAATGATTGTGTGGCTGAGATGAAAACAACGTGGGCAGTCGTGGTGGAAGATGTAGAGGTGGAGATGGTTATGATGGTGGTGCGTGGTGGCATTAATGGTGATGGGAGTGGTGTGCCGGAAAAAGTACGCTGACGTAGGAAAGAGAGTGTCAGAAGCGCGCGATTTTTTCGATATACCATTAAACATTTAATTTTGAAATCCGTTAAGTTAAATACACAATGTACTAAACATAACGAATGTTTTGTGGATTGAAAATCACCATTAAATGATATCTTCAGTGAGTTTGAAAGTTACTGAAGATACATAACCAATTTCTTGATTTACCACAAAAATGGTGTAACACCCCGCAATTTAAAACGCGATTATTAACGTTAATCACTTGCATTATTAGGCAAATTCCCTACTTGAGTGAATTCACAACACATTTTAGAGGTAAGTCTAGCATAGCCCAACTAGTTTGTACGCGTAGTATTACGTATTCGTAATTAGTCGTAATTACGTACAGAACACTCTGAAAACAAACGCGACAAAAATGTACGACTCTTGGTGACCAAAATTAGTTAATAAAACGAAATTATTAAATAATGTCGTAACGAATAAATATTTTGTCAAAAATAATTACTAATCATTTTATAACGCAAAACGTCAATTCGTATAATTAAAATGAAACAAAGTTGGATATTATAAAAATTTATTACTTTAGTTCCTAAAAAGATCCTAATTAAAAATAATACATGTAAAATAAAAATGTATTAGTTAAAATAAAAATAACATTTAACGATCGGGTAAACAAACACAGAGTACAAACACGGAGGCCGAAAGTGGAACAAAACCACCTCCCACCTCCCCTTTTTCTTTCATTTCTTTCATTTTCTTTCTCTCACATTTCTTTTTCTCTCTACTATCACCCCCACTAACCAAATACCACCACAAAAACGCCACAAAACTACGCTAAAACGACGCCGAATCACCCTACTCCTTTGGAATAAAACGACCACGAGACCACGATCTATCTTTCCATCTTTTCGGATTTCAAATCCGACACTCGTAAGTTTCCGACAAATCCCGCAAAACTTTAGATTTCGAAGTTATAATTGATATTTCTTGTTTAATATACTTAGATTAACATGTTTTAGTGTTTTATGCATCCAAAAACGTCCAAAATCGCCCAAAAACTCGTTATTTTTGATCTGTTCGTCGAACAGGCGACTACGTCGCATTTTGCCCAAAAACAGTACTGCGACGTAGGCCTTTACGTCGCATAATCATCCCCACGTCGCAGATAGCGACGCAACCCGTTCCGTCGCATTAAATTGCGAACGTCGCCTATGCGACGCAACCCTTGACGTCGCAAAAACCTGAATGCGACGTAGACCCGTACGTCGCACCTTACGTCGCACAAGTCAGAAACCTAAAAACACACTTTAAAAAGTCAAAGTTACTGTAAGAAAAGTCAAATTTTACTGTAGCAGTACTGTAGCAAATGAGATAATAACATTTTTGAACTATTGTTTCAAAACATCACCAACGAGTCGTATACATTTTCACAAACATCGAAATGCAACGTAAACATTTAAACGAACGATTTGGACGTGGCTTGATTGTACAAACACTAGCATGGATGATTAGTTTAGACATCCACATACTTATTAAATCTCGTACGTTTAGGACGTTAGGAGATTTCAAACTGTACTTGGGCTTAGGTTTGCTAGCACTCGCACAACTACTTAAACTCAACAGGTGAGTTCACAGCCCCTACTTTTACTGTTTTTAACTACTTTTGGGGTGGAAAAACATAGTCAACTGCTTTACTGATTGCCATAACTGCTTTTACTATATGATTATTTATCATACTGTTTACTCGAACAATTAGAGTACTTGAACTGTTAAACTGTTATACAAGCTATCATATAACTACCTTTGGTACACTTATACAAAACTGCTTATAACTACGGTCAACTACTACAACTGTCCGTACGAATTGGTATTCCATACAAAAACTATTATCACTATGTGAAACTATTTTGGTATCTTACTGGAGAACGACCGGTACATATTGGTAACTTGTCGGAGAACGACCGACACTAACATGGTATCTTACCGGAGAACGACCGGTACTAACAGTGTACCTCGCCGGAGAACGACCGGTGCTAACTTGGTATCTTACCGGAGAACGACCGGTACATTTGGTAACTAGTCGGAGAACGACCGACTCAAACTTTAAAACTACTGGGGAACAACCAGCAACACGTTTTCAAACACATAATTTGGGTAACGTCCCAACGCAACTATTTTTGGGCAACATCCCACATGAACCGCATTTTGGGTAACGTCCCGACAAAGAACGAAACTTTTGGGCGAATAACCCACTAAACTTATACCTTGGATGACGTTCCACTAAACATTACTCAACTATTATGGCAATTACTATTTATGAACGTATTTGGTTCAACAACTATGACTACAAAACTTCAAACAACAACATACAACATTAAACCTGTGGATTCACTCAACCTAGTTGTTGACTTTTACTATGTTTTTCAGGGAATTAGCTGCGCATGTAAGAATCGCCAACACATGGAGAATTAGGCGACCCGTGAAGCTTTAGGATGCCAACATTTTTGGAAAAACATATGATTTCTCCAGTATAACTGAAACTATTTTGTCATATTCTAGAAATCCACTTTTGTATACTTATTACTTTTAACTTGTACGACTCGATGAATCGTAAATCTTGTAATTAACATTTTGGCATCTTAATATATTATGTTCTGTTGTAATCATAAGCTCTGATACATATGCACGTGTTATTATTGTGACACCCCAGTACTTAAACTAAACGCTTCCGCTAAACAAATTTGGGGGTGTTACAGACTGGTATCAGAGCCATTGGTTATAGCGAACTAGGAAACTTTAGGTGACTTAGCGACCTAGAGACCTAGACTATAGCCATGGCTAGAACGTACATGCATACATACAGTTGCATACATCTAAACTATCGCTACGATACCTCGATACGCGTGAACTATTCACCACCTTCGACTCGTTCATTGCACTCAGATCTCATGTGAACCGGATCGTGTTAAACGGTTGATGAAAAGAAGTATGTATTTAGCATCATATAATGACGCCTGGCCAACGTGATTATATTATCCTAAGTACATATGGGTGTTTCATAGTCGTAAGATACGTGATGGGAATCCGACAACTTTTCTTGAAACTCTAAAACTTGAAATATGTGAAACTTCATTCCTCACATATTTTTCATTGGCATTGACTTCTGCATCTTTTCATCGCAGAACGTTATCATGCCACCTAAAAGAAAGACTTGCAACAGTCGCCAAACAAACACACCTCCTGTCGTCGAAACAACCGAACAAATCATCGAACGCCGCGTGGCTGAAGCCATCGCACAATACGAGGCCAGCCGAAATCGTGAAAACCTGACCAACAATAGTGGAGCCACTCCAGTCATTAGCGAAACCCCGAACAATACCCAACAGGGGTGTTCATACAAAACATTTCAAGCCTGCAAACCCAACACCTTCACCGGGACTGAAGGGGCCATTGGCCTAGTCCACTGGATTGAGAAAACAGAGTCAGTGATCGACATCAGTGACTGTGCTGCTGACAAAATTGTGAAATACGCCACCTGCACTCTAGCCGACAAAGCGCTAACATGGTGGAACGCTCAGGTGCAAATCATGGGACGCCCAGCTGCTTACTCTATCTCATGGGAGACACTGAAACGAATGTTGATGGAGGAATTTTGCCCTCCCAACGAGATGCAAAAACTTGAAACCGAATTCTGGAACATACAAATGTTCGGCGCTGACATTTCCGGTTACACAACTAGATTCCAGGAGCTTGCACGTCTTGTGCCCCACATGGTAACCCCCGAGAGCAAACGCATTGAGCGTTACAACAGGGGTTTGGCACCACAAATCCGAGGCATGGTTATGTCCTCCAAACCCGCCACTTTTAGGAGCGCAGTTGACCTGGCTCAAAGCTTAACCGACGACGCGGTCGAGATTGGAACCCTGAAAGCTATCAAAGGGAAAACTGAACCTACCCGTACTGATGCGGGCGAATCTGGAACCCACAAACGCAAATGGAACAGCGAGGGTAACGACCGTCAGGGTCAACAAAACAGAAACCCGGGAAACACCCGAGCCTACGCTGCAATCAACAACCCTGGACCCAAAACCTACCTTGGTAACAAACCGAGGTGTGACAAGTGCGGGAGACACCATGATGGTGATTGTACATTTTGTCAAAACTGCAGACGTCCTGGTCACTTAGCACAGAACTGTAGGACAAACCTACCTCCTCAAGCCGCCCCCGAGGGACAAAACACCGGCTGCTTTAGGTGTGGTGATCCTGGACATCACCGAAACCAATGCCAACAACAGAACAACAACCGCAACAATCAAAACGACAACAATTGCATCGCAAACAAAGGCTACACCCCAAGCCGCGCATACATCATCCGTGCACCAGAAACGGTCGCGGATCTCAACTAGCACGGTACGTTTTAGCGACTATTGCTACGATTTAACATACGTTTTATTCGAATGTCGATTTGAACACAACACTTGGTAAACTCTGACCACGAAACGAAACACACAACATATTGAACTATGCCGCGAGCATACTTAAACTGATTGAACTTCTATGGCAACAATTGAACGCCACGCAAACTATTACTATTGTTAAAAACATGACTTATCGGAGAACATACGCCGCGGGCGATCCGACTTGATTTAAATCTCGGGACGAGATTTCTCTAACAAGGGGAGAATGTAACACCCCGCAATTTAAAACGCGATTATTAACGTTAATCACTTGCATTATTAGGCAAATTCCCTACTTGAGTGAATTCACAAAACATTTTAGAGGTAAGTCTAGCATAGCCCAACTAGTTAGTACGCGTAGTATTACGTATTCGTAATTAGTCGTAATTACGTACAGAACACTCTGAAAACAAACGCGACAAAAATGTACGACTCTTGGTGACCAAAATTAGTTAATAAAACGAAATTATTAAATAATGTCGTAACGAATAAATATTTTGTCAAAAATAATTACTAATCATTTTATAACGCAAAACGTCAATTCGTATAATTAAAATGAAACAAAGTTGGATATTATAAAAATTTATTACTTTAGTTCCTAAAAAGATCCTAATTAAAAATAATACATGTAAAATAAAAACGTATTAGTTAAAATAAAAATAACATTTAACGATCGGGTAAACAAACACAGAGTGCAAACACGGAGGCCGAAAGTGGAACAAAACCACCTCCCACCTCCCATTTTTCTTTCATTTCTTTCATTTTCTTTCTCTCACATTTCTTTTTCTCTCTACTATCACCCCCACCAACCAAATACCACCACAAAAACGCCACAAAACTACGCTAAAACGACACCGAATCACCCTACTCCTTTGGAATAAAACGACCACGAGACCACGATCTATCTTTCCATCTTTTCGGATTTCAAATCCGACACTCGTAAGTTTCCGACAAATCCCGCAAATCTTTAGATTTCGAAGTTATAATTGATATTTCTTGTTTAATATACTTAGATTAACATGTTTTAGTGTTTTATGCATCCAAAAACGTCCAAAATCGCCCAAAAACTCGTTATTTTTGATCTGTTCGTCGAACAGGCGACTACGTCGCATTTTGCCCAAAAACAGTACTGCGACGTAGGCCTTTACGTCGCATAATCATCCCCACGTCGCAGATAGCGACGCAACCCGTTCTGTCGCATTAAATTGCGAACGTCGCCTATGCGACGCAACCCTTGACGTCGCAAAAACCTGAATGCGACGTAGACCCGTACGTCGCACCTTACGTCGCACAAGTCAGAAACCTAAAAACACACTTTAAAAAGTCAAAGTTACTGTAAGAAAAGTCAAATTTTACTGTAGCAGTACTGTAGCAAATGAGATAATAACATTTTTGAACTATTGTTTCAAAACATCACCAACGAGTCGTATACATTTTCACAAACATCGAAATGCAACGTAAACATTTAAACGAACGATTTGGACGTGGCTTGATTGTACAAACACTAGCATGGATGATTAGTTTAGACATCCACATACTTATTAAATCTCGTACGTTTAGGACGTTAGGAGATTTCAAACTGTACTTGGGCTTAGGTTTGCTAGCACTCGCACAACTACTTAAACTCAACAGGTGAGTTCACAGCCCCTACTTTTACTGTTTTTAACTACTTTTGGGGTGGAAAAACATAGTCAACTGCTTTACTGATTGCCATAACTGCTTTTACTATATGATTATTTATCATACTGTTTACTCGAACAATTAGAGTACTTGAACTGTTAAACTGTTATACAAGCTATCATATAACTACCTTTGGTACACTTATACAAAACTGCTTATAACTACGGTCAACTACTACAACTGTCCGTACGAATTGGTATTCCATACAAAAACTATTATCACTATGTGAAACTATTTTGGTATCTTACCGGAGAACGACCGGTACATATTGGTAACTTGTCGGAGAACGACCGACACTAACATGGTATCTTACCGGAGAACGACCGGTACTAACAGTGTACCTCGCCGGAGAACGACCGGTGCTAACTTGGTATCTTACCGGAGAACGACCGGTACATTTGGTAACTAGTCGGAGAACGACCGACTCAAACTTTAAAACTACTGGGGAACAACCAGCAACACGTTTTCAAACACATAATTTGGGTAACGTCCCAACGCAACTATTTTTGGGCAACATCCCACATGAACCGCATTTTGGGTAACGTCCCGACAAAGAACGAAACTTTTGGGCGAATAACCCACTAAACTTATACCTTGGATGACGTTCCACTAAACATTACTCAACTATTATGGCAATTACTATTTATGAACGTATTTGGTTCAACAACTATGACTACAAAACTTCAAACAACAACATACAACATTAAACCTGTGGATTCACTCAACCTAGTTGTTGACTTTTACTATGTTTTTCAGGGAATTAGCTGCGCATGTAAGAATCGCCAACACATGGAGAATTAGGCGACCCGTGAAGCTTTAGGATGCCAACATTTTTGGAAAAACATATGATTTCTCCAGTATAACTGAAACTATTTTGTCATATTCTAGAAATCCACTTTTGTATACTTATTACTTTTAACTTGTACGACTCGATGAATCGTAAATCTTGTAATTAACATTTTGGCATCTTAATATATTATGTTCTGTTGTAATCATAAGCTCTGATACGTATGTACGCGTTATTATTGTGACACCCCAGTACTTAAACTAAACGCCTCCACTAAACAAATTTGGGGGTGTTACAAATGGTCAAGAATAATAACATTGTTTCTGTATTTAGGCAAGGATGTAGTCTCGCTGGTTTAAACACAACTTAGAATACTGAATAAACCATAGAGATGTGATCATTTTATAAATAGAGAAAAAGGATTATTATTCTTGAATAAACCATAAAGATTTTTTTTTTTTAATTCATGAGTAGAGATTATGTTGTATATAAGTTGTATATCATATCATTAGATTGCTTCGTCACTGATTAAGTTACAACTTAGAATACTAACAAAATCAGCTTAGAAGAAATTAAATCACTGATATACAACAAGTATGACAACATAATAAATACTAATGAGATAAAATGGACTATATGATTAGTCCAGTTGATGAACCCATCCAGAGATAGGTTCATAGTGATCAAGTGATGGTTTTGGCGTCCACTGATTTGAATAAACCGTATCTGAATGTTCATTGACGATGTTTTGTTTTTCAAAAGGTGTAACCGAACATTCAGATGACACATGTTGCCTGTTGCCACATTTGTAACACTTTTTGTTCAAATAGCCGGTCTTTTTGGCATTGCTGATTGTTACTTCTTGCATCTTTGACTTTAGGTCACTGATGGAGGTTTTCTCAGTGACAGATACAGTGTCAGTGAAGTTGCTGATGATTGTTTGATTATCAGCGATGGTTTTGATGAGATGTGAAGTTACTGATGATTTGACAGTTTCTAAAACATTTATCTCATTGTTAACTTTTAAGACCTCAGTGTCTTCAGTGACCAACTTGCTTTTAGTAAAATAGTTTGGTCGTGGCTCACTGAAGATGGAGATGGGTTCAAATACAGCTTCTGAAAAATTACCATTGGGATCAAAAATAGGGTCAACCATTGTTGAATCAGCGAGTGATGCAGCATATTCATAATCTCCTCCCAAAATAGCTTTGACTTGTTTTGGAATTTGATTATTTACACAGTGATTGACTTTATCATTTGACTTACACCAAAATTCCATGACCTTTTTAAGCTGTTGAAATTGTGTTTCAAACTTAACTTTTTCTTGAACACACACTTGATTAGCATGAATTTGTGCATCAAGATCAAGTTTTAATTTCTTCAACTTTGACTTATTTTCATTTTGATCATTAAGTTTGGATTGTAAGTCACAAATTTTAGCCCTCTTTGAATATCATGAGCATTTGATAAGTCAACTATCAAAGACTCAAAGACTTTATCTTTTTCAGCAGCTGTATATGTTTTAAAACAATGTACCTTGTAAAGAGTTTCAGGATCCCATTCAGATGCTGAACATTTAGGAGTGACTTCTTTAAAGTCTTCAAGAAGTTCAGTGTCATTAGCCATCAGACAGTGTTCCTTGTCTAAACAAATCATTGCTTCTTCTTCATCAGATGATGAAGAATCAGAATTACTGAATGAATCTTCTTCAGCAACGAAACCTTTTCCTTTCTTCTTCCCAGATTTAGCCAATGCCTTCAATTTCTTTTATTTTGCCTTGTACTTGTTGTACTTTTCATTTCTGACATCTGGCATGAGTTCAGGGACTTGATTCACTGACTTTGATCTGCATTCTGCTGCAAAATGACCAATTCTGCCACACTTGTAGCATTCACCCTTTGATTGGAATTTATCAGATGATGGAGCACCAGCAAATCGTTTTGATCTGGTGTTCCTTCTGAAATTAGCAACCATCATGGCCATATCCTTCTCAAGCTTCTCCAAACCTTCATCATACTCATATTCTGACTCTTCTTCATTCTGAGCACCTTCTTCTTCAGCTATCAGTGACTTCGAGCTTTTCTTAGACACTTTTGACTTCTGTCTCTGATCGATTTCATCAAGCTCTGCTACAAGGGCATTGGATATCTTCTGACTTCCAAGAGTAGCACGAATATGCTCACTCTGATCAGCTTGCTTTTCAGACTGCTCCCAATTGAGCAAAATACCATAGACCTGAGTTAAATTCAGAATTGAATAATCATTTCTCTGTCTGGTACACGTTGCAATGGTTCCCCAGATTTTCCTTGGCAGCAACTCAAGAAACTTTTCAACAACAAATCTCTGTTCCTTGCCTATACCAGCCTTCTCCATTTTGTTCATCAGTGACTGGTATCTGGTGTAAGTGGAAGACAGAGATTCATTTGGTTCCATTGCGAACAGCTCATACTGGCGAGTGAGATTGACTTCCCTGCAACGAATAATATCAGGAGTTCCAATATATATATTCCTAAGGGTATCCCACATATCTTTAGCAGATCTACAAAGCCTGATTGATTCGAACACTTCATCAGGAAGTGCCATGCCTATGTAGATTTTAGCTTGTTTATCAAGTCTAACCAATCGCCTATCCTCATCAGTCCATTGTTCCTCTCTTTTAGGTAAAACCATTTCTGGTATAGCTGGAGTAGTAGCTGTTGCAATTACAGCAGGAACAATAGTAGTTGGGATATGTGGACCATTGGTTATAATATTACAAAGACGGTCATCAAATAAGTCCAAAAACATCATCATCCGGGACATCCAAGTTTCAATCCTTGAAGGATCAAAAGCTGGAGGTTTGGTTGTAGAACCATTTCCCTTTTGATAATCAGAGTCAACACAGCTGTACTTTACTGATTCCATAGCAGACCTGGTTAATTGAATTTAAACCAACTCTGCTCTGATACCAATTGATAGTCCCGTAATCACTATTAGTTAGTGATTTGGAATCACAAAGTGTAAAGTTTAATTGTAGAAGGGGGGGTTGAATACAATTTAAAACAATTTCAGATTTTACCAAGTGTTTCAGTTTGTTTTAAATTGATTATCTATAACAGAGTATGACGGTATTGAAATAACAGATTAAAGATATAACAGTATCAAAGAACGACAAGTAATAGTAGCTGAAAGAAAATTGTATTGATTAAATTCACGAAGTGTTGAATGCGGAATGGATTAACCAAAGCTAATCCAATTCAAACACTTAGCTAAATTATTACAATGAAGAGTATTAACTACAGTGGACATACACGCTGATAGTTAACCTCGCTGAGTCTTAATACACACCTAGACAAACTAGTTCTCTGACAAACAGAAGAACGGTGCATATGACGACTAGCCTCAATAGTACAAAATACTGAACTATTTATACTACAAGAGTTCCTAAAATATCTCCTATAAAATAGGATCTTGGAAGGACACGTGTTGCTGCTTGATTGGTCCTGATCTCTGATAAACCGACATTCTGCGGGTCCCAATTCTGTTACCGCAAATATCTCGTTACCTTAAAACCAATCACTTACTGCCACGTAATCTTTCGGAGATACTTCGAACTGGAACACTCTTGCTGATGTATAGATAAGTACAGTACTTGATGATAGATAAGCTTTATTGAATAGTCACTGAAGATGCAGCAATCCTCCTCACTCACTGCGAGCTAACATGCTCTTGTAGAATGAATTGAACAAAAGATCTTTAGTGACTAGCTGTTATTCTGGCAGTGACTTTTGCATTTATTGTTTTGAAGAAGTAAAGCTCTCGCTGACGTTGATCAGTGACACACCAAGTTGAGCTTTAAATCTTCCTCAGAATATCGAACAGAATGAATGATGATCAGCGAAACTTATCATTGGCAACAGCAGCTTCGATACAATCCATTTCTTCATCGAGTAGTGAACAGTTGAGTTGGTCAGCGACCAGTGACTTCATCGTGGTCAGCGACCAGTGACTCAACAGGTCTAAATATAGGCGTTGTTGCAAAAATCACAAAAAACGTCCAGATAACAAGCAAATTAGGGTGAATAAACGTGCACAAAATCCTCCGGCCTCATTTACCTTATAAAGATCACATTCTAACTTCATCATATGATAAAACAGGTAAAATCGAGATGGGAAAATCAAGAATCATGCAAATCGGATAAAGAACGGAGAAGACTGAGCGGTATCAGACCCTATAAAGTCATTTCGGCTATGCTTAAGCTATACACATCCAATTTCAGTGAAGTTGGCATCATTAGAAGCGTAACGGAATTACGAAGACACAGGCGAAAGAATCAGGTCAAACGGCCGCATAAGGAAGGAGATACGCGCGTTTTAAGCAACAAACGAAATCAGACGGACACCGTATACGGCCTCAGGAACCGTATACGGCCCCACAGAGACTGTATACGGCCATGTATACACCGTATACGGCCCTACCAAGGCCGTATACAGCCCCCTGTACCCCATCTGCTGCTTCGTTTGCTTGTACGTGCTGTTTCGCGAGTTGTACGTGTGATTTTGAGCTTTGCCTATAAATAGAGGGTCACCCCTCTTCATTTTACACACCTCAACACACTTTCACATTCTCACACTTTTCTCATTTCTCTCTTTCTTTCAATTTCTCTCTCTAACTTTCTCTCTCTAGCACTACTCTTAGGAGTTAGAGGAGAAAGGTTAGGGTTGAGCTTACGGTTCGAGTCTAGAGGAAGGTTTAGCTTGGTAATCTTGTTGTAACGAGTTTTTCAAGTTTAGACTATTTGTAATCCTCAGTATTACACTGCTTTATTCCCGGTGATATCTAAACTTTACTTACTGTTATAATGCTTGTGCTTTATGTTATTTCAGCTTGTATTCTACATATTGCCATGTTTATAGAGTAGTTTAATATTGTGATTGTTGAATTGTAGATATTAGGAGTAGGGATGATGTTAAATTAATATTTCATTTATACGATTGGGAATTGTTATGCTATGTATCTGGTTAAGCTTATCCTGAATATAGATCTAGTCTCTCATCACCCTTTCCAGACTTTCACGTGACTGTTGCCCTAGGATAGGATCTGATCAACCCTAATACTATGAATATGCAGTTATCTCCAGTTACAGTATGAAACTATGAACTTTCCATTAAAAGGCACGGTACTTCGTATAGCGTTGGAAACACCTCGTGTGAAGTACAAATACGTGGAAGCTAAGGAAATGCCATGGATTGTTTCATCGTGGATTACCTAGAAGTGACCCTTCTAGAACTGTGGTCTAGGAATCAAAGCTCTGGAAATGCTTGTTGCACTGTACATCGTCAGTACACCTAAGATCTGGAACACTGTGGAAATGCTTAAATGCCCAGTACACCGTTAGTACATCTAGGGTTTGGAACACTGTGGAAATGCCTAATTGCCCTGTACACCGTGATTATTCCTAGGGATAAACGCCTGAATGTAAAGGAGGGTCTATATTTACGATGGTTAAGTATGAGCTTCAACAGATACAATACAGGGTAGTGTCAATTATAATACCTAGACATGCAAAACTTTAATCAGACCAATAGTTTAACATACATAGGATACAATCAGTATTTGCCATGATAAAAGTAAATAGACGATTAGGTGTTAAGAAATGTCAGTAAATACAATTGCGGTCTGTTGCCTTATGCCTGCTCCCTAGATAAATCAAGGGTGACTTTGTCTTATTCAAGCAAAAGTTCAGGGGGGTTTATAAACAGCCTGATCAGATCAGAATCATGATAGCCTAGGATTCCAGTGACATATGTTTCTAGGGTTTCACCTGAACGTAGGGTCCTAGTGTTTACACCGAAAGTATATCTATTATTTATCTGGTAAATCTCCAATCAAATTTATAATGAACATCATCCCGAAACCCTAATTATCTAAGTTTCAGCAATCACATCTCTACCTGTCTGCTTATTCCCTATCTCTTATCTATGTTATTTACTTTACTGCACTTAGGAAAATTAGAAAACCAAATCAAATCCAAAATCTATCTACCTACCCCTATCCTATTAGCGACCATAATCTTTGGCGATTCGCTTCATTTCAATTCGCTCCGATTTAAGAACGACATCGAGTTATACTTACTGCTTGCTCCCAAGGTAGGTAGTACTTATAGTTTGAGCCAAAGCTCATATAAATTTAAAACTCACTGTCCGCCGCCTCTGTTGACGTTGGAACAATGACCGGAGTCAAATCCGACCGACCGATAGAAGCGCAACAATTTTTTGGCGCCGCTACCGGGGATCGTAGAGCGTTACGATTTGAAGCTGCCTTAGATATTCTAGCTTTTAGTAGATCCTTTCCAATTAGGTTTTCTCAAACTTAGTTGGTAGTTATTTGCTTTCCTTAGAATAATTTAGATAGTTTAATTTAGTTAAATTAAAAATGAAAAATACAAAAACATCTTTCTATGATTCATTTCCGTCTAGCACCATTTCTCCACTCGCCCTCAAGACGTCCGAAGAAATGATGGCCATGGATGACGCTGAGTTCTTCGCCTGCTTAGAACAAGAGTTGGAATCTAACGTCTACTCTTCATCTTTATCCTCTTCCGAAGATATCTCCGCTAATTCAGACGATGAATCTAGAACTTTAGGGCAATTCTTAGACCTTGACTTAGGAACCCATGATTCTCATCAGAAGATCTCAACTTCTGCATCTAGCATTCTAAGCTATCAGGTTATACCTGCTCCTGAGATTTCATATTCCTTAGAAAACTTCTTTCAATTCCCTACTTCATCTGGTTTTGTCGAGAGTAACTCTGAACATCTTCAACCCATTCGTTTTCCACCCATTGAAGAACGTCTTCCACCATGGAATGAAGAAGTTTACGAATACCCTCCAAAATCACCTATCTTTTTGAACCTTGTACCCGAACCTGAGTACACCATCTATCGTGTTGTTGATAGGATTTTACCAATCAAACCTGAAGAAAATATCCGCTACGTAGGTAACTCTTTTGATCCTGATAGGAGATTGGATGTTTGTTAAGCATTTGCTAGACAACTCAAAACATCTGACTTTCCTTTTTCGGTTGAACAAAGAGAAGTCGCTCGTAGGATAAAGAAACATGTTGGTATTCTCCACCGTCTTCCAAATCAAAAGGAAGAAGGTATCTTCTCACATTATCGAGAGCAAGAACTAAAGCTTAAATCAGAAATAGACCTACTAATGGACCTATTCGCCTGCACCGATTATCAGCCGGTTTCCCAAACCCTAATTAATCGTTATGTTGTGGCTATGATTTATGAGCTTGAGTTCTGGATCAGCAAAGACCCCGCTATATCTCTCGTCATTTCTGATAAAATTCCATTCTTCGTTGACCCTGCTACTTACATGATCGACAAGTTGTTAGAGATATTCCCTGGAGCCACTGACGATAACATGGAAGCTGCTTTCTTTGCTGGAAGGAAGGATATTAACGTCTCACTCACTTTGTTATTTGCTCAGTCAAAATTTCCTTTCACTGTTTCACAAACATCTTTAATCGAAGAAATCACGGAGTCAGTTCACACTACCACCGGAGATCCCGATTCGAGAGAAGAATGGAAATTTCAACAAACCCTAGGAATGCTTCTTCATGACTTAAACAATATAGATGACGGATCACGAAACGGAATTTCAAACCCTAAGAAAGTTAGAAAGGAATTTAACAAGTTTATTGACAATCTTCTAGATTTAGGCAAAAAGGAATGTATGTTTCTCACTGAGCGCGAACGATTCTCATTACATCCCGCAGACCTAGTTGATTCTGTCATTAAGATTCTCACATGTGACTTTATTCCTCGCTACACTTTCCCTCAACCAAGAGCACCAAATTCATTTAAACAATTGCTCTTGGGCAATATTCAATAAATTTGTCCAAAAGTCGAGCTATCGACTTTAACCAAGCGCTTTTTGGGAGGCAACCCAAACTTTAGTTAATTTAGTTTTATTTTAAGTATTTAGGATAAGTAATATTAGAGGTTAATTATTAAATTTAAAGCTTTCATTTAAAAACACAAGAAAACGTTCTTTTAAAATTCAAATTCGCGCAACACAGTAACGAATTTCAGACATTTTCAGAAAGTTCGAAAAAGTTTATTTTTAAATTTTGAAAAATTAATTTTGAATTTGTCTTGGATTTTAAAGAACACAAAAATATTATCTTGTTTTAAATAAAAACGTATACGATTTCGCGTACGATTCGCAATATCTTTTCAGATTGCGCGTAAAGATTCAGATAATTACGAACTTACTTTTTAAAATTATTTTATTAAAATTTTTAAACTTTAAAATTTTACTTGTATGTTTCGTATCTTACGCGAATTTTAAATCGCACGCATTTGAAAGGGTATAAAAGGGACTTTTAGCCAACACAAAATGACAAAAACACAAAAAGTTTTCATCTTCTTCCCCTTCCCCCTCCGTGACCGTCGGCCACCATCACCACACCCTCAAATCTCCATTACTTCACCATTTTGCATGATTCCAAGCTCAAAATTCATCGTTTTATGATCTTTTTTGCATCCACAACATCACTACATCAAGTTTAAGGTAATCCTTGACCTAATTTTGTGATTTTCATGAAACTTTAAAAATTAGGGCTTGTAACTCATTTTCATAGATTTCATGGTTAAAAGTTGCAATCTTTAGTGTTATTCCATGCTTATCTTGATGCTTAACATGATTACAAACATAATAGTGATTTGTTAGCTTAATTGCAAGTTTGAAGATTAAAGTGTTGACTTTTTGGATGAACTATGGCTAGTTTGACTTTTTGGTTGATTAATTGCTTATGTTGACTTTTGTTTATTGAATTATGCTTAAATATGATAGGTTAACATGCTTTGATTGATCATTAGCAATTAGAAAATGGCTAAGCTAGTTTTTGGTAATTAAAGTAAGCTGATTTTTGATAAAACCATCATAAACATCATTTTCACTTAAAACTTTTATTTTTAAACCATGTTTATGACTTTTCTAAACTTAAAAGCTCATAAGATTGTCAAAACGAGCTTCGGTTCATTTAATCATTTCCAAGGTTCGGCACTTTAATTAATAAAGTGTATGACACTTTGAAATGGAATCAACAAAAACGCCATTTTCTAAAAACTACCATTTTGTCAAATGAGTTTACTTCCATTCTTTGCTCGGAACCATCTAATTGAGCTTCATGTCTTTTGGAAAATTGCGGAAAGTTGGATTGCATATTAAATTGGTAATATGTCATTTTATGATTAATTGATTCACTTGAGGTAATTATACGACCTTGGATTTATTCAAAGTATTAAGCTCATTTGAATTAATTAGCCATAAGCATAAAGTGTTTGAGTTTTTAGTCCTTGGGATAGTTGAATTAGGTACTTATATACTTACTTTGATTATGCTAGAAATTTGGAGCTTTGTGCCACTTTCCCTTGTTTAGACATAAGCTTATAAGAAATTGTTGATTTGGAGATTTGTGCCACTTTCCCCGTTATCTCCAGTTACAGTATGAAACTATGAACTTTCCTTTAAAAGGCACGGTACTTCGTATAGCGTTGGAAACACCTCGTGTGAAGTACAAATACGTGGAAGCTAAGGAAATGCCATGGATTGTTTCATCGTGGATTACCTAGAAGTGACCCTTCTAGAACTGTGGTCTAGGAATCAAAGCTGTGGAAATGCTTGTTGAACTGTACATCGTCAGTACACCTAAGATCTGGAACACTGTGGAAATGCTTAAATGCCCAGTACACCGTTAGTACATCTAGGGTTTGGAACACTGTGGAAATGTCTAATTGCCCTGTACACCGTGATTATTCCTAGGGATGAACGCCTGAATGTAAAGGAGGGTCTATATTTACGATGGTTAAGTTTGAGCTTCAACAGATACAATACAGGGTAGTGTCAATTATAATACCTAGACATGCAAAACTCTAATCAGACCAATAGTTTAACATACATAGGATACAATCATTATTTGCCATGATAAAAGTAAATAGACGATTAGGTGTTAAGAAAGGTCAGTAAATACAATTGCGGTCTGTTGCCTTATGCCTGCTCCCTAGATAAATCAAGGGTGACTTTGTCTTATTCAAGCAAAAGTTCAGGGGGGTTTGAAAACAGCCTGATCATATCAGAATCATGATAGCCTAGGATTCCAGTGACATATGTTTCTAGGGTTTCACCTGAACGTAGGGTCCTAGTGTTTACACCGAAAGTATATCTATTATTTATCTGGTAAATCTCCAATCAAATTTATAATGAACATCATCCCGAAACCCTAATTATCCAATTTTCAGCAATCACATCTCTACCTGTCTGCTTATTCCCTATCTCTTATCTCTGTTATTTACTTTACTGCACTTAGGAAAATTAGAAAACCAAATCAAATCCAAAATCTATCTACCTACCCCTATCCTATTAGCGACCATAATCTTTGGCGATTCGCTTCATTTCAATTCGCTCCGATTTAAGAATGACCTCGAGTTATACTTACTGCTTGCTCCCAAGGTAGGTAGTACTTATAGTTTGAGCCCCAGCTCATATAAATTTAAAACTCACTGTCCGCCACCTCTGTTGACGTTGGAACAACGACCGGAGTCAAATCCGACCGACCGATAGAAGCGCGACAGTGATGATTCGTACACCATAAAGCACGTTTGGTGGTATATGACCAAAAACAGGTGTTGTACGAATCACTCCCCAATATAAATTCAGTAATTATGCATATCTAAACCGTAAAAAAATAGAAATCAAAGAAGGAAAAGTAAAACCTCTAATATTTCAAGATTTAATTCGAATTAACTAATACTTGAATAATAGAGTAAGTAAAATAAATGATTTAGCATAAGTCAGTATATGCATAATCAGTTATACAAATTCGAGGATAGTAAATGTATATGACCTCAAGTTATATTTTAATACTTACGACTTACGATTTGATTACTGGCAACATTTAATTTAATTTTTATGTGTTAAACATAAGTTTTATTATTATATTTTTAATTAGATTTTATTAAGATGTTTGTAATAATATATGGTGGAGTTACCGTTTTTGGATAATTATACAGAAGTATGTCCATTTGTACCCACCAAGTAACCCAATATAACCCATTTTTAAAAAAGGTGGAGTTCAATATCACCCAATTTCCCTACAAAATAGTCCATTTAGCCCAGTTTTTAAATATATGGGTAGAGATTGTCCGCTCATCCATGTTTGTGTTTAATATTTTGTAAATGTTTGTATTTAGGTTTATCAACTTCTACGTAAAAAAAACTCAATAGACAAAGTGAAATTGAATTCTTTAAGACTTTTATACTTGCTACCAGGGCCGTCTCTGAAATTTTAGAGGCCCTGGACAAAGTGTCGTGTTACGAAAATGAGACCCTATAACTAGATATCAAGTAAGATTAAGGTTCGATGAAATTGATTCTCAACGATCCGATTTTCAAATAATTTATTTATTTCTTTGATACATATTTATTTATCTGACTTATTGTCTCAAATTCCAGTTGTTAGTTATTAACTCTTTTATTTAAACTTTAACATGTCAATATAAGTTTTCAACTTTTGACCATTCAGTCGACCTATATATTTGTTTAAATATATATTTAGTCGACCATTCAGCGGACCATTTTAGATGATTCGGGATGGTTAATATAGTTCCTAATAAGCCTCAGAAGATCACTTAATTTCCTTACGTTGTAATGCTTCACTACATTAACCGCCGCCTACATTGGCACCTACTCCTGCACATGCCCCCGCCCCCGCCCCTGAGCCTGGGCATGGACTTGCTGGATCCTTGCCTGCTCGCTTAACATATCTCGCTACCATTCTTAATCAATGTGAGTGTGTCATTCCCATCCTCCACTAAAAGCAGTTATACCATCTAGTGTTCCTAGCGATATCGCTTCTATTTTATACTTATTGTCACTCACATCCTTATAGAAAAAGAGTCGTGCATGCGCGTCCGCAAAGAATGGATGGCGAGACACATTTTTGAAATTTAGTGGGCTGGACAACATTAAAAAATTAGTTCAATGAAAATTGAAGTTAAAAGACAAAGTAACAAACCTAAGAGTTATTTAGTGTCATACCTTGCTGTATTGTGAAGAATGATAATGATATCCTGTGCTTCTTGAGATAGCTTTCCAATTTTTTTTCTTACGTTATGAATTTGCAGTTCGTATCCTAGCTGGGACGTTTGAAAGGATTTATCATCATGAATCAAAACGTAGATGAAAAAGTATGCTAATCGTAGCATTTTGGGTCTAATATTACCTACAGTGAACGAATGACAAATATTTATCGAACAACATCAATAATAATGAATTAACATGTACCATGTACGAAATCATGAACAAGACTTACTGTTTGCGTGTATCATTCTGCTGTTACCCATAGCACATAATTTGATAGCAGGGTGAACATTTGGACCATATGGAAAATCTTTGACCAACACATTGATAGGATCAATATATCCATGTTGTATACTCCTATCAAAGAGTGCCTCTACAGCAGCAACCACATTCCTGCAAAAAGTATATTAATTCCTTATATAAGCCTAAATGCAACAATAATAACTTTAATGCCAAAGATTCTAACTCCTAATAAAGTGTCAGATTGTAGACCAATTGCATGTTGTAATCAGGGAAGTCTCTGAACTTTTAGAGGCCCTGGACAAAGTGTCATGTTACGGAAATGAGACTCTATAATTAGATATCAAGTAAGATAAAGGTTCGATGAAGTTTATTCTCAATGATCCGATTTTCAAATAATTTATTTATTTCTTTGATACATATTTATTCATCTTATACTTATTCTCTCAAATCCCAGTTGTTAGTTATTAACTCTTTTATTTAAACTCTAACATGTCAATATAAGTTTTCAACTTTGGACCATTCAATCGACCTATATATTTGTTTAAATATATATTTAGTCTAAATCTAGTTACTAACAAAGATCTCTTAGTTCAAAATAAAAGAGGTGTCAATCTCTTATGTAATTATCATATATATTACACATATCACATTACTTAGGAAAAAATTGGAAGCCCTCGAAATTTAGAGGCCCTATGCGGTCGACCACCTCGACCACCCTCAAAGACGGACCTGCTTGCTACGTGTTGAAATCCTATAAAACGATAATACCAAAAAATATCAAAAAAGCACTATCATGAGAACATAAGAAAGTCAATATACCATGAATATTGGATCATTATATCATGAGATTACTTCAACGGATATTACTTTGCAATTTGATCATTTGGGAAAATTATTTATGGTAATACAGAATTCGGAGGATTCTGATGGAATTGGAATATGAACTCCATTCTGTATCATGGTTGGTTGGCAGAATGAATGACTTGCGTTCGTTTCACAGAATTGGAAGGAATTGGAATCCTTCAAATTCCATCAGATAAAGAGATTCAGATACCTTGTCATAGGGATGTTCATGGTCCGGTTTGAACATAAAACTTAAACCAAACCGGTAATTCAAATTGCTGATTAATTTGTTTTTAAACCTTTATTATTAAAAACTAGTTTAAGACCCGCGGGATTCGCGGGATTACACATAAAAATTTGTGATAATTCTTACGTTAGTACACAAATCTTATCCTATTTAACATGTTACTCAACCTACCTGATCATCCTGTTTTGACACCTTTGAAAGAGATTGTATACTCAACCTACCTGATCATCCCATTTTGACACCTGATATCGCGTAAAAAGTCACGTTTTTACTACCGATATCTCTCTCATTCTGGAACGATTCTTGGCATTTTAAACTCAAAAACAGTACAAATCAATGATATTATGCCAAGATGGTCAAAACAAGGTTGCACGATAAAAATAAAGCAAAACGGATGAAAAACGAAGATTCCACACACGTTTGAAGATTCAAGGCATCAAAATGAGATTTCAAGACTAAAGTGCCCTTCACCAACATCCATTCTATCCAAGATGTTTGTTTTTAAAATACGAATCTAACAGAAGAAGAATCAACTAAAACGGATAAAGAATGAAGATTCTACGCCCGCCGGAAGATCCAAATGATTCGTATGCAATATCTGGAGCTAGGGATTTCATCTCAGGGCCTATCTTATGTCAAAGTCTTCGTTTTTGAATTACGAATCCAGCAAAAAAAGAATCGACGCAAGCGGACACATAACGAAGAAGATACGCGCGAATTAAGCAACGCTGTGAATGGGGCGGGGGGTGCCACCAGTCTCAACATTCCCTTTGGTACTAGGCCAGCTGGCTGCCACCCGTCTGACCCCCGCATGTCCCCCGCCTCACTTTCCGTATTTGGCAACTTTTGGTACCTGGTGCGCCTACTTTTCGTGTTGTACAGTACCCGGTGCGCCTACTTTTCGTGTTGTACAGTACCCGGTGCACCCTTTTGGCTACCTTTTACTAACATGCACCCCTTGATGCTAATGTGAGCCAAAACTCACCTATAAATATGGGGCTTTGGTTCATTTGCAAGACACACCTTCCATCCTTAGAAAAACACACTTTCTTTCTATAGCTTCTAGCTTTTATTTCTTTGTGTATTTTCTTACTTTAGAGTAGTAGTAGGCTAGTTAAAATAGAAGCAAGGAACGAGCTTGTATTCTTTAGTGAGGAATGTGTTTGTAATCTTTGGTGTACGATTGGAGCAACTCTTATTAATTCAAGTCTATTCCTTCTCGCATATTAATCTCGGTTATTTCTATCCTTATCTATCTTAATTAAATATGTATGCTTTAATTATGTTAGAGATCGTTTATGCCATGATTAGCTAGTAGATTACTATTGTGTTTGTTTGCGATGTAGTTAGTTAATTATGGGATGATTTATACTTAAATATTAAAGATCGGTAATATTGCTTTGATCGTCTTATTGCATGTTCTTGTCTGATTGTTGCCTTAGGATCATCATAGTAGTAAAATATAAACGGTCTTACTTATCGTCAAATAATATGACGGCCCCTATTCGACTGTTACTCGATATAGTACTGGAAACACTTCAAGGTGGAGTACAAATGTATGGAAGTCGAGGAACGACCGAAGGTAGTCATATTTCGAAACAATACAATATTGTGAAGTAATATGATGGCCCCTATTCGACTGTTACTCAGTATAGCGTTGGAAACACTTTAGGTGTAGTACAAATACGTGGAAGCTGCGTAACGACCGAAGGTAGTTATATTACGGACTAATATATATAAAATGAGAAACCTAGTTTAATTAACCTTTCTAAATAGACTTTTAAACTTCAAATTAATCTAACGCCTTTCCACCAATAAACGTGATTACAACACCTTTTTACGACGTCCAATTAAAAGGTAGTCAATTATCTGTGTCAATATAATTTGTCAAAGGTATGAAACTATGGAACCGCAAGGCTACATGGTGGATTATCGTAGGACAAGACATGGCCCAGGGTTTAAAGCGGTGGAACCACTTAAAGTGAGGAACGCTGTGAATAACTAGGGGATTTATTGGGTAGTCTTAAGCAAGGGCTGGTTTAAAGTCATAAATGAACTGTTTTACACATATAAATCTGTTAGGATGACGAGGAATCGTTATATGATTCAGTAATGTCTAGTACCTTAAAATTTTGTTCCCGTTCATATGAAAGTATTATTAAACCTTAACTAAGATTTTGCTTATTATTCAAAATACTTTGTAATGTTACCATAACCTAGCTCCCGGTGTGACATGCTAATGGGATTTTAATTAGTAGGGAATCTAGCGTTTACATGCAAGTATTCAAGAATGATAATTAACTAATATCTTTCAAAATAGTTTTTCCAAATATCATCCCATAACTTAATTAACGAAGTCTCAGCAAACACTATCTTTATTTTATCTGCTTTATCTTTTACTTTTATTTCGCTTTTATTTATTTACTTGCCTAAGTTAGTTAATATAAAAACCAAAACCCCCACTATTTTATAAACCATTCACTAGTCTGAAAGCCCTCATCTGCCTCGCCTTAGTTTCAATTCAGTCGGTTTGAAGAACGACTCTAGGTCATACCTACCACTTGCTCACCCTTAGGATTAGCATTGTTAGGGAAAACTTAGGCCCCTCAATTACAAATTTAAAACACCCACTGCTGGTGCCCGGTTAGTAATCGTTAACGACACCGACCTGATCGGGCGCCAACAAGTTTTTGGCGCCGCTGCCGGGGAACCAATTGTATGATCCTTAGGCGTTAAGACGAACTTACTTACTAGTGAACCTTTAGAATTCCTTAAACCCCTACCTCTTTCTTTGTTTTTCCTTCCTTTTACTACTTTTATAAATTACCACCCCTATCCATTCAACTAGTCAACCACCTGCCAACGAGACTATGACAGCTGCACGTATAACTCTCGCTGAAGACTCTAAACCTTTGATTGAAGGTCGAGGAGGACCAATTGTCTATCCGGAAATTGGTAGAGGATCATTCGAATTAAAGCCCCACATTGTTCAGTTAGTCCAAAACCTCTGTCAATTCCGTGGCCTACCAAATGATGATCCCAACTCACACCTTGACAAATTCATTTCCTTATCCAACTCCTTTAAGCCGATTGGGGTTAACCAAGACATAGTCTATCTATACCTATTTCCCTATTCACTCACTCTCAATGCAAAAACCTGGTTTGAGGGACTAGAAATTAACTCTGTAACCTCTTGGGTAGATTTAGCAACCAAATTTTTGGCCAAATATTTCCCCCCATCAAAACAAGCCACGTTTAGGTCCAACATCATAAACTTTCGTCAAGTGCATGATGAATCAATCTTCGATGCATGGGAGCGCTTTAAGAAATTGCTTAAGAAATGTCCAAATCATCGTTTTGAGCGTTCAGACCAGTTGCGCATTTTCTACAATGGTCTCTTCCCACATCACCGTCCTTTACTTGATACCGCCTCTCAAGGTAGTTTCATAGACTGTACGGCAAATGAAGCTTGGAACCTTATTGAGAAGATGACAATGCACAACCATGACTGGAACAGTGAAAATCACCCCTCATTAGTGAATTCACCTACTACAATCGGGAATGAAGCTATCAAAACCCTCACTCAGCAAGTGGCAGACCTAACCAAGGAGATTAAGGAATTGAAAAGTCAACAACAACAAGTCTGTCAAGTTCAAACCTGCCTTAATTGTGCTAATCTGAACCACTCAGCCCAAATTCCTCAGTCTCATCTAACTTCACCCAATACTAACCCTTCTCTTAACCCACCTAGGAATAGCCCACTAACTTACCAACCCCAACCTTTGGAACCCTATTCCTTACAAACCTTTAGTTTTGACGACACCCTGATACAAGTCATTCAAGGAATCTCAGCTAGACAAGACCAAGCTGATCTCATCTTAGGACAATTAGCACAATGTATTAACGCTAAACCTCATGATAGTCCAACTAGTTCCCATAAGGAGGCTTCCCATATTCTAGACTCTCAGGTAGCACATAGCCCACCTACGGTTTCTTCTCCATTGAAGGAACCGCCTATTGTTCATTAGTCTCCACCAAATAGGAAAATCCCATTCCCGGCTCGTCTTAAACAACGACCCGACAAGCTTAAGTCTTTTAAACTTGATAGGAAATTCCTAGATACCGCCTCTGAAGTTCACTCCAAAAAGTACTTCAGAAAACTTCTTACAACCAAGGATAAGGTACCCGAAGTACCCAATGTCCCGCTGAACGAGGAATGTTCAGCTATCTTGAAAAATACCATTCCAGAAAAACTCGGAGATACTGGACGTTTTACTCTTCCATGTTCCATTTACAATTCAGGCATCATCTGTTCTCTTGCCGATTTAGGAGCTAGTGTTAATCTTATGCCATACTCGCTTTTCAAGAGGCTTGAGTTAGAAAATCTCCGACCTACCAAAATGACCATACAGCTTGTTGACCACTCAGTCAAATACCCTAGGGGAATAGCTGAAAATGTTTTAGTTAGGATTGACAAATTTCTTTACCCAGCAGATTTTGTAGTAATGGATATGTAGGAAGACGTACACATCCCAATCATACTAGGAAGACCTTTCATGAATACGGCCAAGGCAATCATCAACGTCTTCGCACAAACCATCAGCTTGCAGTCTCAGGGAGAAACCATCACTTTTCATATCGACAATCCAAATGCTGGAGAGCAAGCCGATATGTACATGATCTCCATGAAGACCGCCAGAGACGAAGAAACTGCAAAGTCAACAAGTGAAAGTAAATCTAGCAAGGAAATGGCAATCACGCCATATTTCCCGATTGTACTCCGACGAATAGGACAAGAGATGAAAAACGCATCTCCATCAGAAAACAACCCAACGATGGAAGAATTGATCAGAACAAGAAAGATGGAAGAAGAAAACAAAAGAAGCAGACCGCCACTCAACCTATTTAACACTGATGAAATGGCGGAAAGTAACCACAACCATCCCATGAGAAGAGAAACACTGGAGGAATATTCCAAACGCACAAGATACCAACCGCAAACCATCATAGATCACAAAGTGCTCGAAGAATTCATCCAGAGATTTGACAAAGTAGTAGGAGGAATAAGCGGCGTAGTCAACATGCTTGCTCTTTCCCCTGCTGAACTGCAATTCTGTTTACAACAGAAACGGACTTACGCTAGGATCTACAATGCCCTTAAAAGATCTAACATCCCATTTACCTCAACGCAATGGGAGATGTTAGGATCCATTAGAGCGCATATGAAAGAGACTACTGGACATCCGAGCAGTCGTGCCGACATTTCAATGATGAATGACCTCACATCATTGCTTAACTTGCTAAGTAGAGAAGATCACCTCAGCTCCAAGGAAAGCGGATCTATGGTTATCAACTCCACTATGGAAAAACAAATTGAGTCAATGATTGAAGAACTTAGTGATCTCGTTTGGGAGGAATCAAGGCGCGAACGACCCTTTAGGATTACATATGAATCACCACTTGATATCGCTACTTCTGTTACGATCCATCTAAGGGAGATTCAACAACGGAAAAGTAACTCCAGAACGAAGTTCATATTCTACTCAGGATGCAAGGAGATACTTCGTCAGCTTATTCTAGTTTTCTCAGAATCCGACTTTCCATTCAACAACCATCAGCACCGGCAAATAGAGGACCTGTGCACGTCCATCAGAAGATTCAACGGAGACCCCAAGACCGAGAATTATGAAGGCATAAAACTGTAATTCTTGGCGTTTGTTTGCTCTCTCTGGCAAAACCCACCGCCAAGAGAGGTTGTTAAGACATACACAGCCACCATGACCGACCCTAGTGGACCTGTCACTAAAGCAGTTGACTACATCACCTTCAGACTTCACGGACTTGCAAGGACAACTTCATAGCATCTTTTGAACTACAAGGAAACATCGAGAGATAGTCCACTTGAATTGATTACGACAATAGTCAATCATTTCATAAGAATCTATCCACCTCGATATAAGTTTCCGCAACCTAGGGCCGACAACATCAACACAGTGGATCCCATGGATGCATCCATCTCCATCTAGCTAGAAGAAAAGAAGTCGAGCTATCGACTTTAAAAGAGCGCTTCTCGGGAGGCAACCCGTGTTTTACATTTCCGCAATTTTACATTCCAAGAAGTGATAAAGTCTCCGAGTATCTTTCACACTTGGATATACGACCAAGTTTCAGCCCGACGCATCAAGTTTTTAACGCCGCGGAATTAAGAAAAGTATATCCAACGTGTTCATACCTACGAGACCAATCACAAGAAGACTTGATCAAGAATGAACCCAGCAAGATGAAGTTCGGCAAACGCATACCATGGAGCACTGCAACAACCGGGAAGTACTTCTAAACCGTCTCTTTCATTCGTTTTAAATATACCATATCCATTATGCTTATCACTAAGTGTGGGATTCAAACCCAACACACACTGAAAGAATGAGTCTTAGATGTTTAAAACCCTAAGTGTGGGATTTTACCCCATTCAGAGCTTAGCATAACATCGAGGACGATGTTCCTTTAAGTGTGGGATAGCAGTAGTCGCACTACTGTAAAATGGATATTGGTATATGTTTGATTCTAAACTCGTTGCTCTTTATAAGACCCTGCTTCTCCATAAAAGTAAACAAAATTTTTAAAATTGAGTTAAAAATATGTTGAAAATGAAAAAATTTAAAGAATGATTTACTTTGGGGAAGAAGGAAAAATAAAATACAAATTCTTTTGGAAAACAAGTTTAGTAATCCCATAAAGAGCATCACATAACTAAGCACACAACAAACCAACTTTCGATCCGTGAGGTATCTTGAGCCATATGAAAAGCATTCACTTTTAATGCTTCACTTTTTCGATTCTTGAGTGTGCCGATGTATACGTTTAGAATCAGAACTTGCTCTTGTAATGCATTTCAAAGCCAAACTAGTGAGTAAAAAGAGATCGAATCACATCATTCTTGAACCCCTCTACACACCCCAAAATAAACACGTCATCCCGTACCTACTCAAAAAGCATCCCTCAAACTTCATAGAAAGTTCCCAAGATGAAAAAAGAGAAGCATCAAGGATATGACGTCAAAGAAAGAAAAATATCCAAGTAAATTCGAAGAAAAGAAAGTCAAACGGAAAAAGAAGACTCCTCCCAAAAGAAAAAGGCGTCAATCCTCCCAAAAATTCAAAAATTTCAAGTTTCCGCTTCACCAAAAAGAAAACCTGTGAAAAACCAACACAACCCCCTCTCATACCACCAACACTCCACTCCAAAAACCCTACATCACTTCCCTTAGAATGATTGTGGCTAGATCGACTTCGCGCTCACTTAAAAGGAAACGATTTGATACTCGATCAAGCCTATGACAATAAACGATACATGACTGGCGTTCTGAGCAATTGATATAATAGAATAGGAAAACCTAAACACTTTGAGTGATTTGAGTGACCACCTTGAGAGGATCGCCTAGTCATGTATCCAAGATCAAAGATCACAAGCATGCTCCTAAAGATTACAATCTTTCCTTTTCAAAGAACAAGTATTTTACTTTCCCAAAACCCCTTAGTAAAAAGTTCCGCCTTAAAATTTTTCATTATCTTCTTATCTTTAACCATGTTGAAAACGAGTTTGCTTGAGGACAAGCAAAGTTCTAAGTGTGGGATACTTGATATCGCGTAAAAAGTCACGTTTTTACTACCGATATCTCTCTCATTCTGGAACGGTTCTTGGCATTTTAAACTCAAAAACAGTACAAATCAATGATATTATGCCAAGATGGTCAAAACAAGGTTGCACGATAAAAATCAAGCAAAACGGATGAAAAATGAAGATTCCACACACGTTTGAAGATTCAAGGCATCAAAATGAGATTTCAAGACTAAAGTTCCCTTCACCAACATCCATTCTATCCAAGATGTTCATTTTTAAAATATGAATCCAACAGAAGAAGAATCAACTAAAACGGATAAAGAATGAAGATTCTACGCCCGCCGGAAGATCCAAATGATTCGTACGCGATATCTGGAGCTAAGGACCTCATCTCAGGGCCTATCTTATGTCAAAATCTTCGTTTTTGAATTAAGAATCCAGCAAAAAAAGAATCGACGCAAACGGACGCATAACGAAGAAGATACGCGCGAATTAAGCAACGCTGTGAACGGGGCGGGGGGGTGCCACCCGTCTCAACATTCCCTTTGGTACTAGGCCGGCTGGCTGCCACCCGTCTGACCCCCGCATGTCCCCCGCCTCACTTTCTGTTTTTGGCAACTTTTGGTACCTGGTGCGCCTACTTTTCGTGTTGTACAGTACCTGGTGCGCCTACTTTTCGTGTTGTACAGTACCCGGTGCACCCTTTTGGCTACCTTTTACTAACATGCACCCCTTGATGCTAATGTGAGCCAAAACTCACCTATAAATATGGGGCTTTGGTTCATTTGCAAGACACACCTTCCATCCTTGGAAAAACACACTTTCTTTCTATAGCTTCTAGCTTTTATTTCTTTGTTTATTTTCTTACTTTAGAGTAGTAGTAGGCTAGTTAAAATAGAAGCAAGGAACGAGCTTGTATTCTTTGGTGAGGAATGTGTTTGTAATCTTTGGTGTACGCTTGGAGCAACTCTTATTAATTCAAGTCTATTCCTTCTCGCATATTAATCTCGGTTATTTCTATCCTTATCTATCTTAATTAAATATGTATGCTTTAATTATGTTAGAGATCGTTTATGCCATGATTAGCGAGTATATTACTATTGTGTTTGTTTGCGATGTAGTTAGTTAATTATGGGATGATTTATACTTAAATATTAAAGATCGGTAATATTTCTTTGATCGTCTTATTGCATGTTCTTGTCTGATTGTTGCCTTAGGATCATCATTGTAGTAAAATATAAACGGTCTTAGTTATCGTCAAATAATATGATGGCCCCTATTCGACTGTTACTCGATATAGTACTGGAAACACTTCAAGGTGGAGTACAAATGTATGGAAGTCGAGGAACGACCGAAGGTAGTCATATTTCGAAACGATACAATATTATGAAGTAATATGATGGCCCCTATTCGACTGTTACTCAGTATAGCGTTGGAAACACTTTAGGTGTAGTACAAATACGTGGAAGCTGCGTAACGACCGAAGGTAGTTATATTACGGACTAATATATATAAAATGAGAAACCTAGTTTAATTAACCTTTCTAAATAGACTTTTAAACTTCAAATTAATCTAACGCCTTTCCACCAATAAACGTGATTACAACACCTTTTTACGACGTCCAATTAAAAGGTAGTCAATTATCTGTGTCAATATAATTTGTCAAAGGTATGAAACTATGGAACCGCAAGGCTACATGGGGGATTATCGTAGGACAAGACATGGCCCAGGGTTTAAAGCGGTGGAACCACTTAAAGTGAGGAACGCTGTGAATAACTAGGGGATTTATTGGGTAGTCTTAAGCAAGGGCTGGTTTAAAGTCATAAATGAACTGTTTTACACATATAAATCTGTTAGGATGACGAGGAATCGTTATATGATTCAGTAATGTCTAGTACCTTAAGATTTTGTTCCCGTTCATATGAAAGTATTATTAAACCTTAACTAAGATTTTGCTTATTATTCAAAATACTTTGTAATGTTACCATAACCTAGCTCCCGGTGTGACATGCTAATGGGATTTTAATTAGTAGGGAATCTAGCGTTTACATGCAAGTATTCAAGAATGATAATTAACTAATATCTTTCAAAATAGTTTCTCCAAATATCATCCCATAACTTAATTAACGAAGTCTCAGCAAACACTATCTTTATTTTATCTGCTTTATCTTTTACTTTTATTTCGCTTTTATTTATTTACTTGCCTAAGTTAGTTAATATAAAAACCAAAACCCCCACTATTTTATAAACCATTCACTAGTCTGAAAGCCCTCATCTGCCTTGCCTTAGTTTCAATTCAGTCGGTTTGAAGAACGACTCTAGGTCATACCTACCACTTGCTCACCCTTAGGATTAGCACTGTTAGGGAAAACTTAGGCCCCGCAATTACAAATGTAAAACACCCATTGCTGGTGCCCGGTTAGTAATCGTTAACGACACCGACCTGATCGGGCGCCAACAACACCTTTGAAAGAGATTGTCATTTAGGTTTGACATAAAAAAAATATAAGATATTGTCATTTAGGTTTGACGTAAAAAAATATAAGGTCACCACACACTTGGGACTGAATGGAAACTTACAAAAATCAGTGGAACCCATGATTCCATTAAACGCCTAAATGAATATATTCTTCACTATGATCATTATGCCATTTCTAGGAAAGCTCATTTTCTATAAACAAATTATAAGTGTAGCAAACATGAGTGGCCGAATGAGCTAAAATTGCTTGCACACTCACTGAAACAAAAATCATATACATATATACTGGGAACAATTAAATTAAGAACAATCCCTGCTAGGTCTTGTAGAAAACCTTGCGATTAAGAAGGAAAAAACGCTTGAACTTCCATGCAAATACTTTTGAAATAACAATGGCAGAAATCAAGATGTATTATTGAAATAAGAACAAACCCTTGTGATTCACTAACAAAAGCTGGAAGAAGTGATAGGAATCATGATCAGAATCAACATCATATTGCTAGTACAACCAAAATGAGATTACAATATCATGATCAAACATGTAAATATTGTAATGATCCTTGATAAAGTTTCAATCTTTTTTCTCATCTTAGTCACACGTGTCAAGTGTGACACTTTCATATCTCACTCAACTTATTCTCTGATAAATAACATATTCGAGAAATTTATAACCCGAAATTTATCATTACTCTCCACAATAACATTATGAATTCATGATGAGAAGCATTAATTAAAAGGTATGCATAGACTAAGAAAATGTTAATTTAAACCTTGCTACTACACAAGCTTTCGACCTTAACTGTAATGAAGGTTGGACATAGAGTCACGTAGATGGTGCCCAAATGGTCCACTAATGAATCAACCTAAGCTAAAACTGTTGACCCGGCCGACCTATATCCAGTTTTGCTTACTTTATTTTACCCATTAGGCAAAACAATTAAGCTAAAATTCAAATTTCCATTCATAATGAAAAGGGTCACATTTCCACCTCTAACACTGATGGTGCTACACGCAGATTATGCTAAACCATCCATATCAGAACTAATGTGATATTTACTAATATCATATCTAGACAAAAGGTTAGTTTGAGTCTTTGATATTGGTTAGTACACAGCAGCTGATCATTAAAAGAGGCAAGTATTCTACAAGATAATAGATATGTAATGTATTCATACCCTTTTTGCAGCTATCTTGTCTCGTTCGGCACCACCTATCACATAACTGTCAACAAAAAAAAAACAAAGAAACATAAGACCCGTTGTATTGATGGTTTAATTTAATTAAGAAAATAGCTCAGAAAAGAAGGTATTGCTAAAAAAGTTATTGTTGTCAAAAAATTTGACTACATACAATATACGTATGTGTTGTTCCCAACAGAGTTCCTCGACCTATTCTTTCTTCATTTTGTTCCAAAAGCTTTATCAATTACATAATGTGGTGGATATCTTGATTTGATAATGGATGCGATAAAAATAAGTTTATTAAGTCATGGAGCTTTCGAGGGTCGGTCACATATGGAGTCTCATGCCAATTGGGGTACTGAATAGTGGACAAGAAGTTAAAGGAATTAAAGATTAAACAGGTTGGGTAAGAGGTAGAAATAGATTCAAGCTGAAATGGGTAGATCTATGCTAGAGGTCAAACATTTGTAGCCCATCACTTTTTACTCTTTAGCTAATATTTAGTGTGTCGTAATAATAATAATGATGGTCTAAGCAACTCATACCAAAATAATAAATCAACTCGAAATTGATGATGATGATGATGATGATGATGATGATGATGATGATGATGATGATGATGATCATTATAACTAATGAAATTATCAACCAACAATGTGATCTCTTCAATATCAGAAACTGTGATATCACACATAAGTATTAATTTTCTTAAAACCATCAGTTTTAAAAAACCATTATAGTCCATGTGATTTTCATGTGAGAAATATAATGATAATAAAATTAATAGATAATAATCAAGATAAAGCCTTCACTGTTTGTAAACCATCAGTTTTAAAAAACTATTATAGTACATGTAATTTTCAAGTGAGAAATATAATGATCATGATCATAAAATTAATATAGAATATTCAAGATAAAACCTTCTTTGTTCGTTGTAGCTTCAGCTCTTGTCCATGTCTCATCCACATGCTTATAAAGATAATCAGTCTTCTTGGTTCGTATTGCATTCACCAGTTCATCATCTCAGGGCGTTCGGTAGAAGTGTATGCCCAGCTTTGACATACAAAGTATGTCGTAGCCTATTAGCAACTACTAAAAAAATAATTAAAAATAAAATTGAATGATAGTTGAAACTCATTAGGTGTGAAAGCACGCAAAAGATATATTCATTTTGATTGAACTAACCAACCCGCCCACTTTTCCACATATAGCCTAGAACTTCGGGAATCATACAAAGGCAAGGACGTCTGCACTCTGTCCTTAACCTATAAAAGGTCATACAATAAACATGTTTTTATTATAAGATCTAGGTATTCAAATCTCAAACCTTGAAAACAAATGCAAATGCACATATTGAAATACAATTCTCGGCACCATTGCATAGAATCTGCATATTGAATATGAAATTTCATTAAAACTAACAAAGACAAAAAATTCCTAAAAATAACATAGTTGTTAGTGGGGTTTAAGTCAGCGATCGCCAACGAACTTTCCTTTTTGTCCCGAGATCACCAATCAACCGGTTTTATTACCATGATCACCAACGAACTTTCAAATTTTCTCCCGATATCACCATATGGTAACATGTAACCGGGATAACCGGTAACTTTTTATTTTTTAAGAGTTATTTTTTTTTATTCCACGTGTACACATCTTAGTTATCAATTAATATAATATACATATTATGACACATAGCCCACTAAAAAACATCATGCTAATACAAACGTTGGCAGTTTCTTCGAAGAGCCGGCCACCTCCGGTGACGATGGCAGACACTTCTGTCCACGGCGGTAGCCATCTCCGACAGCCACCATCTCCATCATTTGCCGGATTTCTGAACCTCATCGGCATTCTATTTGTGTCTGTTTCCCGTGATCGGAAAAAAAAAACGTTGATTTATTTGAAATTTGGGTTTTAATCTCTTTCGTTTACCTATTCCTGTATATTCGTTCAGACTTTGAGTTGAATTTCGATTTACCAAGGCCAGCTACACATTTCATATCATATGCTTGCACTCGCCGGAGTTGCAAGTTTTCCGGCCAAAAGGCCCAAAACCAAACGATATCGTTAAAAGCACCACGCGTGTAATGAGATTTTAAATGTTGATATGTTAAGTTTTTAACAAATGAGGTCTAGCTTGAAAGACGTGAAGCTAAACACAATATTTGAAATGATAATTTTGCATCCGATGTGGTGTCAGATTAATAATATACATATACATTCATCGATTATTATGCACAGAGTAACCATTGAATATAACATGTGGGTTTTCATTGTCCATTAGTTCTTGATATTGTGACATATGTATGTTTTAAGTACCGCAACTCAACCGTAATTCTCCGTTCATACCTTTGCCCAGAACAATTGCAACTATCGGTCATCTCTTTACTGCTAGTTTTGTAAATTGGTTAGAACATGGTAGCCGGTCAACGTTGATGGATGGTAATGATGGAGCTTGTGGTGGTTGAAGAGTTAGTGACGTGGATTTGCCACGTATTTTAAATTTAATTACATGCATGCCACCTCATTCATCTTAATGACATGGCGCTGACACATCATCTAGTTAATTTCGTTCAAGGTAAAAAAGTATTGGGTTGGTGATCTCAGCACATAATTACAAAGTTTGTTGGTGATCATAGTAATAAAACCGGTTGATTGGTGATCTCGGGACAAAAAGGAAAGTTCGTTGGCTATCGCTGACTTAAACCCTTGTTAGTGAAACAAATATAGATGGTACCACTTGAGTTTTGATTTTCACCATGAGCCACAAAGAATGACCTAAAGCATACAGTGTTGTCCCAACATAGGTAATATATGTTTGACCGACTTCACGGAATCACGGCTTCGGTATATTTAGGTAATATATGATTGACCGACTTCACAAAATCATATATGGCTTTGGTATATCTGCATATATTGCTCAGAATCTGACCCTAGAAGACTTGTGTGCACAAGTAGGGACCATTTAATGCCACAGTATGAGTTCCATTAGCTAACAAAGGGCATTTTCATTCAGATAACGCAAATGAGAAAAGCTAAAATCAGCTCAGAATATGATACATGTCATAAGCATCGTAACACAATCTTTGGTATTACTGTTACAAATTTTTATACTTAAGTAACATGATTACAAAAAGATTTGTTTTACAAAAAACTTAGGTGTTATACCTTAAAAATATACTTTGAGTGACTTTGAGCAAGTTTACTTGATTTACATTTTCGACGCGTTAAATGTGTAACTTAAACTAATGAAAAGTAAGGTGGGTGGAATTACCAATCCTTGTTTGCAGGGATAGTTAATCATTTATGAATTAAGGTATACATGTATACTAACAGATTTATGTTTTGACACCCAGCCATTGTACAAATTAATAGCCAAGCCGCTCTGATTGCACAACCGTCCTAGAAGATGCTATTTTGATAACAAATTAAGTAACTGATTAACCGCTACTGCTTCTTTAAGAGGAAACTCACAATTTCATTGTGGTTGAATAGTGCAAAGAATACTACTCCTCTAGAATTTACCATCACTTGTTGTATCCAGACTTGTATATTCATACGCTTAGATCAATGTAATATCTAGACTTTTGTAGAGTTTACAATGGTACCTCCTCTCCTGAATTATTCATTTTATCCTTGGTTTCGTTACTGCTACTACGTTCAGTATAGTTGCAACTTCATCTTATCAATAATTTTCTTGCAGCTCACCTAAATTACAACAATGAATAGATTTTTCATTAGTTTGTTGTTGTTTTGATAACTCAAAGGTTGAAAAAAATAAAAGCAACCTAGCACTAAATAAAACACAAACAACCTTTTTCAACATTTTAAGCAAGAATTCACCTTGACAATTCATCAAACACGTGGTGTGCGTCATGTTGATGTTCTTTAAAAATGACTATGACAATCAAGCAACATTCTTTAATACAAATCAAAATCAAAACCATAAATATATTTAATAGTAAGTTTGTTACATAGGGATAAAATCGATGAAGAAGCTGTATAGACAATGATGATAATGAATAATTGATCGGAGTCAGTTTGATTCCATCTAAAAAATCTGTATTTCAATAATCATAAATCAAAATCGTATAACTAAAACGTACTCACCAAACCTGATAAAGATTCGTGAAACCAAAATTAATCGAGACTTAAAATCAAAATTAATTAATTGTAATATGTATGAAGGATGAGACTCTATGAACCTTAATTTCGCACAAAATCGGATTAATAGGCAAAACTTAAATCATAATCGGTGAAGGCAAAATATTCATTCACCTCATTATGCAGTGAATTGAGATCACGAAGATGAATGAGAGATGATACCTTTTGCATAGTAAATCGAAATTGAATATTAGGTTTGACTTTGGTTTTCTGTAAAAGTGATTAACTAAAACTGAAAATTGTTGTGTTTGTTTCTTTTTTAATGTTTGTATTCATTTGAATTTAGAAATTACAAAGCTTGCTCAGGAAGAATAGAAAAATAAATCTTCTTGAAAATTTGAATACTTTCTAATTTGAAATCAAAGGGTATATTAGTAATTTATTACACAATTAATTACTTAAATGATGTCATGGATTGATCAAATGGTTGGTTAATGAAGGACTTTTTGAAAATTAAGGGCTATGATTCTTTTAGGGTTTTTCTTATATATATTAATACAGATATTATTAATAAATGAAATATTATTTTAATGTTATTTTATATTTTATATTTTATGTTTTAATATATAAAATATAAATCTATACTATAGCAATATTTTATACACATTATATAACGTAACCTTCTAATATTAATACTTATAATCACTTTCGTAATTTTATATGCAATCAAATGTAATGCGTAAATAAATTCTATAGTTAATTTTATTTCACTATTAATATTAATTATTTATGAAATATAAATATAAATATATAATAACAATTTATACATATATATATATATATATATATATATATATATATATATATATATATATATATATATATATATATATATATATATATATATATATTATTGACATTATACCTATTATATTAATTTTATTTATTTATATTATCAATTCGAGTTCCATTCCAATTCCCATCAACCAAACGTGACAGATTTCAGCAAATTCAAATTCAAATTACATTAGATTCTAATTCTTTCATATTCTAATTCTTTTGACAGATTCCAATTCCTTCAAAAATATTCTGCGAATCAAATGGGACCTTAAGGTCTTTTAAAGATAAGAATTTTTTTTATTTTAGATGCGTTGAACATAAATTGATTATGATTTAATTCTAAATGAAAATTGATTGATATGTATAATGTAATTACAATGCTAGAATAACAAGCTCAATTTCAATTTAAGTCCTTGTACTTGAAGAGTAAAGAAAGATTATTACAACACTCGTAACATCAGAACTCCCATTTTTCTTACGCCATGTCAGCATAACACCAAAACATCATTTTTATCACTAGCAATGGTAACACTAGAACGCCTATTTTTGCCTACAGATCCCACTAACTAAATAGAATTTTCTTTTATTTAACAAAAAAATAATCAGAAAATGATCGTGGGTCCCGTCCCATAACGATCATTTTGGGCTACACGACACCCCATAACGCCTCGCCCAGAACGCCTCCATTACAAGCGTTCCGGGCTCTGAACGCTCTGACCACGAGCACGTTGCATGTGATCTTACACTGTTCTCGAGTTGGTAATAGAGTGAAAAGGACACTACAACAAAATGAAGCTAATTAGGCAACACCCAAAAAGTGTTGCTTTAAGCCTTAAAAGTGTTGCATAAAAGCTAATGCAACACTTTACCAAGCGCTGCCTTAGCTAACGTTACCTTAGGTCTAAAGCGACACTTTTTCAGAATATGCAACACTTTTTTAAAGTGTTGCACATGTTTAGAAAAGGCGACACTTTTAAAATGCAACACTTATATAAGATAAAGCAACACTTCCTCATTTACCTTTACAAAGCTATGGCAACACTTTACTTTTCATATGCAAAGCTTTTAATTGTTTACTAACAAATAATGCAACACTTTCTCATATCTATTGCAACACTTTGTTGAGCTATCGTCACGTGATTGTATCATTTTCTTATAATTTACACTTGGAATAAAGTTCTTAATTATCAAAACTATACACATACTTGAACTAATAGTCACAAAAGGTAAATAAAAAGGATATTTTATTGAATACACAAGTAATCATTCATCAAATAATTACATAAAAATTACACTCAAGTAATATTTTAAAATGCAATTCTACAGCTTCATCTATCCAATTATATAAAATCAATAATAAGATTTCCATTCGTCACCTCACTTTAGTTGCATCAACCAATCTCCCTGTTACAATAAATTGAAAATAAAACATAACGATCGTTAATAAGACCCATAACAAAGTTTTAAAAGTCTATACTTAGAACCCTTAGGCTAAGGCAAATTCCAATAAAATGTAATCATACCTTCGCCCTGGCAAAGTAACAACTTCAATTCAAAATGTCCAAAATAAGCTGACGGAATAAACAAAGGCTGTATTTTAACATATGTACAACTTTCTGTCAACCAAGCTGTAATTAACATACATACAATCTACCAATAAATGACTGAATATGAAACTAGATAAATAGGTACTATATTTACATTAACTAGTACAAAACTTAGCCAGACACAAAAAAATTAACAATGTAATTGAACAAAAGGAAGCCTAGATCTCACTAGAAACCCACACTTTTGTAGTTGATTTTAGAGCCCAGATTTTAGCTTTACTCGACACAAAAACCATGCCAGCTCCATACAGTTAGTTCCCCTACATATACCCCATCTTTAATCAAACCTATAGTGTAAACAATCTGATCCTGACAATCATAGTCCTTTGATACATGCCTCAAACACTGAGGATATGTATAATTTCTAACACACTCGAGTTGATAATTTCAAAAGAAAGAATCCATACACACAATAGAGGTCAAAAAAAGGAGGTGGTATAAAGCTATCTAAATTTGTAGTGTTAAAATAAGCAAATGAAACATATGGAATATCAAAGCAGTAAGTTTGATTCTTCAAAACTAGAGAATCCATTCAATTATAATTAGAATATCACAGCTTAGTTTGTCTTTTCGAAACAAAAAAACGAGTCGTTCACATAAATGGGTTGGAGTGCCCTCACGTACCTGAAGAAGACGGAAAATTTTAATTACAAATTATATGAAACCATTTGGTTCGATGATCCTGAAATCCCTTCAAAAACAGTCACTTAAAAGAAGTTAGAGAAGTGAAGAGAAATAATAATTTATGAATATAAAAAAGATCTTTTTCACATACTTCAGCATGGCAGCATGAACAATCACCCCAAACGGATTAAGCCTGCCCAAACCACCAACCAATGCCCTCTCCGTGTAGCTACTGCAACACAAGCACCAACACATGGCAAAAAAAAAAACACATACAGACACAAAAATTTAGATGTGGTAAATTCGACCCAATTACTTATGGACGGGTCAATGTGGGTTGTATTCTATCCCAAAAGGTCAGTTCAAAAAATATTAACATACAATGTACTAATAAGTGGTTTTCAACATGAACGGCACAATACAACGTGAAAAACTCGAAACTAAAATTTGTCATAGATGTAAAATCTACCATCATTGTCATCCACTACCTTATCAAACAACAATATATAATGACTGGCGCTACAAACTATTTGATTCAATGAAACTAAGCAAAATGTCAGTAGTGCAAGTTGTCTGAGTTGATCCTTATAAAAAATACACACACGGTGTTAGTAAAAAGAAAATAAAAAATTACTAAAGTACATAAATGGCTTTGATCTTATAAAAGTGTAAAACGATGGCAAACCTTTCTAACAGTGAGAGTAGCAGACACTTGATTTAACATATTTAAATGCTCTAGAGGCAGAAACTTGAGTGTTACCAACATTCATTAACCTAAATAGATAATAGTTAAATAAATCAGTGAATTGTAAAAGAGATCTACGGAGGATTAAATAAACAAAGTGAATAGTCTGCATAACACTAGAATGAGGTCTTCTATAAGAATGTATAGTGCAGCAACTAAATACAACTAGGAACCGAAATCGTTGGAGCGTGAAGCTAGAACTTTAAGTAGATTATAGATATGAAAGGAAATTAGTGTGTTGAACATTTGACCATTATAACAATAATCACCAACCTGCATGAGTAAAAGCTCAGTGGTTCTACCATAAGCACTAGAGCATGATTCAGAAATCGCAATTGGGGGATCCCCGAGAATTTCAGCATCCTGACACAAAAGAAATAAGCTTTCATTAGTTAAACATGGTCGTAAGCTTGTGTTATCACACAGGGTGCAACGATTGAAACTTAATTCCAATGGCTAAACCAAAAGAATATCAAAGCTTATTAGCATGTATATAGAATAAAAAGGTAAGTCCATAATCAGTATTCCTTGGGGAAAAAATCAACTAAGAATTGAGACTTTCTTAATCCTAAATATATAAGATAAAGAATGCAATATTTTGAGATTTAACCATTTATCTATGTCAAGTAGCCAACAAACTGCATTATCCTACTTATATGAAAGTTTGTTTCACTACCTACTTGTAAGTTGTTTAGCCAGAAAATGAACTTGCATTGGGTGATGATCTGAATGCCTTCTCACATGATTATTCAATGTCCTTCTCAAAGAGTGTTTGTACTATTTGTATCCAACACATATCAGAACATTAACTTTGGGGCAAATTTAATAAGCTCACCATATTAGTCTCTGACAGGACACAATACAACTGCATAAGATAACATCCATTTCAGAACATCCCACTAATCAAAACAATATTATGCTACAATTACTAATACAATATTTACTACTTACATAAGGTCCCATGTACTTGTAAGGCTTGACAAAACTATAAATAACTCCAGAAATAGCTAGCTTGTAAGTTGTAACGACTGTCATTCCCATATCCATCTATCAATAACCATTTTAAGCTCCACATTAGCAGTTTAGAATTGACTTACATTAGCAGTTTAGAAGTGGCTTCGAATTCAGGGGCGGTTACTTGATTCCAGGGGGGTAACCGTTTATGGAGATGATCGGGTGGGCCAAAGGTCCGTTAGTGATTCCACAACTGCCTTTCAAAAAAAAAAAAGTACTATGTAACTGAAAAATTATTGCCACAGTACTTATGTTGTCTTTAATGTACCAAGATGACACAATTGGCTAAGTCACACTGCCCTGCTCCACAAAGATTACAACCACCAATCTACTAAAGATGTTGGTAAGAACAGCAACATTATACAATTATAATTCATCATGCCACAACTTCAAGTATTTTATAAAACATAAACAGATACAGATTATAGTATTTAATACTTCATTAATAGTATTATCAAGTTAAGGTAACATACATCAAAGTCAATAAGCCCATGGAGCTCGCTAGAATGGGAAATCTCCTCCATCAATTAGATTCAATTAGGGGGTTCTGTCCATCCTCGCCAACCTGACAATCTGCATGTCAAAGAAAACGCCAAGTCAAAATTTTGACCCTGTTATAAGATGCCTATGAACTAGTCTTGAGTACTTAATACTCGTACTAAATCTCAAACAAAAAAAAACAAAATAAAACAAAAACCAAAAAATAGCTTTATCATGTTAAAACACCTAAAGAAAATTAAAGAAATAGTTTAATTTAAAGCAATACTTCGTACTAGTCATTTTCATATATCAAATCTATGATAAGCAAATAATGATCCATGGAAATAAGTAAGAATGTTGCTATATATAACCGATTAACATACCTTTTCTATTTCATCACAAATCTCGATTGATGTGCTGACCAAAAGGAATTATGGTCGATCCATGAACCGGATTATAGGATTAATATATTATCACCGAGAGGAAATTGATTGGCAGTTACTTCGCCATCGTGTATTCGTGTGAGATTGGGGGTAGCTACTGGGAGGGAATATTGAGCGGCAATAATGGGAGGGAAAGCTCCGAGTCAAAAAAAAATTCCCACCCGAGGAAGTTCCAGCCCAAATATTTTAGAAACTTTTATTTTGATAAAAAAGAAAAAAAAAACTTGTATCAAGACAACAAAGTTATAAATATGATTAATTTTAAAAACATTAAAGTGAAATCAAATATTTATTGTTTGAATGAGGTTCAAATGAGAATGAGAATTTTAATGAGAATAGAGAAACCAATAATAATGTGTCACGTGTTACAAAACTCACATTTTTCCATGTTTTTAAAAATTAAATATGGCTTATCGAAAAATTATATAAATTGCACTGTAAAAATCAACATTTTTTCTCTTCGATTCGACATCTCACATTATATATTTTCAACGACTTTTTTATGGGTTTTACAAATTGTATAATATTAATATCACATGTGATAGTCATTGGTATCACATGTGATAGTTGTTTACAAAACCCACTGAAAATGAAAAGAAAAATAAAATTCGTTGAAAGAATACTTTGTCGGATGTTTAATCGAAAAGAAAAAAAAACGCTGATTTTTATAATGCAAATTTTTTAAAAAAATTGACTTACCATTAGTGACATAAATTTTTTTTTTCAAAACGTGGGTAAACAATGGGTTTGTGACACATTACACATTATTATTGGTTCTTTTATTGTAAATAAATATTGATGTACTCATTTTAACCTAGACTATTTTTTTTCTACAGTATGTGGTTTTAAAATAAATTATAATCAATGTTTTAAAACCTGGTTTTTTAGTTGAACCGGAACAATGCTGATTTCTGGTCGGATCTGTTGGGTCGGAAGGTCGAATCAGGGTTGTTAAAATCAGAAAACATTATAAGTTTAGGAAATTAAATTTAATTAGTTAAAAAAAAAAATTGAACCGGTTCAACATGCCAATCCGGTTCCCGGTCCAACCTGGTTTGACCGGCCGACCCAAGCGGCCCATTAATTAGTCAAAATTTATAAAAAACCGGTTAATTTTAAGCCGGAAATCTTAAAATATCCGATCTAACCGGTCGAACCGGTTCTTAAAACATTGATTATAAAGTAGTTATATATTAAAAAAGCGGCATTAATGCATTATAAATTAAGCTTTATTCTATAAAAGCGGTTTTAATAATAATAATAATAATAATAATAATAATAATAATAATAATAATAATATAACCTTACAATAATGAAATTGTTGCATTTTACAGGCATCAACTTGTTGTGGTTATTGGCTTAAAAATTAATCCGTTGGAGTTTAGACCACAAAGAATGGGGGCCGTGTTAGATCACATGATGTCGAGATATGTTTATAGTGTCTTGGTGAGAACATTGTTGTTAAAAAGGTGATGGTATGGCCAAGGTTGCAAAAGACGGGATTAGTCGGCTAATCCTGCCTAGCGACTAATCCATGCTCAAGTCGCTCAGAAAGTTGGTCAAAGTCGGGTCTAGGTCGGGTCTGGACGGTTTTTTGGGTGAAAGTCAGGTCAAAGGCGGTGGTCAACGACGGTCCATATCCATCGGTCTTCAAGATCGGTTTTTTTTTTTGTAGATATGATGTTTTCGGCGATTCCAAGATCCAGTCAATGGTCAAGATCCGACCTTAGGTTGTTTAAGAAGATAAAAGAGAAAGGAGAAAGAAGAGAAAGAGAAGAGAGGAGTACCTTTTTGATCATCATAACATCTCGATTGTGGTGGTGGTGGTCGGAGATGTCCGACGATGGTCGACAAAGGTTGAAGGTGTACAATGGTGGTTTGTGTTGAGGAAGGCTTCTGTATCTTCAAATGATGATGATGAACCGTATATGAGTTACGGAGTATTATATATGTACATATTAACATGTTTACTTGTAGTCCCTAAGCTTCTATCTTCTTCCATTTATGTACTAACTTCAGGTAACATCTATTTTTAATATTTTGAACAATGGAACTACTATGTTGTATCAAGTAACATCTATTTATGTTTTAAGTATTTTGAACAATCGAACTACTATGTTTACGTTGGAGCCTTTTAAGACAACTAAGTTAAAGTTTATGTTTATTTATGTTTATCTTTATGGTTCCCAACTATATTTATTTATGTATAATTATGAAATTTATTTAAATACTAAAAAAGTCAATAAAAGTCAAAATCCGACTAGTCTCCGACTAATCCAGACTAGTCCGTAAAATGTCCCGACCGACTAATCCCTGACTTGCGACTTTTTCAACCTTGGGTATGGCAGAAAGTGTTTTATACTTTTTGATTTTTTTTAATAAATCTTTTCAATGCATTTAATTAAATGAATAAATTAAAATAAAATAAAAGATAACATATATTATTGAACGTACTAATTTTAGGGGTAAATTTGGCAATCACAACTTAGAGAAAAATGCTCAAAGGTTTTATATATTAGTATCAGAAGATATACATAAGTTTGAATTAGAGTTAAATTCAATTTCATCAAAATATTCGATGAACCAAATGCAACGTTAGTAATTATAGGGGGTAAGATAGCCAATTCCATATAAAAAACACTCAATTATTTTATATGGATGATGATTTGTACATCACATCTTTTCAACCGTACAACACCAAATGTGCTTCAAGATGTTGTACTGTACAAAACTGTAATGCACATTAGTGGTGCATGTCTAAAAAAAGGTGATGTACGAATCACCACCTATTTTATATATTAGTAAATAATGGAGTAATAATCAAAACTTCTATCATTTTGGTCATGAGACCGATTGGTAGGAGGCCATCACATGGTCGATTTACCATCAAAATAATAATTAAATAAAAGGTATAATATCCGTAAAGTTTATTCCAAATGTCTTTTCAAGATTATATGGATTATACAACTATCTATTCGAGTTCTAGATTTCTACTTTCTATCAATTTCACGTTTTTAGCTATACGTGTGTCCATAATTTATAAAAATAAATAAATAAATAAAATAAAAATAAAAAATACTGACATCAAATAAACGGAGTAACATATAACATAATATGAATAATAATTTTCACGTAAATACCAATTATCCCTTTTAAATTCGTTTTTGAAAAAGATGCATTTTAATTAGGAAATGTTAAAATTCGGGATATACGTCATCTTCATTTATGTCCTTATATAAATAAAAATCCGTAGTACAAGTTACAATACTAAACACTTTTTGGGAAGTAAACCAAAATTAAGATATAAAAAAAGAGGGAAATTTGAACGAAAAAAACGTATGATAAAGGAGGGAACCCAAAAATAAGACATAAGAAAATGGAGGGAAAAAAACGTGATTTGTGAGTTTGGTAACTGCGACATCTTACCAAAGAATAACAGACTACTATCCTATAACCAATAAACAACTAAGTTTAACAAAATTCGCTTATATGCTTTCTGTAAATATATGTTCTCATGTAAGGTAGAAATAACCATAACATGTCTACATTTGGTAAATGTGTGTGTGAAAATAGTAATAGTAATTATATATATCACCTTGAATTCGTGAGTTTTTTTTTAACTTTGATAAGAATCATAAGATCCCAATGACCTATTTTACATAATTATTCAATAATTTACCATGTTTTTTCTTTCAACAAAATCTAATGACATGGATTTAGCACATAAATTAGGCGTTGGACTAGATGCAACATTTCTTAAAATTGTTGCATTTCTTTTATAAAATATGCAACACTTTAAAAATGATGTTGCATTTTTGTAAAAAATTGCAACACTCTAAAAGAAGTGTTGCATTAGAATCTTAAATGCAACACTTATTTTTAAAATGTTGCTTTAGCACTAATGTTATTCAAAAGGCAACATTTTTCATAAGTGTTGCTTGTAAAGTGTTGCATTAGGCTTGTTTTCTAGTAGTGGAGAAAAGAAGCAAAAGAATTAAACGTAAAATTATGTTCTTAAGTTTTTTGTATGGAAAGAAAAGAAAGGGAAAGGAAAGAAAAAGGGGGAGCAACCTTACAATTATTTGGTAAAGAGGGAGGAACCCTCCCCTTTCTTCCATCCTTTTTAACTTAGACCATTCGTAACCCATAACACCAGAACGCCCATTTTTCAGGCGCCACGTCAGCATAACACCAGAACGCCCCTTTTCCCCCTGGGACCCACCCACCCACTAACTTAATTTAATTTTCATTTATTTAACAAAACAAATACAATTTAATTAAAATACAATACAATAATTATATAAATAGAGGTAAATTAAAATAGATTACGATAGAAAAAAAAGTACGAAAATTAAAATTTGCGATTACTTCATAAAAATAAAAACGTTACAATCCTAAAAATAATGATACAATAAATTAAAGATTGCGATTAAGTCCTAGAAATAGAAAAAAAATAAGCAACAAATAAAAACTACTCGTCGTCATCCTCGTTTTCATCTTCGGCTTCGTAGAACTCCCGAAACTCATTCCGAAACGTTGCCTTCATTCTCGCAACTGCTGCGCGGTCACTTGGATCCCTGATGTCGACGGTGTTGATTTGGAGAAATTGAACACATTGCATAGCATTTCGAAGTCTTTCTTGACGGGTGTTCGTCTCAATCGATGCTTTTCTTGCGGCTAACATTTCGGCCTTGTATTTGGCCATATTTTCTATCGCCTCATCCACCTTTTCGTTCGATGCGGATCTTCGGGATGATGTCACCTGTCACACCCCCAAATTCGTTGATTGTGGTTAGCAGAAGCATTTAGTTAAGTATGGGGGTAATGACACCAACATTGTATATGCATACGTATCAGAGCATATGATTACAACAGAACATAAATATATTAGGATGCCATAAATAATAATTACAAAGTTTTACGATTCATCGAATTGTACAAGTTTAGAAGTAGTTAAGTTTACAAAAGTAGATTTCGTAAATATCACTAAAAACACTTTAGTTATACTAAAGAAATTCATTTGTCAAAAAAGATGGCATCCTAATGCTTCGAAGGGTTCGCCTATGTTCCATATGTGCAGGCGGTCCCTACATGTGCTGCTAATTCCCTGAAAAACATAGTAAAAAGTCAACAACGAGGTTGAGTGAATTCACAGGTTTTAAGTTTGCAAGTACAGTTCGTTAAACCAAATATGTTTGTAAACAGTTGTTGCCATATTAGTCAAGTAAACGTTTTGTGGAATGTTATCCAAATATAGTTCGGTTGGGATGTTGCCCAAAATACTGTTTGCATGGGATGTTACCCAAAGTACAGTTTAAAATACGTTGCTGGTCGTTCTCCAGCATTTCCAAAACAGTACCGGTCGTTCTCCGGTCTAAATACGCACGGGTCGTTCTCCCGTTCAAACACTGCTGGTCGTTCTCCAGCGAAACACAGTTTATCAAAATAGTTTACCGGTCGTTCTCTGGTCTAAATACGCACGGGTCGTTCTCCAGTTCAAACACTACTGGTCGTTCTCCAGCGAAACACAGTACCGGTCGTTCTCCGGTCTAAACACGCACGGGTCATTCTCCCGTCCAACTTGACCAGTCGTTCTCTGGCACTAAAATATGTTGCTGGTCGTTCTCCAGCGTTTACATAAAAAGTACCGATCGTTCTCCGGTTTACCAAACAAAGTTTAACACGTTTGTAGTATGAAAATATTGTTTCATAAATGTCAGTTTTATGTAAGAGTTCAACAGTTCAAAGTACTCTAATCGTTCGAGTAAACAAGTATACAATCGTGTATGTAAAAGCAGTTATGGCAATCAATAAAGCAGTTGACTATGTTTCTCACCCCAAGTTGAAAGCGGTAAAACAGTTAAAAGTGGGGCTGTGAACTCACCTGTTGAGTTAAGTAATGTGCGAGTGCTAGCAAAGCCTAAGCCCAAGTATAGTCCTGAATCTCCTAACGCCCTAAACAAATGAGATTTAATAAGTATGTAGATGTCTAAGTCGACCATCCATGCTAGTGTTCGTACAACCAAGTTATGTCCAAAGCGTTTGTTAAATACGTACGTTTGTATTTCATAGTTGTGAAAATGTATACGACTCGTTGGTGACGTTTTGAAATCAACATTTCGATAATATAAGTGCGTTTATAATGTTTGTATAGTTCGCGTATCGTATCGTATGAAAATATTCGTTCCCGGTTAAGTTCAACACTTAGTGAAAAAGATGTTATGGATTTTCTGTTTTTAGCATCACTTGAGGCGTCACTCGCCTTAAGGTAGCGTCACTTAGTAAGTGTCGCTAATGATGTTTAATAGTTTTATGCGTCACTTGTTGGTAGTGTCGGACAAGGTATAATCGAATTTTTGGCGTCACTTAGGTTAGTGCCGCATGGAGTGTCGGGTTACCGACACTTAACGAAGTGCCGCAAAAAGAGGGTTTGTGGCGTCACTTAAGCAAGTGATGCGAAAAGAGGGTTTTATGCGACACTTAGTGCGTCACTTAAGTGTCGCTACACTGTTTTTGGCACCAATGCATCACTTACAACTGTTCGTGAATCGGTTTGTAAAAACGAGTTTTTGGTTCGATTTTGGACATAATCAATTGAATAGAACGCTAAAACATGATGTACTAAGTATTATAAACAAGAAATATCAAAAGAAACATCGAAATCGGAGCGTTTTCGTGATTTGTCGGAAACTTACAAGTTATCGCGAGAGAAATCCGAAAAGGTAGAAATGTAGATCTCGACACCGTGGTTCTTTTCTACAAACGAGTGAGGTGATTGGAGGTGGTTTAGTGGTAGTTTTTGGGTGGTGAATGATGGTGGTGGTGGAAGTAGTAGAGAGAGAGAAAAGAAAGAGAGAAAAGAAAGAGTAGAGAGAGAGTGTGTTGGTGGAAATGAGGGGAAAGGAGGGAAATGGGTGGGGTTTTGGTGAGAGCCTCCCATTTTCGTTCCCCGCAATTGCACTCCATGCGGTGTTCGTTTTCTCGATTGTTTACACGTTAACTAATTATTTAATTGGTAACTTTTTAAATACGTATTCGATTATATTTTTAGTTGAGATATTTTATGGAAATAATTTAGTAGAATCATAAAATTTATAACTTTGTTTTACTTTATTTTTACGAATGTGTTTCGAGTTGTTTCGGTTTACGAAATAAACGTTATACGCTGCAAAATACTTTGTAAATATTATCAACATAATATTTAATAAACGTTAAGGTTATTTAATAATTTCATTTTATTAAACCGTTTTTGTTCACCAACAGTCGCATATTTTGTCGCGTTTGTTCCAATTGTATCGTGCGTAATTACAGCTAATTACGAAAAGTAATATTACGCGTATTAACTAGTTGAGCTTTGCTAGACTTATCTCTAAAATTGTTGTGAATTCACTCAAGTAGGGAATTAGTCTAATAATGCAAGTGTTTAACGTTCGTAATTGCGTTTAAATTTGTGGGGTGTCATATTATCCCCTTGTTAGAGAAATCTCGTCCTGAGATTTAAAATCAAGTCGGAACGCCCGTAGCGTATGTTTTCCGAAAATAGGTGTTGTCACCAAATTGTGACGTCGTAAGTCACCATGTGACTTAAAATAGTTTTCGTATACTCGTTGTATAGTTTGATAAGTGGTCAAGTTTACCCAGTGTTAAATTCGAATCGACATTCGAATTGTGTGGCGTTAAAGCGTAATAATAGTTGTTAAAACGTACCAATGTTGGCCTGGGGATCCTCTGGTGCATCCCGTGCACGGAGGATGTATGCGCGTCCGAGTGCCGGGTCAATGTTGGCGATGCGGTTGTTATTGTTCTGATTGTTGCGGTTGTTGTTGAGTTGTGGGCATTGGTTTCGGTAGTGCCAGGGGTTCGCCACACTCGAAGCACCCATTGTTTGTTCGAGTGGGAGGGTTGGTTTTACAGTTTTGGGCCAAGTGACCCCAGCTTTTGCAGTCCTAGAGAAAGCACATTCGCCTGCATGGTGCTTTCCGCACTTGTCACATTTCGGTTTGTTGCCAAGATAGGGTTTGGGTCCAGTTGGGGCGGTGGCAACGTAAGCCCTAGAGTTTCCGGAGGGTCTCTTATTTGTTTGGTTCTTATTGCCGTTTCCCTCATTGTTCCACTTTCATTTATCTCCCCCGTAACCAACCATTTCAGCACTGCTTGATTCGCTTTTTCCAGTAGCAGTTTTCAGGGTTCCAATCAGGACCGCGTCATCGGTCAGGCTTTGAGCAAGGTCAACTGCACTCCTAAATGTAGTCGGTTTGGAGGACATAACCATGCCTCTAATCTGTGGGGCCAAACCCCTGTTGTATCGTTTGATGCGCTTGCTTTCGAGGGTTACCATGTGAGGTACGAGGCATGCAAGCTCTTGAAACCGGGTCGTGTATCCAGTAATATCAGCACCAATCATTTGGATGTTTCATAGTTCAGTTTCGAGTTTCTGATGCTCACTGTGAGAGCAAAACTCATCCATCATCATTTGCTTCAAAGTCTCCCACGAAATGGAGTATGCGGTTGTACAGCCAAGGATCAGAATCTGAGCGTTCCACCAAGTTAACGCTTTGTCGGCTAAGGTACACGTGGCGTACTTCACTATTTTATCGGTTGCACAGTCGCTAATGTCGATCACTAATTCCATCTTTTCAATCCAGTGGACTAGGCCAATGGCCCCTCCAGTCCCCGTGAAGGAACTCGGTTTGCAGGTGATGTGGCCAAAAAAGTCATGTTTTCAGGCACATAATTCTGCACTTATTGGATTTATATTTGATGAAATCGTCTAAAAACATCTATTATTTACTTAAAATCACCAAAGTAGTCTAATTACGGGCGTTGTTGTTAAAATCACCAAAAACATCCGTTTATCACGCAAAACGAGGAAAATAATGTCACCTTAAATATCCCCTTCTTAATTTACTTATGGAATTAGATCTTAATTCATATTTTATGATTCCATTGGGAAATCCAAGACCGGAGGTGAAAGAATCAGAAGAAACGGACGAAAAACGGATAAGATGTGCAATCTGAAAGCTCGCCGATCGTCATCCGGAACATGCAAAAGACAAACACCTCCAAATTTGGCAAACTTAGTGTCATTAGAAGCGTAACGGAAAAACGAATCCAACGGCGTAAGAATCAAGCAAAACGGACTCCAAACGAAGAAGATACGGACGAACCAAGCAACCGAGAAATCAACGGTGGCCAAATGGAGCACCAACCCCGCCTGGACACCTAGGTACCGTATACGGTACCCTAGGTGCCGTATACGGCCCTTGGGGTGCCGTATACGGGGTTTTTTTCCTTGTTGGGTGCCGTTTGACCCCCCTGGTCCGTTTGCCCCGTATGCCGCTTTGATGCTTGTATTTGATGCTTCAAGACTTTTACCAAGGCTTTCACCCTTCTCCTATAAATACCAACCTCCATTTCATAATTTCACACACCTCACACCTCATTCTCTCTCTATTTTTCATTCTCTCTCTAGCACTACTCTTAGGAGTTAGAGGAGAATTAGTTAGGATAATTAGTTTCTCTCTCTAGCACTACTCTTAAGAGTTAGAGGAGAATTAATAGGGTAGCTTTTGTAATAGAGTTGGAATTCTTGGAGGATCTCCTTTGTAATATTGTTCGAGATATTTCAGAGCTCTGTCTGTGTAATCTTTCAGCTACTATTCAATCTACGCATTACTTTCGGTTATTTCTATCCTTATCTCTCATAATGTTGCATACTACTGATTTAAGATACATTGCCATGATTAGTGAGTAGATTAGCTATTGTGTTTGTTATGATGTAGTTAGCCTGTTAATATTTGGGGTGATGCTACTTTAAATACAACTAGGATAACATCGTTATGAAACAATGGAGGTAACGTTATACGGCTTTCATTTGTATAGCGCTGAAAACATCACGAATGTGTGTAGTACGGAACGTGGAAGCTATGAAAGTTGTGGGCACAATCCGTTGTGGAATAATGATCCCAATTGTTAAATATTGAAAACCGGCGTACCGTTAACTATACATTTATGATTTTAAACTAAACTATCGCCTTTCCTCCAATAAACGTGGTTAGAACCTTTATGTCAAGGACTCGCGACCCTTAGTCAAACGGTCACTACCTATTTATGTTTTCTTAAAATAACATGGTCTGATTTTGAAGCAATGGAAATACTGTCTACCTATCGTATAGTACACTGTGAATCAATCAGGGATTTATTGGTTTGGGATTATAAAGTGAACGGGTTGTTTAGCTATCATAGATGGTTTTACTGTAATACAAGCTTAGATATATTGAGTTCAGATGGCTGTAAAGTATGTAGCCCAGTTAAAGACCTAATACGACTGAGTATCCGGTTTAACGTTGGAAACACCTATGGTGGAATACAAACAAGTACAAACTACGGAAAGGTCGAAGGATGTATACTGTGTTACATCCTAGCATAGTCTGTGGTCCAGGAAAGACCGTAATACGGGTGAATACACTATGTAACTGTGGAAAACTCTGTGGGTTGAAGACTGTATCACAGCCGAATATCTCTGAACTCAATCATAACCATTAATGTATTTGTTAATCAGTCACCACCTGTCTTAAATCTTAAATGCCTCGCCTAGCTTAGATATCTTTGTTTGTGTTAAGAAAGATCAGTGGATAAATTGCGGACTGTCGCCTTATTCCTGCACCCCATCAGGAGGGTCACTTAGTCTCATCATAAGAGATGGTGAGGGGGGTTTCAAGACAGTCCGATCTGATCAGAATCTTGACAGCCTAATACTCAGTGACATACTGGTTGGTTTATCTGATCAGTAGGGTACTAGTGTTTACACCACATGGTATCCACGTGAACGCAAGACACAAATCTTAAAAGACGTTTTCAAATATAAAACCATACAGCATCACCCCACGTAAAAGCTAACGAAGTCATAACAAACACAAGTCCCCTTATACTGATTCAACCTACCGCTTTTATTTACGGCTTTAATTAGTTTTAATTTCAATTACGGACCTAAGTATAAAACCCCCACTCAAAAGCTATTTTCAAACCATCGCTAATTTGAACTTTCATCTCGACAAGTCATTTCACAATACGGTTAACTCTTTAGAACGACCCTAGGTCATACTTCAGCTATACAGCTCTCGTAGAACTTAGGTCCCTAGCTAAATATAAATTTTAAAACTTCCACCGACGTGCTGCCATACGGTCGCGTTGACGACGCGTGACGGTTGATGGCGCGTCAAGTTTTTGGCGCCGCTGCCGGGGAAGATAATCGTAAGATTCTGAGGCGTCCTGACGAACTTTCTCTTTAGTGATACCCGTAGATTAGATTTCTCTCTCGTAACCACCGAAAATTCTTTCCCACAATCAACAACGATATTCGACCAGATCATCCAGATATGACCCACTCATTTTCGTACTTGATCCTGAGTCGATTATCCGTACCATCCGCAAAGAAAGACGTTTCCGTTTTCCACCAATGGCCGCTCGTGTTACTCTCACCGACTCTACCAAACCATCCATCGAAGGACGAGGAGGACCGATTAGTTATCCAGTGATCGACGGACCATCTTTCGAACTCAAATACCATATCGTCCAACTTATCAAGGACAACTGCCAATTCCACGGACTACCCCGTGAAGATCCCAACGCTCACATTAATAAATTCATTCAAATCTCCAACTCGTATAAGCAGAATGGGGTCGATCAGAACATAGTTCGCCTACACCTGTTCCCCTTTTCTCTCGCCTTACATGCTTTGAGCTGGTTTGAGGGACTTGACACCGGATCAATTACCTCATGGGAGGACATGGGAAACAAATTCCTTACGAAATATTTCCCTCCGTCCAAACAAACTAAAGCCAAGAATGACATCGCGAACTTTTCTCAAGCTCACGACGAGTCAATCTACTCAGCATGGGAGCGATTCAAGAGTTTGGTGAGGAGATGTCCCAACTACCAGATGACCAAAACCGATAAACTCTATACTTTCTATAATGGTCTCAATCCTATCCATCGCATCACGCTTGACGCAGCTGCTCAAGGCAACCTCATGAAGTTAACCGACGATGAAGCATGGGCCTTAATCGAAGACATGACGATGCATCACCACGACTGGAAGTCCGATGAGCAATCCTCATCTCTGCCTATTGCAAGCACCGTGCAAGCTGAAGCAATTAAATCTCTGAGCGAGCAGATCAAAACTCTAACGAAACAGATTGGAGAACTGAAGAAGCAACCACAGCAGGTTCACCAAGTTCAGGCTTTCCAGAACTGTGCCCATCATCCTACCGAGGAATACGCTGTGGAGTATGAAGATCCTACCGACGGAACTGTCTACTATGCCCAATTCCCAACCAGACAACAAAATCCACCTGGCTTAGCTAGAACTTCTCCGCCAAGAGCAGAGGAACCCAGTTTCCTCCACGGAACAATCAACCACCTAGGTTTCAGCCTCGATATCCGATGTACCCACAACAACCACAACTTCCATACAATCAACCACTTCCATTAACCGCCACTGAGGATACCCAACCTGCTGAACCGGTGAAGACAATCGTCCCAGTCACGAGCACTAATGACAACCTGAACAAGTTTATCCAGGGGCAGAACGCTTTCAATCAGAAGACAACGGCTAGACAACATCAAACCGACATATTCCTTCGAAATCAACTCTCGGTTCTCAAGAGCCTCGAGAATCAAATTGGTCAGTTAGCCATTCTGAAGCTTCTTCTCCGATGAAGAACCCTACTCCTGTCCCGACGACAGTTGAGACCAAACCCGTACCTACTCCTATTCAGGAAGTTCGAGTCCCCTTCCCACATCGTATCGGAAAAAGATACAACGCTAAATCTTTCAAACTCGACGGAAAATTCTTAGACACCGTGTCTAGAATCCCTTCCGGCTCCAAGTACATTCAACGCATGCTGGTTACTAAGGAAAAGGTACCCGAAGTACCTAAAATCTCTCTCAACGCTGAATGCTCCGCTGTCATTCAGAATTCCCTTCCGGAAAAACTAGGAGACACGGGCCGATTCACCTTGCCCTGCTCTATCTATCACTCTGGCATGATCCGTTCCTTGGCCGATCTCGGAGCGAGCATCAACCTCATGCCCTACTCACTCTACTCCAGACTTGAATTAGGACCATTGCAACCCACTGAAATGAGCGTCTAGCTTGCCGATCAAACAATCTGATATCCTAGAGGCATACCTGAGAACGTCATGGTAAAGGTGGATAGGTTCTATTTCCCAACTGACTTCGTAGTGATGGATATTCAGGAAGACATTAATAAACCCATTATCCTAGGAAGGTCTTTCATGAATACTGCTCATGCTATTATTGATGTTTACTCGCAGACTATCAGCCTCAGAGCATATGGACAAACTAATGCATTCAAAATCAACCAGGCTAATGAGCTTCTCACACAGCAAGCAAAGATATACGCCATCTCTATGGGCAGAATCACTTCAGACGACGACACTTCTGATTCAGAAACATCATATACTTACGTACCAGATGAGCACACTTGCCTCATATCATCAACAGAAGAGTCAGAGTCAGAAGAAGAGAGTAAAGATTCCTAGCCAGATGAGTCAGAACAGGAAGAAATGGAGGAATAACCAGAACAAGAAGAAATGGAGGAATCCGAAGAAGAAATGGAGGAAGACCCTGAAGAAGAAGAAGAGGACTTATACCAATCCACCCCACCGCATCACTGCTTACCTGATTCTCACTATCCGACAGAAGAAATCATGCAGCTCGAGAACACTATTCCCCTGTCAGATAATGAATCAGATGATGACCCACCTACTGATGAACCATATGATGCAGGATTCGGCATAACTATGGAAAGGCTTATAGCCTCTGTCATGGACCCCTCTAAGCCTCTTATCTCGCCTCGACTCGACGCTCTGTTAAACATCGAGAAAACCATTGCGTTAGCAAAACAACACCTAGAGCTTAGAGACAAACTCCTGATGAAGATCTCAGCCTACAAAGCTTCCCGATTACAGGAGTTGCATTCAAGAGAGCCTTCCCGAAGGATTCAAACCTTTGACGCATCTGCGCCACGAACCATTTTCGAATTTGGAGGCACCTCTGAATCCATCCAAGGTACTGATTCTTAGGAGGAGAGAGACATAGAGATGCACTCTTCACAACCGATATCTCAAATCACCGATGACACCCAGCCACCATCTGATCATGTTGAGTTCCCTGATTCCTAGGCTAGGGATTCTCCATTCATAGAGAATGACGTGGATGATGTCGTCTACGCTGACATTCCAATAGATATCCGGTCTATCCATCTTCCTACACCTCCAGCTGATCCACCTTCTCCAGAAATTCCGATTATCACCAACCATGAGGAGATGATAAGTGTTATCGAAGACTTTGAAAATGACATACCTATGTTGACTAGGATTATCCTCAACTCTACCAACGAGTACACTCCAAGACAACAGGCCCTGATCGAGGAAATCATAGCCGAGTCTGAAGTCAACCAAGCCGAGAATTCCCAAGATTACAGATTCTTCCACAATCGTCTCAATGCCTTCGCCGAAGATCTTGCTGCTCAGCTCCTGCAACAAAACGCTAGACCTACATCTGAAGAGCTGGAGTTCTTTGAAGAACAGAAGCGCATCTACAGGAAGATCTATGAGACTCTGATCAGATCCGCATTTCCATATTCCCGGGAGCAAAGTGAGTTTCTACACTCATTCCACGAGGAAATGTACCGTGCTACTGGGAACCCTGATGCAGATGCTGATATTCGACTGATGAATAATCTTCGGGGAATACTTAATTCTATGGCAAGGAACGACCACATTGACAAGACTTCTCCTCACAGGTTCTACATAGATTGCACTATTGAGTTCCATGCTCACAAGATTGCTGAAGATCTCGAGTATGTGAGTTTCACCGAAAGGTCGCGTGACATCCCTTCCTCTATACCAGAAGGTTCGATGGTTAACATCGCGAACTTCCTCACAGAACGGATCAAAGAAATCTTTGCCGAGGATAATCCGGACGAGCATCGACAAATATTTCACTATGGTTTACGTGAAGTGTACGATATAGTGTGCAACACCTTCAAAGACTCAAATCTGACGTTCACCAACTACCAAAACAGGCTCATCCAGGATATTCATGATTCAATTCGAGAAATAAGAGGGAACTCTGGCATAGCAAATCACGACACTTTACACCTCCAATTTCTCGGATTCATGGACTCATTCAGACAGCAGCACCCTCAGAGAGAGATGATTGAATCTGATGGTTTCTTTGTAGATGATTCCCGCGGACCTATATCCAGAACAATCAGGGATATCACTTGGGACCTTCTGCATATGAAAAGGGTTACTCAGCAACATCTTGAAAGTTTCCCTATCTTTTCAGAAGAGATTCCAAACATTGTTGAAATCATTTCTCGCCACTTTCTGAGGATCTATCCACGCAATCCCAGGGTTCCACTTCTGAGCACTTCCGACCCTGGAGATTCCAGCACCAACTAGACTGAAGAAAGGCAAAGTCAGGCTCTCGACTCTAAAAGCAGCGCTTCTCGGGAGGCAACCCGTGAAATAAAGTCAGGCTCTCGACTTTAAAAGCAGCGCTTCTTGGGAGGCAACCCATGGAATAATCGTAGAAAGAAAGAGAATCTGAGAAATGAAGTAAATCTCCGACTATCCTTCACACTTGGATGAACCCAACTGGTATACAAAACATCTTCTAAATACAACTCATTTTGCAAATAAACCACTGTTCTCGGATGAAAAGGAGAATCATTTAAAAAAAAAAATGACAAACGAATCTTGTGTTTCGAGCATTTGAGGTACTTGCATACTACTTTTATGCATTATGCTAGAACTCGTTTAAAAACACATGATTTATAAAACTGGTTTGTATTAGAAAACATCTTTCAAAATCTGAGACAGTGAGTTCCTTTCATTTGCAAAAACAAAACCGAGTTTGTAAAAAGGGTACATCCAACGTGTTCACACTTAAGAGATCTCTTCATGAGAATGAAATTGGGATGTTGAGATGGAAATAAGCAAGTCGCTTGAAGCCGAGCCGATCCTCATGACGAACTCAGAAGAAGATCTTGGCCACATCTCCTTCTGTAAATTCAGAAACTCAGCTCCTATGCAACTTACTATCTGGGGAGTATCTGATCCTTTCCTCTTTTATCTGTTTTATTATGATTCATGTTTATTTGTTTTGTGATAATAAAAGTAGTCTATACTCTATCCTAAACTTATCAGTAAGTGTGGGATTCTAGCCCAAAACAAAACACTTGAGAAACATTTTCTTACATGTTCAAACTCTAAGTGTGGGATTTTACAATCTCAACTCAAGAGAACATTGGGGACAATGTTCCTCTAAGTGTGGGATAGCAGGTATAGAATACCTTAGCTTGTTTTTATGATTTTAGTTCAAAATAGTTAACACAGAAAATGTTCCTCTAAATTTGTCAAAAATTTTCAATTTTCGAAAAGAAAAAAACGAGTTTAATCCCCCGATTAACTCTAAATTTTTGAGTTTTGATGTTTTCAAGAGAAGTCATTTTCAAAATATGAATAAGTTGTTTTAAAATCTAAGGAAAATAAGTTAATAATTGCTTAAGCAAGAAAAGATCATCTAATAAGAACATGACTAGGCACATACAACCCATTTGCAGTGAGGACTTGAGCCTTAAAAGCATTCAATTTTAATGCTACATTGTTCATTTCTTGTGTGTGCCGATGCATGTATATCTGAATTAGAACTTGCTCTTGACATACGCTTCGAGACCACATTGGTGAGTACCGTACATTGGTGAGTACCGTACACTGAATTAGAACTTGCTCTTGACATACGCTTCTTGACATACGCTTCGAGATGACCTTGACATTCCTTAGGATTTAACCCACTTTTTAGCCTTCTCTTTCAAGCCCAAAACCCTTTCCGATGCTTATTTTTAGTATCGATGATCCACTTAGTAAACCACCCTGTTGAGCCTAAACCTTTTCGTTTCATAAACCCACATGTTTAAACCCCTACCTTTCCAAAAACTTATCCTAGAATTTCTGAGGTTATGAAAAACGCTTTTTAGAAACATCCCTTCAAATTGTCTTACTCTCTCGTGTTCTCAAAAAAAGAAATACCCTTGGTGTGAAAAATTGACACCATGAAAAGACTCGAAGAAGAAAGATGAGAAGAAGGATTGCTGCATTTAATAATCCTTGAAAATTCTCTGGCAAAGAAGTTCTGAAAGAAAAAGAAAAAAGAGAAAATTAGGAAAAAAGAAAATAGAAAAAAATAAAAGAAAATAAAGCTAGTACTTCGAAGTATCGCCCTAAAAGAAGAAGATCCGATAGAAGACAAAAGCTACTTTACTTTCATCCGTTTCTAAATTAAGTTTTTCGTGACCTTAGGAGTCCTAAGATGAGCAACACCCTTACACCCAAAATTTCCACTATCCATACCCCTTAAACCTCACAAACATTACAACCCCTGAATTTCTTGGGATAATTAGCATCGTTCTCACCTTAGTGGTGGAGATCCGATTCTCGATCAAGCTTATGACGACGAGTACTGCATGACTGGCTAATTGAGCGATTTCTGTGTTTAGAATATTAAGAAACCCGAAACACTCTTGAGTGAATTGAGTGACCACTTTAGTGAGATCGCCTGATCATGTATACTACAAGATCACGAGATTTGGAAGTATGCTTAAAGAGAGTCATTACTTGTTTCTGAAATGATTATCTTATCTTTCCTGATTTTTTAGAGCAAATATATGAATATGAGAAAATGATGACTTTTAGAAATGTTCTGACTCACCCCAAAACCAGATTTTTAAAAATATTTTTTTCACGAGGCATGGATGTGTTGCTTGAGGACAAGCAACGCCTAAGTGTGGGATACTTGATGTGGCCTAAAAAGTCATATTTTCAGGCACATTATTCTGCACTTATTGGATTTATATTTGGTGAAATCATCTTAAAACATCTATTATTTACTTAAAATCACCAAAGTAGTCTAATTACGGGCGTTGCTGTTAAAATCACCAAAAACATCCGTTTATCACGCAAAACGAGGCAAATAATGTCACCTTAAATATCCCCTACTTAATTTACTTATGGAATTAGATCTTAATTCATATTTTATGATTCCATAGGGAAATCCAAGACCAGAGGTGAAAGAATCAGAAGAAACGGACGAAAAACGGATAAGATGTGCAGTCTGGAAGCTCGCCGATCGTCATCCGGAACACGCAAAAGTCAAACACCTCCAAATTTGGCAAACTTAGTGTCATTAGAATCGTAACGTAAAAACGAATCCAACGGCGCAAGAATCAAGCAAAACGGACTCCTAACGAAGAAGATAAGGACGAACCAAGCAACCGAGAAATCAACGGAGGCCAAATGGAGCACCAACCGGGTGCCGTATACGGCCCTTGGGGTGCCGTATATGGGGTTGTTTGCCTTGTTGGGTGCCGTTTGACCCCCCCTTGGTCCGCTTGCCCCGTATGCCGCTTTGATGCTTGTATTTGATGCTTCAAGACTTGTACCAAGGATTTCACCCTTCTCCTATAAATACCAACCTCCATTTCATAATTTTACACACCTTACACCTCATTCTCTCTCTAGTTTTCATTCTCTCTCTAGCACTACTCTTAGGAGTTAGAGGAGAATTAGTTAGGATAATTAGTTTATCTCTCTAGCACTACTCTTAGGAGTTAGAGGAGAATTAATAGGGTAGCTTTTGTAATAGAGTTAGAATTCTTGGAGGATCTCCTTTGTAATATTGTTCGAGATATTTCAGAGCTCTGTTCGTGTAATCTTTCAGCTACTATTCAATCTATGCATTACTTTCGGTTATTTCTATCCTTATCTCTCATAATGTTGCATGCTACTATTATGTTTGATTTAGGATACGTTGCCATGATTTGTGAGTAGATTAGCTATTGTGTTTGTTATGATGTAGTTAGCTTGTTAATATTTGGGGTGATGCTACTTTAAATACAACTGGGATAACATCGTTATGAAACAACGGAGGTAACGTTATATGGCTTTCATTTGTATAGCGCCGGAAACATCACGAATGTGTGTAGTACGGAACGTGGAAGCTATGAAAGTTGTGGGCACAATCCGTTGTGGAATAATGATCCCAATTGTTAAATATTGAAAACCGATGTACCGTTAACTATACATTTATGATTTTAAACTAAACTATCGCCTTTCCTCCAATAAACGTGGTTAGAACCTTTATGTCAAGGACTCGCGACCCTTAGTCAAACGGTCACTACCTATCTATGTTTTCTTAAAATAACATGGTCTGATTTTGAAGCAATGGAAATACTGTCTACCTATCGTATAGTACACTGTGAATCAATCAGGGACTTATTGGTTTGGGATTATAAAGTGAACGGGTTGTTTAGCTATCATAGATGGTTTTACTGTAATACAAGCTTAGATATATTGAGTTCAGATGGCTGTAAAGTATGTAGCGCAGTTAAAGCCATAATACGACTGAGTATCCGGTTTAACGTTGGAAACACCTATGGTGGAATACAAACACGTACAAACTACGGAAAGGTCGAAGGGTGTATACTTTGTTACATCCTAGCATAGTCTGTGGTCCAGGAAAGACCGTAATACGGGTGAATACACTATGTAACTGTGGAAAACTCTGTGGGTTGAAGACTGTATCACAGCCGAATATCTCTGAACTCAATCACAACCATTAATGTATTTGTTAATCAATCACCACCTGTCTTAAATCTTAAATGCCTCGCCTAGCTTAGATATCTTTGTCTGTGTTAAGAAAGATTAGTGGATAAATTGCGGACTGTCGCCTTATTCCTGCACCCCATCTGGAGGGCTTGGTCTCATCATAAGAGATGGTGAGGGGGGTTTCAAGACAGTCCGATCTGATCAGAATCTTGACAGCCTAATACTCAGTGACATACTGGTTGGTTTATCTGATCAGTAGGGTACTAGTGTTTACACCACAGGGTATCTACGTGAACGCAAGACACAAATCTTAAAAGACGTTTTCAAATATAAAACCCCAATACAGCATCACCCCATGTAAAAGCTAACGAAGTCATAACAAACACAAGTCCCCTTATACTGATTCAACCTACCGCTTTTATTTACTGCTTTAATTAGTTTTAATTTCAATTACGGACCTAAGTTTAAAACCCCCACTCAAAAGCTATTTTCAAACCATCGCTAATTTGAACTTTCGTCTCGAAAAGTCGTTTCACAATACGGTTAACTCTTTAGAACGACCCTAGGTCATACTTCAGCTATACAGCTCTCGTAGAACTTAGGTCCCCAGCTAAATATAAATTTTAAAACTTCCACCGACGTGCTGCCATACGGTCGCGTTGACGACGCGTGACGGTTGGTGGCGCGTCAGCAGGCTTGGAATGTTTTGTATGAACACCCTTGTTGGGTATTCGCCGGCGTCTCACTGTTGACGGGGGTGGCTCCACTGTTGTTCACCACATTTTCACGGTTGCGACTGGCCTCGTATTGGACAATTGCTTCGGCCACACGACGTTCAATAATTTGCTCGGTGGTCTCAACGATAGGAGGTGTAGTCGCTCGGCGACTGTTTCGGGTCTTTCTTTGTTTAGGCGGCATGATGACGTTCTGCGAGGAAGGAAATGCATAAGTCAATGCCAATGAAAAAGATGTAAAGGATGAAGTTTCACATATTTTAGTTATCGAGTATTTAAGAAGAAATGATAAGATCCCCATCACGTATCTCACGACTATGAAACGCCCATATGTACTTAGTATAATATAATCACGTTGGCCAGACGTCATTATATGATGTTAAGTACATACTTCTTTTCATCAACCGTTCAATACGATCAGGTTCGCATGAGATCAGAGTGTGTATGAATGAATCGAACGTTGTATTGTTCAAATAGTGGATTACGCGTATCGATGTGTTGTAACGATAGTTTAGTCGTATGCAAATGTGTGTATGCATGTGCGTTCTAGCCAAGGCTATAGTCTAGGTCTCTAAGGTCTCTAAGTCACCTAAGAAATCTACTTCACTATAACCAATGGCTCTGATACCAATCTGTCACACCCCCAAATTTGTTGATTGTGGTTAGCGGAAGCATTTAGTTAAGTATGGGGGTAATGACACCAACATTGTACATGCATACGTATCAGAGCATATGATTACAACAGAACATAAATATATTAAGATGCCATAAATAATAATTACAAAGTTTTACGATTCATCGAATCGTACAAGTTTAGAAGTAGTTAAGTTTACAAAAGTAGATTTCGTAAATATGACTAAAAACACTTTAGTTATACTAAAGAAATCCATTTGTCAAAAGAGATGGCATCCTAATGCTTCGAGGGTTCGCCTATGTTTCATATGTGCAGGCGGTCCTTACATGTGCTGCTAATTCCCTGAAAAACATAGTAAAAAGTCAACAACGAGGTTGAGTGGATTCACAGGTTTTAAGTTTGCAAGTACAGTTCGTTAAACCAAATACGTTTGTAAACAGTTGTTGCCATATTAGTCAAGTAAACGTTTTGTGGAATGTTATCCAAATATAGTTTGGTTGGGATGTTGCCCAAAATACTGTTTGTGTGGGATGTTACCCAAAGTATAGTTTAAAATACGTTGCTGGTCGTTCTCCAGCGTTTCCAAAACAGTACCGGTCGTTCTCCGGTCTAAATACGCACGGGTCGTTCTCCCGTTCAAACACTGCTGGTCGTTCTCCAGCGAAACACAGTTTATCAAAATAGTTTACCGGTCGTTCTCCGGTCTAAATACGCACGGGTCATTCTCCCATTCAAACACTGCTGGTCGTTCTCCAGCGAAACACAGTACCAGTCGTTCTCCGGTATAAACACGCACGGGTCGTTCTCCCGTCCAACTTGGCCAGTCGTTCTCTGGCACTAAAATACGTTGCTGGTCGTTCTCCAGTGTTTACATAAAAAGTACCAGTCGTTCTCCGGTTTACCAAACAAAGTTTAACACGTTTGTAGTATGAAAATATTGTTTCATAAATGTCAGTTTTGTGTAAGAGTTCAACAGTTCAAAGTACTCTAATCGTTCGAGTAAAACAAGTATACAATCGTGTATGTAAAAGCAGTTATGGCAATTAATAAAGCAGTTGACTATATTTCTCACCCCAAGTTGAAAGCGGTAAAACAGTTAAAAGTGGGGCTGTGAACTGTTGGGTCAAAATTGTTTCAGGTCTGAGTTGAAGTCTTGATGAGAAGACAGAGTACAAGTGATTAAAACTGTTTGTTTTGAAGGTTAAAACTGTCTTTACGAAGTTACAACTGATAGAAGAAAACTGAAGAGAAGACAAGTGTTACAACTGATTGAAGATAGATTACAACTGATAGTTATGTGTCTGTAAGTAGTTAAAACTGCTTATGTATTTGTAACTGTTAATTATATATGAAACAGTTAACACTGATTATATATTTGTACTTAGTCTTTGTTACAATTGAAGCAGTTACCACTGAATGTGTAACAGTTACAACTGTTTACTTCAGAATGGTAGTTACAACTGTTTATGATTTTGTGATAATTATGAGTCGGTTATGGAAGTTAGTTTATTCCATATTAGTAGGAGATTGTATAGGACTCTATGTGTTATAAATAGAGATCTTTTAGACCTAGATAGGTTAACGTATTGCGCAGCTTCAAGGTTTTCTGTAACCCTAATACATCAAGTGTATTCGTCTTATATCATTAATAAGATTGAAGCTTTCGGTATATTATTGTGTTCATCATATTAATTGATATTCGTTGATCTTCTTAATATTATTGAGTGTGATTCCGCAACTTCTCAATAATATATTCAAGGCTTATTACATACGATTGTTTATTAAGTTAAACAGGGACTAACATGAACTCACCTGTTGAGTTAAGTAATGTGCGAGTGCTAGCAAAGCCTAAGCCCAAGTATAGTCCTGAATCTCCTAACGCCCTAAACGTATGAGATTTAATAAGTATGTAGATGTCTAAGGCGACCATCCATGCTAGTGTTCGTACAACCAAGTTATGTCCAAAACGTTTGTTAAATACGTTCGTTTGTATTTCATATTTTGTGAAAATGTATACGACTCATTGGTGACGTTTTGAAATCAACATTTTGATAATATAAGTGCATTTATAATGTTTGTATAGTTCGCGTATCGTATCGTATGTAAATATTCGTTCCCGGTTAAGTTCTATACTTAGTGAAAAAGATGTTATAGACTTTCTGTTTTTAACGTCACTTGAGGCGTCACTCGCCTTAAGGTAGCGTCACTTAGTAAGTGTCGCTAATGATGTTTAATAGTTTTATGCGTCACTTGTTGGTAGTGTCGGACAAGGTATAATTGAATTTTTGGCGTCACTTAGGTTAGTGCCGCATGGAGTGTCGGGTTACCAACACTTAACGAAGTGCCGCAAGAAGAGGGTTTGTGGTGTCACTTAAGCAAGTGATGCGAAAAGAGGGTTTTATGCGACACTTAGTGCGTCACTTAAGTGTCGCTACACTGTTTTTGGTACCAATGCGTCACTTACAACTGTTCGTGAATCGGTTTGTAAAAACGAGTTTTTGGTTCGATTTTGGACATAATCAGTTGAATAGAACGCTAAAACATGATGTACTATGTATTATAAACAAGAAATATCAAAAGAAACATCGAAATCGGAGCGTTTTCGTGATTTGTCGGAAACTTACAAGTTGTCGCGAGAGAAATCTGAAAAGGTAGAAATGTAGATCTCGACACCGTGGTTCTTTTTCTCCAAACGAGTGAGGTGATTGGAGGTGGTTTAGTGGTAGTTTTTGGGTGGTGAATGATGGTGGTGGTGGAAGTAGTAGAGAGAGAGAGAAAAGAAAGAGAGAAAAGAAAGAGTAGAGAGAGAGTGTTGGTGGAAATGAGGGGAAAAGAGGGAAATGGGTGGGGTTTTGGTGAGAGCCTCCCATTTTCGTTCCCCGCAATTGCGCCACGTGCGGTGTTCGTTTTCTCGATTGTTTACACGTTAACTAATTATTTAATTGATAACTTTTTAAATACGTATTCGATTATATTTTTAGTTGAGATATTTTATGGAAATAATTTAGTAGAATCATAAAATTTATAACTTTGTTTTATTTTATTTTTACGGATGCATTTCGAGTTGTTTCAGTTTACGAAATAAACGTTATACGCTGCAAAATACTTTGTAAATATTATCAACATAATATTTAATAAACGTTAAGGTTATTTAATAATTTCATTTTATTAAACCGTTTTTGTTCACCAACAGTCGCATATTTTGTCTCGTTTGTTCCAATTGTTTCGTGCGTAATTACAGCTAATTACGAAAGGTAATATTACGCGTATTAACTAGTTGGGCTTTGCTAGACTTATCTCTAAAATTGTTGTGAATTCACTCAAGTAGGGAATTAGCCTAATAATGCAAGTGTTTAACGTTCGTAATTGCGTTTAAATTTGCGGGGTGTCACATCGCCGCATCGGAAGAACCGGAACTTCTAGCCGCTTTTTGGGCTCTGTTTCGGCCCATGGGCCTTGAACGCGGGTCGGGCCCAAATAGCTCGTTTGATTGTGATGTGTGGTGGTCGGTAGAGAGATCAACAGATTGATCAAAAAAAGCATCTTCCTCGTCGCGTAATCAGGTTCCACCAACAGGCGGTGGTGCTTTCCATTTCGGGTGATCTTTGACCGCATTCCAAGCCTCCTTCATGGTGAATGTCTTTCCGTACGTGTCGTAGTATTCGGCTACGGCTTGATCGTACACCATTCCTAAGTCTCGACCGCTTCCCCAAGTTCGGGCCACCTCATTATAAATAGCGTTGAAGTTTTTGCACGTATTATTAACAACACACCACTTGGATGATAGTTGGTCGGCACCGCGAACCCAACCATAATTGTTGGACAAAAACTTTTCTTCAACCGTACCCTACAAAGTTCCTCTCCTTTGTGAGTTTCCGACGGCCGAGTCCTCGGACGTGTCGCACCAAGTTCCTAACCACGCTAGTTCGTTTGGCGCCCATTGCCGCTTGTTGCACGACTTTTTCCCCCTGTCATTTTTCTTTTTGTGGCTTCTTTTTTTAGGGGATGGCGCTATTTGCTTTCGGGGTCGTTGGGAGATTTGTTCATCCGGTTGTTCGGGTTGTTGGAACGGTGGTTGTTGGAACGGTTGTTGTTAAGGAGGTTGGAACGGTTGTTGTTGGAAATACAGGTTAGGAAAAGATCCGTATTGTTGTTGGTTTGGATGAAATTGTTGTTGATACATTCCGTATGGTGGAAACATTCTGAACGGTGGCATATTCGGACATAAATTTGGGGTAGAGCCAAGGTTTGCTCCGGGTGTGTTTGATGTTCCGAATACCATTATGTTGGTGTATGACATGTTATCTGGATTTTGGGATTGATTGGAGTCGGGATTTGGGTATGAATTTGGAGAAGACATGGTGATGAAAGTGGTGAAAGTGGATGAAATAAGTTTAGGAAAAAATAATGGTGGTGAAAGTGTTTGATGGAAATGGTGAAAGTGTATGATGTGAAAGAGGTGAAAGTGTATAAATTTTGATGAAAATGGTGGATGTAATGTGTAGTATTTATAGATAGAGGAGTGGATTGGAAAAAAAAATATATTTTTTAAACCGTTGAGGAGTGTCCTCCATTTTTTTTTACCGTTTCAAACGGTCAGATTTTAAGAAAAAACATTTTTTTTTTAAAAACGTGTTAACGGTCGGAAGGGAAAAGAAAAAAAAATATAAAAAATAAGTGGGCCCCATCTCAACGCTCGTTCTCGCCCCGTTTTTGCCCCCACGACGCCGCCAGAACGCCCCATTACCGGTGTTCTGGCGTTATGATGCCGGAAAATGCCCTCCACGTAGGAGCGTTACGAGTGGTCTTAAGAACACAAAATTTTATCTCCATTCCTTTTCTTTTATTATTTCTTCTCCTTTATTCATTTTTTTTTTCCTTTTTCACTTAGTTTTAAACTCGAGAAGAGAGCATTAGAAACTTCATGCACCAACAAACTACAAATAGAAGAAAAGTAAGTTACTACAAAAAGAAGAAAAGTATTTACTCGTTTTTAATTAATATAATTCTTTAATAAATTAATTGCACGTTTTAGAAAACTCGAAACAGTGACTCACCCAAGAAACTACAAATAGAAGCAAAGTAAGTTAACCCTCCCGTGGCTTTCGCTCTCTTTCTATTTTTTTGAGATTAATTTGTATTGAAAAATGGCGGATCAAAGTAATAGCAACAACAACAATTCATCATCAACATCATCATCATCATCATCATCATCAGTGATGAAGAAGAAGGAAGGAATGAAGACATATTCTTATATCCTTCTTTACATTGCTCTCTCCAGCGGTCAGATCTTCTTCAATAAGGTCAGGTCACTGCCCGCTGACCTAATTATTGTTCCTTACAATTTTACCATTTTTAGATCTGTTAGGTTTTTCACGTTAATGTATGTTGTTTAATGTTATTAAATTATATTGTATGATCGTTTTAAATGATTTTAGGTTTAATTTAACTTTTAGTCATATATCCGCTCGTATATCTAATTTTAGAAGCCTAGCGGAACACTAGTAATTGTGAGGGTAGGCTCTCCGAGTGAATGTCGGCGAATAGGGATCAGCAAGTGCTTTTTGAGTGGCTTGAAGAGCTGCAGTGATGTGGATTTATGTCATGGTGTTGTTGGCCAATTAACAAGTGAAATATACACTAATTGTGAAAGGGGAGTGATTTGTACACCATTGTTTTTAGCCATACACCACTACATACACTGTAAAACACGTTTAGTGGTGTACGAATCACCACCCATTGTGAAAAGAATAGGAGTGAATGAGCAGTTAATGATCTACCTTCTTGATTTTGTTTCTGCACGATCAATGGGTTTATTAGGTTAATTATAGCGTGCGTAAGGATGAACAAGGGGACAGGAATTCAACGCGGTGTTAGTTCTTATTCTATATGACTTGTCATTTAAAGAAATAAGACTTCAAATATCAGGTTTTCTTTTGGATTATTTTGGTTTTGCTTTAAAATCAGTAGGCATTGGGGTTCAACTTTCGTGAAATTAGTTTGGATACAAAAATAGTCACTAGTCAGGGATGATGCTTGTGGTATATGAGATTACGAGAACACTAGTAATAGGATAAGAATGAGATTCTTTTAAGATCTAGATGCTTCTAGAGACACAAACGTTACTTCTATTTAAATGGTAAAATTTGATATAATGTGTGGGGTAGAAACGTAGAATGTTAGACTACCAAACAAAGTTGCAATTGCTAAGTAGGATTTTGTCGGCCAGTAGAAGTCACCCAAATTGCGACGAATTGTCCCAAAACAAATTTGAGTGTGATTCAGATTCCAGTGGATGATAAGGAAAATAATAGAAAATGGTATTGAGGGAGAGAGGGATTTCATTTTATAATTAATGCATGTTTAGCCTCTTCATAAACTGACCGTTAATACCCTTTCACATCTGGTAATCCCTTGTGGATTTTATAACCGAACAAACAAAAAATAAAAAAGGAAAGAAACATAATTACTATATTGCCTGGTCCCAACTTGAAATTTTCGGTCAGCAAAACACAGTTAGTCATGCTATATTTTCTGAAAAATGCCTTGATTTTTGTATATATGGATGGCTTGGTACATTTCCTTTATCAGTTGTTCCTTCTGATGTGAGAGTATTCTGTGTAACCTATCTTTGTTTTCCCGAATTCTTGAAGTAAACTTTGATTGGACTAAAATGTGACTTGATATATTAAACAATGGCGATTTGCAGTGGGTTTTGTCATCCAAGGAGATAAACTTTCCATATCCACTTGGGTTGACGCTTCTTCATATGATGTTCTCTTCTGTGCTCTGTTTTGTACTCACCAAAGTTCTCAAGGTAACAAAATATTTGCATATTGTCTAGAAGAACCTCAACATCTAGGTTATATAATGCTTCTGTAATGGGTAACAATAATTTGCGTTTGCAATTGCATGCAGATTTTAAAAGTTGAGGAAGGAATGACTCTCGAAATGTAAGCATTAAGTATGTTTATGTTCCATTCTATGTATGAGATTATGGCATTTATGTTTAGTATTTGGTCAATCTCACGTCAAGTAAGTGTTTTGCATAAAAAGTAACATGGAATTGTGGCTATTCAGTGTACAATTCAGTATCTGTTACAGATGCTAAAATGTCAAAAGGTCATAATAATATCTTTCTTTTCTCTGCCCTTTCACCTTTTTGTGTGGTTAATCATGATTACTTAATATACAGATACACTACATCAGTCATTCCAATTGGTGCAATGTTTGCAATGACTCTTTGGCTTGGAAACACTGCATACCTCTATATATCTGTTTCATTTGCTCAGATGTTGAAAGCAGTCAGTAAGTATATTAAGTATTCCAATTGATCTCTTTCATTTTTGCAAGTAACTTAAATGAAATCCAAGAGACAGATTATAGGTGAAAATCTAATAACACCTCTTTTTGATTCATGTGTAGTGCCCGTAGCTGTTTTCATTCTCGGTGTAGCAGCTGGACTTGAAGTTATGAGCATGAGGATGCTTTTAATAATGTCTGTAATTAGTTTCGGAGTTCTAGTGGCTTCTTATGGTGAAATCAACATTAACTGGGTGGGGGTGGTTTACCAAATGGGAGGTGTTGTTGGAGAAGCTTTAAGACTTATATTTATGGAAATCTTGGTTAAAAGGAAGGGTCTGAAATTGAACCCTATATCCATGATGTATTACGTGAGCCCTTGCAGGCATGTGCTTCTAACTCTAGACCTACAAAATTGCATAGAGGTGGCAATTTCGACCCATTCACTTATGAATGGGTTGATTTGGGTCGTATTTGATCCCAAACAAATGGGTCAAATCTTAATTAGCTAAAAACTGGTCAAAGTGTCAAACATGTTATTCTGAATTTATCCAACCTCCAAAATGATAATTATTTAAACCTTTATATGACAATTGTAATGAAATTGTTTTTCTTATCTCAATGAATGAATATATATTATTTAGAAAAACTGACAATGTGTTTGTGGGTCAACCTCTCATCTTGCCACCTTTATATAAAGATATAAAATACGTATCTTTTCTGTCGCATTCTATTTTTATGTACATAGAACTTTGTTTATGTGAACAGAATCTTGATTCGCTGTGCAGCGCTCTTTGTTTGTTAATTCCATGGATCTTTTTGGAGAAGCCAAAGATGGATGCACAGGGGACCTGGAACTTTCAGCCTTTCATATTAACACTCAACTCCCTCTGTACTTTTGCTCTCAATCTGTCAGTTTTTCTTGTGATTCAACATACAAGTGCTTTGACCATTCGTGTAGCTGGAGTTGTGAAAGATTGGGTGGTGGTTTTATTGTCCGCCCTTCTTTTTGCTGATACGAAGCTCACCTTGATAAATATCTTTGGTTATGCAATAGGTAATGGCTTCGCTTTTTATCGTTTTTTTCTTTCATTTGTAATATTATAGAAACCAGGGTGGCATAATGGGTGGTACAGGTAGAAACGGGTTGGGTACTTGAGTTAATAATATATCGTTTAAACAGAATAATGTGTCAAAATTAATATAGTTTTTTCTTCTTTATTTTGTGTGGGTAGAAAATGATTTTCTTTGGAACCGCATTAAGAAAAGGGGTTTAGGAGGTCTTATAATTAAAATTACACATTGGATGACTTTTTGGTTCGTTCAATCCATGTATTCCTTTAATTGTTGTATCTTTAATTTTACCCATTTGTCCTGCTGGAGATAAAAACATAGCCGGGATTTTATCCATTTTATAAGTAAATGGGTCAGAATTGCCACCTTTAGCAGTTACTTTGGCAGCCTACGCAGTTATTAAAGAAAATTATACATTGGAACCCCTTTGGCATCTTAAACTGGAAACAAACAAAAAAAAAACTATTCATTGGCATTTTACATTCGTCATCATTCCCTTCCTGCAAGCATTTTGGTTTTCACTTGTGTACTTTTGTGGCTATATACGATTAATTATTGAAAGCAAGCAAATACTTACACTTGTAATTGTATATGCAGCCATTGCTGGTGTAGCAGCATACAATAACTTCAAGTTGAAAAAAGAAGCCGTTCGGGCTACCATCTCTGATAGTCCCAACTCCTCTTCTATGACAACAGCTTCTTCTACAAAAACATCTGGCCCGTAGATGCATCTTTGTTTACTTGATCGGTTACATGTAAAATCATACAGAAAGATAGAGAAGAGTAGAAGTGTATTCTTTAGTGTAAATCTGATATAGCATATTAGCATCAGAAGGGTGGAAATCATTGGACCTTTGTTTTTCTTCTACATATGAGTCAATATATGCCCATTAGATGTCATAAACGTGTCGTGATCATTAATTGGATATTCTTGAGCACCCAAGTGCCAAGTAGAACTGATAGTGCTCATGTTGTAACATTTGACATCCTGAATTACGTTAATTTATGTTTCTTCTGCCCATTTCAAGCATTCAAGGTATTAAATTTGGTTACTCCTTTTGTTTTCATGAATCTTTCAAGGAATGATGTGTTTTAGACTTCAGTATTGCATTTATATGTTTTTTATGACTTGGACCAACGATATTTTCCAAATAAAGCATGATCTTGTTTCTTAATAGTTTTTAAGGACTACTAGCTTATAACCCGCGAATTTGCGGGTGAAACATACATATTTTATATCCTTCCTTGTTGTGAGGATACAAATTGATACAAGTTACAGTAAGAACTTCAATAAAGAAAAGTAACAAAAATAGGTAACAGTTTTAGATATTGTGGACTGCGACAAGAGTCACTCCTCAAACCCATCTGTACATTTTCCTAGATATTGTGGACTGCGAGCAGATCTGTCATGAAAATGTATTCACGATCAAAATGTAAAGATAAGTAGATAACAACTTCAAAAAAATCACTCTAAGATATTGTAGCCATGTATATCGATAGGGAAATATATATTATTTAAACTTGTAGAGGAAGATGCCGTCTTCTGTTGAATAATCATATAAACATTACTCGTTGGGTTAATGTCAGTAGTGCCCATGCCCAATTCATGCATATAAACATTACCCCTTAACCCTAATAAAGATCTGCATCCTTCTTAACATTACGTAGCTCATGAAGCCATATTGTTGCAGCGGTTTAATGGAAACGGAACATTGAAGAAAATTTGGATAAGTTAGAAGTTTCATGTATATACTGTTAGATGGATGGGGATAACAATCCATATCATCATCCTTGATTGCCACAAATATACCATCTAATATTGACAAAGGCTTTCCCGAAAACTTAAAGGTGCCGATTTTGAGCAATTTCAAGAAAAATGATTCACACGGGTGTATAATATCCCAAAAATGTTTCCTTAAATTCTAAAGAATATCTTAAAGAAGACTGGTCAAAGGAATCAAACGAGCTGAAATTCGTACGAAGTTTGTTTGAAACGCATATAAACCTATTACTCTACTGAGAAACAAAAAGTATAATAATATCTTTTAATCACATTTAACACATTAAGCTCTATAAAGTTCTAACCCGTATAACACCAATAAGCTTCGCGTGTCAAACTATAACCCTTTTTGGCGTGTGCAACAAATTTTTAACAATTTTTATATGTTGTAATGGGTGATCAGTTGGATACTCATTTCAATACAGAAGCATATGTAACTTCCTCAAACCTTTGTGTGATAGTTACATCTTGCTTTCTTACATCCTCAGCATCAATGGAAATCAGCAGAGGTGTTTCGGGCTTCTTACTGCATAACTCTGCAATTGCACACATGACATGCCCTTTAACCTATTCAATAAAATGGATATCATGTTTTAGCAAATAAATGACTAAGATATAGGGTGAATTGTAGTGACCTATCATCGATGGAGTTGTAATCTTTATCCTGTACGGATATGAATAGTCATGAATCTTCCGATATCGGATTGGAGTTGATTCAGAACTGTGATTGATGTGACCTAAAAAGTCATGTTTTTAAGTACATATTTCCGCACTTTTTGGACTATTATTTGGTGAAAACATTTCCAAACTATCATTATTTACTAAAAATCACCAAGGTAGTCTAAATATAGACGTTGCTGCAAAAATCGGTTAAAACGTCCAAATAACACGCAAACCGAGGCAAAACTATCACCTTAAATATTCCCTTCTTGATTTTCTTATGTAATTAGATCTTAATTCATATTTTATGATTCCATAGGAAAATACAAGACCGGAGGTGAAAGAATCAGAAGAAAAGGACGAAGAACGAAGAAGATGTGCAGTTTGGAAGCTAACCGATCGTCATCCGGAACACGCAAAAGTCAAACACTTCCAAATTTGGCAAACTTAGTGTCATTAGAAGCGTAACGGAAAAACGAAGCCAACGGCGCAAGAATCAAGCAAAACGGACTCCAAACAAAGAAGATATGGACGAACCAAGCAACCGAGGTATCAGTGGAGGCCAAATGAAGCACCAACCCCCCTACCACCAAGGGTGCCGTATACGGCACCTTAAGTGCAGTATACGGTAGCTAGGGTTCCGTATACGGAGTCTCTTGCCTTGTTGGGTGCCGTTTGACCCCCCTTGGTCCGCTTGCCCCGTATGCTGCTTTGATGCTTGTATTTGATGCTTCAAGACTTGTACCATGGCTTTCACCCTTCTCCTATAAATACCAACCTCCATTTCACAATTTCACACACCTCTCATTCACATTTCTCTCTCTCTCTCTCTAGTTTCTCTCTCTAGCACTACTCTTAGGAGTTAGAGGAGAAGCATTCTTGTAGTTAGTTCTTCTCTCTAGTTTCTCTCTCTAGCACTACTCTTAGGAGTTAGAGGAGAACTAGAGAGAAGATTAGGATTAGATTAATTATGTAGTTAATTAGTAGAGGCTAGCTTATGTAATGCTTGGATATTAATGAAGAAATACAAGTGTTATTCTGCTCGCAATTCCTATCGGTATTTTCTATCCTTTCTATTATTAATTTGTCATATTGTTCTTGTTTGATGTATGTGATTTATTAACATTAGAAATGTTTATTGCTATGCATTGTGAGTAGTGTGCCTGTATGTTTGCCATGATTAATGAGTAGTTTGTTGTGATTGGGATAACACCATTATGAAACAACGGAGGTAACGTTATACGGCTTTCATTTGTATAGCGCCGGAATCATCACGAATGTGTGTAGTACGGAACGTGGAAGCTATGAAAGTCGTGGGCACAATCCGTTGTGGAATAATGTTCCCAATTATTATATATTACAATTGTTTGTGAACTTATAAGCTGAACCTCTACCCGTTTATCTGTCCAACTTATGCTGTGGTTTGTATCCTCCTCCCTAAAACCTAACCAATTGCTAGAAGTAGGATTGCCAACTATTCTGTGTTTGATGATCAATGAACTCAACATGGTCGTTGTTCCCTTGATTGAAACATATCCGAGGGACACGAAGCATAGGATTAGAGATAGATTAGGTTCATGCTTATCTGTTGTGTATCTTTGGGACAACTTCCGGGGTACCCATGATGTAATCCTTAGGTCAGTACTGTGATGCTAGTATTCCGTCCTATTGCATGTTCTTGTTTGATTGTTGCTTAGGTACTGCATACTAAACATACAATAACACTGTTGCTGCCTTAATGATTATGTTTTCATAAACATGATAAATGTATTACATATAGGTTTGAAAACTTGTGGTGCTGTTTAACTATACATTTATGATTTTAAACTAAACTATCACCTTTCCTCCAGTAAACGTGGTTAGAACCTTTATGACAAGGAGTAGCTAACCATTGATCAAACGGTCACTACCTATCTATGTTTTCCAAAATAAACATGGTCTGATTTTGAAGATGTGGAAATACTGCCCAACTTATCGTATAGTACACCGTGAATTAATCAGGGATTTATTGGGCTGGGATTTATAAAGTGAACGGGTTGTTTAGCTATCATAGATGGTTTTACTGTAATACAAGCTTAGATATATTGAGTTCAGATGGCTGTAAAGTATGTAGCCCAGTTAAAGCCCTAATACGACTGAGTATCCGGTTTAACGTTGGAACCACTTACGGTGAAGTACAAACACGTGCAAACTACGGAAAGGTCGAAGGCTGTATACTATGTTACATCCTGGCTGAGTCTGTGATCCAGGAAAGACTGTAAAACGGGTGAATACACAATGTAACCGTGGAAAACCTGTAAGTTGAAGACTGTATCGCAGCCGAATATCTCTAAACTCAATCACAACCATTAATGTATACGGTAATCAGTCACCACCTGTCTTAAATCTTAAATGCCTTGCCTAGCTTAGATATCTTTGTCTGTGTTAAGAAAGATCAGTGGATAAATTGCGGACTGTCGCCTTATTCCTGCACCCCATCTGGAGGGTCACTTGGTCTCATCATAAGAGACGGTGAGGGGGGTTTCAAGACAGTTCGATCTGATCAGAATCTTGACAGCCTAGTACTCAGTGACATACTGGTTGGTTTATCTGATCAGTAGGGTACTAGTGTTTACACCACATGGTATCTACGTGAACGCAAGACACAAATCTTTAAAAGACGTTTTCAAACTAAAACATCATCTCAACTATTCTAAGTTATGGTGAACCACGTCTTTGTCATCCTTAAGTGTTATATATGCTAGTCCCCCTTTAGTTTTATGTTTTATTAGTTTCAGTAGTTTAGTTTAATTAAATATAAAAACCAAAACAAAACCCTTTCCAGTTATTAAAACCCCAGCTTAATTACTAGTTAATCAGAACGAGCTCTGTTTCAATTTTACCATCGTGAGGAACGACCCTGGATCATCCTTACCGTTTACTCGTATCAGGTATTTATACCAGTTCCAGTAGGTAGTACGGAGGATTAGGCTCCCCCGACTATTATAAATTTTAAAACTACACTGCCGTGTGTCTCGGTGGCCGGACCAACGACCGGAGTAAAATCCGACCGACCGCTGGGGGCACGACAAGTTTTTGGCGCCGCTGCCGGGGACGGTAGTACGATTCGGAGCCTATTTAGATAAATTAGTTTTTAAGTGATCCTTTTTTGACTTGGATTCACCTTCCTTGTCAGAAGTTACTTTCCGTAGATTAGCGTAGTTAGCTTAGATTAGCTTGGAATAACTTCCCTCCATACTACAACTTTAATTCTTAAACCTTCTTCTTGTGCTGTCTTTTTCTGAAAACTTGGGCAAATGGCAACTCAACAACAACTAAAAGATCAAATTGAAAGTCTTGCTAAATCAATCGAGGATAGATGCAGGAGTAATGCCTACGTAGATAATGAATGTCAAGGGAATAGTATGATTTATTCGGATAACATAAGGTACTTAGATACTCAATCTCAACATCATCATGACCCTTATGCTTTCCAAACACATCAATACCAGCCTTACTATCCTGGACCATTCAATATCTACCCACAACCATCTTACCATGTATACCAACCATACGAGAGTTCTAACTTGAGAGATACGCCCACAGCTTATTTCAGCAGTAATGCTACTCTTTCTCCATCTTTCACCCCATATGAACAACAAATAGCCGACATGCTTAAAGGATATACTGATAAGCTGTCGAAAATGGAAAAAACAGTCCAAGAAAGTTGTGAGAGAATTAGGGATCATGTTACAACCATCTATAGAGTACAGGAAGATGAGAGGCATCCACACACCACACCTACTTCACTTGACACAGACTTTCATTCTCATGAGTCCGATTGCAAAATCCCTTCCAACCCTTCACCTACCCAATCTTCTAAATCCCCACTTCCACCCATTCTCAACCTATCTACGTCCGAGACCGATGAGGAGTTCATTCTAGAGGAACTTTCCGAGTCATGGCAACTTGAAACTTCCGACCGGAGTAACGAGGATGACGAGGTAGACGAAGAGATAGAAGTAGAGAGCCCGGAGATGGAGATTTACACAGAAGACCCAGCTTCAGAAGGACCGGAGGAATGAGCACCGACTCTGAGAAGTGATTTCATTCCAATTCAAACCGACGTGGTTGACAACATTCCGCAACAAGTTGTGGTTGACATTGTCCCACTTATCTTTCCGAATGAATCACCCAATGATCTAGTTGAACCCCTAATTGCCGACCAAGTAGTCGATGAGAATGTTGCTACAAGATTGGAGACAAAAACGGATACTGTCCCACCTCCATGCCTAGAGTACAACACTATCATTGACCAAAAGACCATAGGAAGCAAGGTGGGTTCTGCGTCATGGTTTCCCTTCAAACCCTCTCTCAACCATATAATGTCCTATACATCATTTAGAGGTGAGGATTCATTTGACCAACCCATTCTGACCAAGGAGGTATTAGAAGTTGAGAGACCTATTACACCCACGGTAGAACAATTCCCTCACTTCTAACCATCTCCTTATATTGGACATACCCTGGCCTTAATATGCTTTAAACTTTTAGGTATGTTCCAATATTACCCCTTGTGTCTACTTATGGATGCAAGGGAGCCCCTAGGATTACCTGATAAGTAGTGCTAGAGTCAAGCTAGAGACTCGAACAAAAACAAGCGCTTCTCGGGAGGCAACCCGTGTCTAACGTAGGTTTGGTAATAGTAGTTAATTAGTATGCTAACCCAATAAGTAGAAAATGAAGCCCTAAAATGAATGTTCCAAGTTTTCTATTTTTATGAACAAATAGGATGGTTTGCGAAATTACTCCCTTAAAAGTCAATTTTTTGTCAAACCTTAAAACTTCATACTCCCACTTGTTTGAACTTTATCGCAATATCCATTTTTCACCATTATATAAGATCTCAAGTTCTTATGTCCCCTTCACTCACAAACTTTGGAAACCTACTAGAATGAGAATTAGGAGCTTTAGTCATCTTATACGCCCATTCACATATTTCGAGCATTGGAGGTACTTACATATATTTCTGTAAGCATACATATAAGATCCTTAAATGATTCATCTGAAAACCTGATTTGTATGCTAATATGTGTATTATGCTCGAACTCGTTTAAAAATATGTGCTTTGGAAATCTCTATACTTGGTTGCCTGATTTAAATGCTCATGCTAGTGTTTCCATATTTGTTATTTGTGCTGCGGTGAAATTATAGGCAACTAACACTTTTTGTGTGGGATTAGACTCCAAGTCATACACTGATTTATTTCATCTACAAAGCACTTACTTTGATAGGTTCTTCGTAAACCAGTGAACCAGTGATTTGGAGAATAATCACTTGTTTGTTAGATCACGTTTGTTTGTTCTATCTGTTCGAATGCCTAACAAACAGGGACTGACGCCTAAGGATAAAGAATCTTCGAGAATAATGGAAAGAAGACAAGGGGAGCTTACAGTTCATTAAATTTAGGAACTTATGGAGCATTGCTTTGCAGGGGAAGAGATGGCACTTCCAAACACATGGATGATCATATTTCATCAAGTAGATTAGCTCAATATTCACCTCATACTCCAAACCCTATACCTATGCCCTACGACATAATGGAACCTAAAACCATCACTACCATCCACCATCACCATATCCACCCACATTCACCCATCCATCCACCCCTTCACACGTACAACCATCACCATCAGGAACCATTCATATGAAGGAATAGATACGGGGTTAAATAGGAAACTGGAGATCTCAGCATATAAAAGAACAACATCAGATTCATTACATCAGTTTGTCGGTGAAAATCTCGGGTTATCAAACATTTGGTGTTTCTTGGATGATCCTGCTTGTGTCCAGAGGGCGACATCACTTCGCTTCATTTTCTACAATCTATCCTTTTAGTCTTAGTTATTTTCGAGAGAATTTGGTGATGTGAGTGGATGTTGGATGACTGGAGGATCCAAGAGATGATGAGCATTCAAGGAAGAAACCGTGGAATCAAAGGCAGACAAACAAGCTCACACACCTGCGGACCACGGATCTCACATTCATCTCTGAGGGAAGGAGCGTGGTTTATCTTCTCTCGAAGCTCGCGCGTGCCAATGATCTTCAAAGACTTAAGTGTGGGATAGCATCCCACATTACACGCACTTAGCAAGAATCGTTTCCACATATTAAACGCTAAAGTGTGGGATTCACTAATAAGAATCTCCACTTACATGATGGAACGATTCTCTGCTAAGTCTGGATAAGGCATTGTGCACCAAATCGACATGTCCAAAGCTGAACCGTTCTTCATGGAATCAGAGGATCAAAGACTCGCTTCGTCTCCTCTCATTTATCGTTCTCAGCTTCATAATGACAATCGTCATCTGGGGAGTTTCCTAAACCTTCACTCCGTTTCTTGATTTAAATTTTGCTTTGTTAGCCTGTTAATCTAAGAAGTAATCTATACTCTATCCTAAAGCTTATCACTAAGTGTGGGATTCCAGCCCATTATATACACTTGAGTAACATTTTCTTTATGTTCAAACTCTAAGTGTGGGATTATACTTTACAGTATAATCTCAACTCAAGAGAACATTAGGGACAATGTTCCTCTAAGTGTGGGATAGTAGGTATAGAATACCTTGGATTGGATGTTTACAGATTTTTATGTCCGAATAGCTCAACTCAGAAAATGTTCCTCAAAATTTTTCAAAATTTTCAAAATTTTTAGCAAAACTAATAAAGTATGGGCCAAATCATTCGATTAGCTCTGCTATTTTTGAGTTATAATATCTTTCAAGAGGATCCATTTCTAATATGAGTCAGTTATTCTGGAATATTAGGGAAATTAAGGGAGAAATTTCTTAAATAAGTAGTGATAATCTAAAAGGAGCATGTATTTGCAGTGAGATTTTGAGCCTTAAAAGCATTCATCTTAAATGCTACATTGTTCATTTTTTGTGTGTGCCGATGCTAGTATCTCAAAGTTAGAACTTGTTCCTGACATACGTTTCGAGACCACATTGGTGAGTATCGTACGCGGTATAGGTGCAATTAGATGATCTCGACATTCCCTAGGAATTAATGATAAGCGTCTAAATGTACTATATTTCTATAGTATTTTACCCCATTTATTATATGTTTTTATTGCATTTAATTAAGTTTAGATACTGATTTCGTTCATATTTGCAATTAGGTATTAAAATCAAGCTTTATGGAGAAAAGAGCGAAAAATAGTAATTAATCGAGTTAAATGGAGCGTTTATGAAGAATCAAGTGGATTGTGTTTTAAAAAGCAATAAAGACTAGCCCAAGAAAGAAGTCCAAAGTCAAAGTCCAAGTTAAAGCCCAAAGACAAGGCAAACCCAATGTCCAAGCCCAAATCCAATCGGTTGGGCAGGAGCCCGGATTTCACAGTTTAGCCGGCGGCCAAACTGGTTGGTAGGCGGTCAAAACTTAAAAGTGGAAGTCGGTCAGAGAAAACGCGTTGGTTGACTTTTGAGCGTGTGGACTTCATTTTGGCCGGTGGCCAAGCTTCTTGGTAGGCGGCTAAATGTCGCACTTCGACTAATATAAATAGCAGCCTTGGCAGACAGTTTGGTGTGACATATATTACGTTTTTCAGTCCCAAAAATGTAGTCTGCGAATTTTATTTCGTTTTTAGGGTTAGGTTTTTATATTTTTGAGTCGTAGGTACATTTTGGAGGCACGAGAAGTGACAGTTGGATCCATTTCAACTAATCTTCGAGTGATTCGTCATTTGGTTTGAGTCTTTTATTAAATATCATTGAAGTATTTGGTATTTAATATTATGATCCGTTCGTATTTGATGAATTGATACTTGTAGTATTTGTTTTAATAAATCTTAGATTATGATTATTGAATGATTTCATTTGCACGTTTGTTAAGTTATTTAGTTGAAGACTATTATGTTATCCGTGAATCCTTGTTTATTGGTGCTGTATTGATTGCTTGCTTAACGTGGTTACTAGGATCATTGAGATTGAGTTCCTTTGGTAATAGTAATCATTGATAATTATGAACTTAGGTTTATAGTTATTGCTAAATACGTTGAGTCTGATAGGTTAAGAATTAGTAATCAATATCCCTAAGATGAACAAGACTAATAAGTACTTATTAGTAGGTATTGTTGAGTCATACCACAGGATAATTATAATAGATCGTGATATACTTAATGCATGATTTAGGGAAAAGCACACAATTGACTGATCATCTTGTGACATTGGAACCAGTGTTTTATGTTGGACCCTAAATTATAGGAATTAGTTGGACCCGAAACGTTGGCTAGTTCACATTCAACTTAGTATTCATTGAAGAATTTGGTATTAGGTTGATCTAAAAGAAATCACAATTAGATAATTAATGTGCAAATGAATCAGAATATATGAATCTGAGCGGAGTTATTACATACTATTTGTTCCTTCCTATTGTATTCTATTATTTATTTTAAATTTTAGTTTTATTTAGTTTATTTATTTTAATTTACTATTTTATAAACCTTTGTTCATACGGAACTAAAGCGTAACCCCCTTTCTCTGTAATTTAAAAGATTATTTATTCTTTTTATTCCATTTTCCCTGTGTTCGAATCTGGACTTACCATGGCTATACTATTCCGATCGGATATTCTTGCCTGGTTGTGTGATAGTATTAATAAGGTATTTTCAGTTATAAATAATAAAACAAGACGCTGTCACGTACACATCAAGTTTTTGGCGCCGCTGCCGGGGAAAGCGGTTATTGAAAGGAATTTTAATCTTGTAAAGTGTTATATATTATGTATTAATTGATTGTGAATATTGTGAATAGTTATGTATTTATTGTTATTGATCTAATGTTTGTATTTAGAAGTGTTTAATATTTAGCAAATAATGAGTAAGCAATTGGAGGCGAAAGAAGTGGTTAAGAAAGTTGCTAGCTTGAAGACTCGTTCCCCATGCTCAACTGAACAACCTAAGTCTAGAGGGGAGTTTTCTTGTTCCAATTTTCAAATTAAATTATTTGAGTAGTTGCTTATTCTATTTATTTTGTAAATTATTAATTTGTTAATATATGAGTTTGGTTTGAATTGATTTTAGTAGGTGTTATAAAATAAAGTTTTTGTTAATGTGTATAAATTAAATTAGATTAATTTTTAATTTTTACTTTTTATTTATTCCTTATATGATTAAAAAAAAAACGGAAGAAAGGGGCGCGGGTCAAAGCCGGGTCAAGTCAAGACCTTTTGGGTTCTAGCCGCCGGCTGCAAGCTTTGGTAAGTGGCTAAACCGCCCAGACGAATTAAATCCAGACCAAACCCATTTTCCTCTTCATTTTACCCAAAATTTTCCCCAATTCTCTCTCAAATATTCTCGGATTTAGCCCCAAATCAACCAAATTTGCAATTGAACTTTGTTATTCCTTTAAAGGTATGTAACTATCATCTACATTATTGCTCTCATTTCATTTTTACATTAGTTTTCACTTAGGGTTTTCACATTTAGGGTTCTTGGCCAATACCCGAATTACTATCATATTTTTGTGTGAATGCCTAGTAAATGATTAATGTTAGTTCGTATTTGCGGATTTGAGATGATTATGTGATAATGTGTTTGATAAGTTTAGTATTTTGTGATTATAATGAAAGAATGTGCGAATGAGTTTGATAAAAATTAGGGGTATGCATGTAGAGAGTTTGTTTGGTTGTCGGATTCATGGGACATAGCGGTTTTGACCGCCGGTCAACTGTCCCGGTGGCCGGTCAACGCCGGCGACCGCCGGTCATGTCCTTTGGCCGGTGGCTAAATGCTGCAGTGGGGCAGTTTGACTATTTTGTGTGAATCTGTTTGACTTGTTGTGTGTATTTGTTAATTATTATGCTTATATGTTTATTTCTTTTATGTGTTTTAATTATTTAACTTGTAATTAGCAAATGTTATTAGTAGATAAGTTTGTGTAACTTATATAATGGGTTTTTGTAAATAATTTTTGCCTTAATAATTTTTATGTAGATATTATTATTATGTGAATATTATTATATAGAGTAGTATTATGTAAATGATAATATTAAGTAATTTTGATAAGTGTGTATAAGTATAATTTGAACTAACTTGTTTATGTCATGATTGTAGTTATAATTTTTGTACATTTTATTATGTAGCTTTTTAGCAATTGTATATTTAATTATATTTCAATTACTAGAATTCTTTTAATGTTTGTAAGTTTATTGTTTCAGATGGAGTATGATATGCGTGTAGATAGGGGCGCAGCTGTTGTTGCTAACCCGATTATTCGCACTCACCCTATTCTTCAGTTTATGCACCATACTATATCGCCAGGTGACCGAGCTAGAATCCAGAATAGATTACAAGCCAACATTGATCAGGAAATCGTAGCCTCAGAGGTGTTAGATTGGGATACTATGGAAATGGTGATTAATCCCGATACTCATGAGACAGGTACTCAGTATTTACACCGACTATTATCAGTTGATTATTTGTTGGATGATGGTAGTGTTGGTTTTACTTCTCTTGCTTGGGAGAGATTATTTGGTATTCATGAGATTATCTTCAGGGAATTGGTTGTTGAGTTCTATAGCACAGTTAGGTTTGATATATCATCAGAGGATATTCTGGAGCATACTTTGAGTTTTATGCTTGGTGGTGAGCCACGACATCTGGACTTGGTTTAGTTTGCACGAGCTATTGGGTTGTACACTGCTGAGGATGAGGATAATCTTCATTTTAGGGATTTTCTGAGAGCTGCACGTACCAATAGGTATGATGATTTAGAGGTTACTGCAGGATGGACAGACATTGCTAATGGAGCATTTGGTGACCGAGGTCCGTCTGATGTGTTAGTGAGGAGCCCTGCACATAAGCTTATTCATAGGATGTTATCTCATTCGATATGTGCTAGGAAGACAGGTCACGAGAAGGTGCATAGGATTGATTTGTTTTATTTGCACTCTATTAGTCAGGGTAGGAGTGTGAATATCCCTTGGAGATTGGCAGATTGGATGACACATAGGGCCACAGGTACAAAGGCTTCGAGTGTTATTTGTGGTGGCCAGTATGTGACTAGATTGGCTAGGTGGTTCGGTCTTACACAGGATATGTATCAGTCGTGTACTCCTGTTCTACCGGGTATGCAGTTTATGGGAGCTCCTAAGCTCCTAGAGATTTCGATTATCATGAGACCTATGGAGGGAGACTTCTATCTTTGGACTCCACCATTACTTCTAGGTGCTAGGCGTGTGAGGAGACGACGGGATGGGCAGCCACAGGTTGCGATTGCACATGATCAGGAGCATGATATTCCACCAGAGCCACAGGTTCACCAGGGTCCAGTCTATGACATGTATCACTTACAGCAAGAGACTGGTAGGATGTATGATTTTCAGCAGCAGCAGTTCCAGCAGATGCAGACGTATCAGCAGCAGCAGTTTGAGCAGATGCATCGCTATCAGGAGCAGAGGTATCAGGAGCAGCAGCACCATTATCGTGAGCAGCAGAGACAGTTTGATTACTCCACCAGATTGGTGCACCAGCTGTTTGATCATCATCATCTTTCGTATGAGCAGTACGTACCATCTCATTATGGTGGACCATCAGGTGTTCGCAGAAACGAGGAGGATGGTGATAGTGAGTGATGTGGTTAGCTAGTATTTTTACTTCTATTTTATTTTTATTTTTCTTTTATTTTTATTTTTATTTGTTGGATGAATGTACTAATATTCTTATGACTATCACTCTGTATTATTTTATTATGCTATGATTAGTTTAATTTTCAGGTTATATTTATTTCTTATGTTTATTGTGGAACTTTGTGGGTGTGTTCCCTGGAAACCCTCACGAGACTATAACTCGTCCACTTGGGATACCGAGAGGTTTAAAGGCTTGTTGCATAGGCTAAATGCAACTGTGATGCCTACGGAAGTGTGCTGTTGTACATTCTAGGAATAATTGTCTGCCGAACGACTTGCCATGAACAATTTGCTTCAAATTCAGGGAAGTCTTATTCTTTTCTCTTTATCTCTTTATTTTTATTTGTTTTTGTACAATGAGGGCATTGTACATCTTTAAGTGGGGGATAGGAGAGAAAAGAATTATGTTCCACATACTTGTCCTTAATTAAGTGTTTATCCCACTAAGATACGCAAGTAAAAGGTTATAAATTGCCCGTTTTTCAACCGAATTTTTAAATTTAAAATTTTGTTTTTCTAAGGTTAATTTATTTTGTAACAATGAAGGGTGAATTAACAGTTCTTGAGATTTAAAAGAAAGGAAAAAGTGTTATTGAGCTTAATATTATGATATGTTGATGAGCAGTTTATATATAGGTTTTTGAGCCTTTAAGTGAAAATAAATAATGTAAATGTTACTTTTAGAGGAACTTTAGTTGTGTATGACTCTTGTCTTAATTCCCGTAGGAATAGCGTGCGATATATAATATTTTTGAATCTAATTAATTTCATTTGGGGTATATACTGGGTGTTGTTTCCTCTGTTGTACGAAAGTACAGACCTGGTCTCCGTCAGTATATACTATGAAAAGAGCAAAAAGAGTTTAAATAAACTTATAATTTTTAAAATGTAGTCAAATTATGTCGCTCTGTTGTACTAAGGTACAGACCTGCCACCAATGGTTTGACTAAATATCTTGCTAAACCAAAATCAAGTTATGTCGCTTTGTTGTGTTGAGGCACAGACCTGTCACCGCTGTCTTGATTTGAAAAATGATTGTTTTAATTAGATCTCTTGAATTTATGTATTGGCACATTATGAATATGGGAGTATGCAACTATTGGAAATCTAAGGGGAATATCTACGCGAATAATAAGAGTTGAGCTCAATTGCTTATGTATAGATTGTTTATGTGGATTATATAACACTATAAGAGAAAGGATAGTTGTAGACTATTATACTTTCATAGTTTCTTAATAAGTTTTCTTTAGGGATAACAGGTTTTTAAATTTAAACATTTGAGTTGAAATGGGGCAAGATTTATGTAAACCCTTTAAGTTGTTTAGATTAGTGGTGATATGAGTTTTTAATTGTTTTGATCGATACTCTACTTGAGGACAAGTAGGATTCTAAGTGGGGGATATTTGATAAGCGTCTAAATGTACTATATTTCTATAGTATTTTACCCCATTTATTATATGTTTTTATTGCATTTAATTAAGATTAGATACTGATTTCGTTCATATTTGCAATTAGGTATTAAAATCAAGCTTTATGGAGAAAAGAGCGAAAAATAGTAATTAATCGAGTTAAATGGAGCGTTTATGAAGAATCAAGTGGATTGTGTTTTAAAAAGCAATAAAGACTAGCCCAAGAAAGAAGTCCAAAGTCAAAGTCCAAGTTAAAGCCCAAAGACAAGGCAAGCCCAATGTCCAAGCTCAAATCCAATCGGTTGGGCAGGAGCCCGGATTTCACAGTTTAGCCGGCGGCCAAACTGGTTGGTAGGCGGTCAAAACTTAAAAGTGGAAGTCGGTCAGAGAAAACGCGTTGGTTGACTTTTGAGCGTGTGGACTTCATTTTGGCCGGTGGCCAAGCTTCTTGGTAGGCGGCTAAATGCCGCACTTCGACTAATATAAATAGCAGCCTTGGCAGACAGTTTGGTGTGACATATATTACGTTTTTCAGTCCCAAAAATGTAGTCTGCGAATTTTATTTCGTTTTTAGGGTTAGGTTTTTATATTTTTGAGTCGTAGGTACATTTTGGAGGCACGAGAAGTGACAGTTGGATCCATTTCAACTAATCTTCGAGTGATTCGTCATTTGGTTTGAATCTTTTATTAAATATCATTGAAGTATTTGGTATTTAATATTATGATCCGTTCTTATTTGATGAATTGATACTTGTAGTATTTGTTTTAATAAATCTTAGATTATGATTATTGAATGATTTCATTTGCACGTTTGTTGAGTTATTTAGTTGAAGACTATTATGTTATCCGTGAATCCTTGTTTATTGGTGCTGTATTGATTCCTTGCTTAACGTGGTTACTAGGATCATTGAAATTGAGTTCCTTTGGTAATAGTAATCATTGATAATTATGAACTTAGGTTTATAGTTATTGCTAAATACGTTGAGTCTGATAGGTTAAGAATTAGTAATCAATATCCCTAAGATGAACAAGACTAATAAGTACTTATTAGTAGGTATTGTTGAGTCATACCACAGGATAATTATAATAGATCGTGATATACTTAATGCATGATTTAGGGAAAAACACACAATTGACTGATCATCTTGTGACATTGGAACCAGTGTTTTATGTTGGACCCTAAATTATAGGAATTAGTTGGACCCGAAACGTTGGCTAGTTCACATTCAACTTAGTATTCATTGAAGAATTTGGTATTAGGTTGATCTAAAAGAAATCACAATTAGATAATTAATGTGCAAATGAATCAGAATATATGAATCTGAGCGGAGTTATTACATACTATTTGTTCCTTCCTATTGTATTCTATTATTTATTTTAAATTTTAGTTTTATTTAGTTTATTTATTTTAATTTACTATTTTATAAACCTTTGTTCATACGGAACTAAAGCGTAACCCCCTTTCTCTGTAATTTAAAAGATTATTTATTCTTTTTATTCCATTTTCCCTGTGTTCGAATCTGGACTTACCATGGCTATACTATTCCGATCGGGTATTCTTGCCTGGTTGTGTGATAGTATTAATAAGGTATTTTCAGTTATAAATAATAAAACAAGACGCTGTCACGTACACATCAATTAACCCATTTTCTTACATATCTTTTCAAGCCCAAAACCCTTCCGATACTCATTTTTAGTATCGATGATCCGCTTAGAAAACCCTGTTGAGCCTAAACCTTTCGTTTCTTCAAAACCCTACATTTCTAACCCACTTATCCAAAACTTCCAACAACTTATCTTAGAATTTCTGAGGATTATGAAAATCATCCTGAAGAATCTTCTTCTGAATTGATCTACTCCTTCGTGTTCACCAAAAATGAAGAAAATCAAAAGTGCGAAAAATTGGCACAGGAAGAAAAGACTCGAAGAAGTCCGTGATAAGAAAGAAAAGATTTCCGAAAGAAAAGCAAAGAAAAATATCCTTGGAAGTTCTCTGGCAAAGAAGTTCTGAAGAAAGAAAAAGAAAAAGCAGAAAAAGAAAAGAAAAAGAAAAAAAAATTAAAGCTAAGTGCTTCAAAGTATCAACCGTTCAAAGGAAGATCCGACAGAAGACGAGTAGCTATCATCTCCGTTCTATAATAAGTTTTTCATGATTCTTAGGATGCCTAAGATAAGCAACCCTTTCAACCGAAAATCACCACTGTCCATACCCCTTAACCCTCACAAACATTACAACCCACATGAATGTCTTGGGATAATTAGCGCCGTCCTCTTCCTAAGTGGTGGAGATCCGATTCTCGACCAAACTTATGATGATGACTGCTGCATGACTGGCTATTTGAGCGATTTCAATTGTGCTAGAATGATAGGAAACCCGATACACTCTGAGTGAATTGAGTGACCACCTTTAGTGAGATCGCCTAGTCATGTATACTCCAAGATCACGAGATTTGGAAAGTATGCCTGGGAAAGTCAGTACTTATTTCTGGAAATAATTTTCCCATATGACAAAGTGGTGACTTCTTGAAAATGTTTTAACTCACCCAAACTATTATAAAAATGTTTTCACTAGACATAACTGAGTTATTGCTTGAGGACAAGCAACTTCTAAGTGTGGGATACTTGATGTGACCTAAAAAGTCATGTTTTTAAGTACATATTTCCGCACTTTTTGGACTATTATTTGGTGAAAACATTTCCAAACTATCATTATTTACTAAAAATCACCAAGGTAGTCTAAATATAGACGTTGCTGCAAAAATCGGTTAAAACGTCCAAATAACACGCAAACCGAGGCAAAACTATCACCTTAAATATTCCCTTCTTGATTTTCTTATGTAATTAGATCTTAATTTATATTTTATGATTCCATAGGTAAATACAAGACCGGAGGTGAAAGAATCAGAAGAAACGGACGAAGAACGAAGAAGATGTGCAGTTTGGAAGCTAGCCGATCGTCATCCGGAACACGCAAAAGTCAAACACTTTCAAATTTGGCAAACTTAGTGTCATTAGAAGCGTAACGGAAAAACGAAGCCAACGGCGCAAGAATCAAGCAAAACGGACTCCAAACGAAGAAGATACGGACGAACCAAGCAACCGAGGAATCAGTGGAGGCCAAATGAAGCACCAACCCCCCCCCCCCCCCCCTACCACCAAGGGTGCCGTATACGGGGTCTCTTGCCTTGTTGGGTGCCGTTTGACCCCCCCTTGGTCCGCTTGCCCCGTATGCTGCTTTGATGCTTGTATTTGATGCTTCAAGACTTGTACCATGGCTTTCACCCTTCTCCTATAAATACCAACCTCCATTTCACAATTTCACACACCTCTCATTCACATTTCTCTCTCTCTCTCTCTAGTTTCTCTCTCTAGCACTACTCTTAGGAGTTAGAGGAGAAGCATTCTTGTAGTTAGTTCTTCTCTCTAGTTTCTCTCTAGCACTACTCTTAGGAGTTAGAGGAGAACTAGAGAGAAGATTAGGATTAGATTAATTATGTAGTTAATTAGTAGAGGCTAGCTTATGTAATGCTTGGATATTAATGAAGAAATACAAGTGTTATTCTGCTCGCAATTCCTATCGGTATTTTCTATCCTTTCTATTATTAATTTGTCATATTGTTCTTGTTTGATGTATGTGATTTATTAACATTAGAAATGTTTATTGCTATGCATTGTGAGTAGTGTGCCTGTATGTTTGCCATGATTAATGAGTAGTTTGTTGTGATTGGGATAACACCATTATGAAACAACGGAGGTAACGTTATACGGATTTCATTTGTATAGCGCCGGAATCATCACGAATGTGTGTAGTACGGAACGTGGAAGCTATGAAAGTCGTGGGCACAATCCGTTGTGGAATAATGTTCCCAATTATTATATATTACAATTGTTTGTGAACTTATAAGCTGAACCTCTACCCGTTTATCTGTCCAACTTATGCTGTGGTTTGTATCCTCCTCCCTAGAACCTAACCAATTGCTAGAAGTAGGATTGCCAACTATTCTGTGTTTGATGATCAATGAACTCAACATGGATGTTGTTCCCTTGATTGAAACATATCCGAGGGACACGAAGCATAGGATTAGAGATAGATTAGGTTCATGCTTATCTGTTGTGTATCTTTGGGACAACTTCCGGGGTACCCATGATGTAATCCTTAGGTCAGTACTGTGATGCTAGTATTCCGTCCTATTGCATGTTCTTGTTTGATTGTTGCTTAGGTACTGCATACTAAACATACAATAACACTGTTGCTGCCTTAATGATTATGTTTTCATAAACATGATAAATGTATTACAGATAGGTTTGAAAACTTGTGGTGCTGTTTAACTATACATTTATGATTTTAAACTAAACTATCACCTTTCCTCCAGTAAACGTGGTTAGAACCTTTATGACAAGGAGTAGCTAACCATTGATCAAACGGTCACTACCTATCTATGTTTTCCAAAATAAACATGGTCTGATTTTGAAGCTGTGGAAATACTGCCTAACTTATCGTATAGTACACCGTGAATTAATCAGGGATTTATTGGGCTGGGATTTATAAAGTGAACGGGTTGTTTAGCTATCGTAGATGGTTTTACTGTAATACAAGCTTAGATATATTGAGTTCAGATGGCTGTAAAGTATGTAGCCCAGTTAAAGCCCTAATACGACTGAGTATCCGGTTTAACGTTGGAACCACTTACGGTGAAGTACAAACACGTGCAAACTACGGAAAGGTCGAAGGCTGTATACTGTGTTACATCCTGGCTGAGTCTGTGATCCAGGAAAGACTGTAAAACGGGTGAATACACAATGTAACCGTGGAAAACCTGTAAGTTGAAGACTGTATCGCAGCCGAATATCTCTAAACTCAATCACAACCATTAATGTATACGGTAATCAGTCACCACCTGTCTTAAATCTTAAATGCCTTGCCTAGCTTAGATATCTTTGTCTGTGTTAAGAAAGATCAGTGGATAAATTGCGGACTGTCGCCTTATTCCTGCACCCCATCTGGAGGGTCACTTGGTCTCATCATAAGAGAGGGTGAGGGGGGTTTCAAGACAGTCCGATCTGATCAGAATCTTGACAGCCTAGTACTCAGTGACATACTGGTTGGTTTATCTGATCAGTAGGGTACTAGTGTTTACACCACAGGGTATCTACGTGAACGCAAGACACAAATCTTTAAAAGACGTTTTCAAACTAAAACATCATCTCAACTATTCTAAGTCATGGTGAACCACGTCTTTGTCATCCTTAAGTGTTATATATGCTAGTCCCCCTTTAGTTTTATGTTTTATTAGTTTCAGTAGTTTAGTTTAATTAAATATAAAAACCAAAACAAAACCCTTTCCAGTTATTAAAACCCAGCTTAATTACTAGTTAATCAGAACGAGCTCTGTTTCAATTCTACCGTCGTGAGGAACGACCCTGGATCATCCTTACCGCTTACTCGTATCAGGTATTTATACCAGTTCCAGTAGGTAGTACGGAGGATTAGGCTCCCCCGACTATTATAAATTTTAAAACTACCCTGCCGTGTGTCTCGGTGGCCGGACCAACGACCGGAGTAAAATCCGACCGACTGCTGGGGGCACGACAGTGATTGTTAGCAGAATCATATTGTAGAAGACATGTGGTGGCTGATTCAGCTCGGTCTTCACATTTTGCATCGTTTTTTAGTAAAACCACCCAGATTCTGGTTCCTGTTATAAGTTCAAAACAAATAGATTATTTCTATGTTTATGTGAGATAATATGTGTTTACATAGTCTAAGAGGAAATCAAGTCTTAACATTGGTGATTCTGGTATCACAATATCTATAAAGATAACTATCACACAATTAGCTATTAAATGCACCTTAGCCAATGTTCAAGCGTAAAAAAACTTAAGTACAATGATGATGATGATGTATGAGGAATCAAACTCGTCACACTCCGATTAACGTGCAAACCCAGAGTCGAGACTTAGTCAATCGAGGGTGGTGAGAGCTTAATTCTGGAAGAGCAATTGTGATGGATTACTCTATGGATTTATGAGGTGTTGGTTTGAAATGGAAGCCAAACACTAGTATTTATACCCAAACCCTAAGCCGACGTGGAGGGTTTGGTCGTGGGCGAGGCCAACATTCTCTGTGTCTACTGCTGACGTGGATGCCTGGTCGTGGGCGAGCATGACAATTATTGTGTACAAGCTGACGTGGACCAATTGGGTGAGCCGACCAGGTTAATGGCCAGACCATGCTAATAGTACCTGAATATAACGGTTGCGGATTGTACTATTTTCAGAGAATGTCGGTTTTGCATGGGAAGCATGGTCTGGTTCGCCGCTTTGCCGTCGTACTGGCATTAGCTGACTATCATTCATAAAACTGCATAGGAACGCCCTATAGCTAGAGATGAGGTCCGCGGTCCGGGCACGGAATAGGTCCGGCCTCGTGCTTTAGTCGGATGTTGACTCTCGGGCCACGGACTACAAAGCTTGGTCACGGATGCCATCCGTGGTCCGGGACCGGGGCGGATCCATGACCAGGTCGTTTGGAGAGCTCAGTGATCAGAGGTGATGGGATATACATCATTAAGTCCCCCAATCCGTTATTATATTCCGTACCGGGGATATGATGACGGACTTAATTAAATAGTGACGTGGCAGCGTGGCGATTAGTTTTTCCAAACGGCGTCATGCAATAAATGCTACTGACTTGTATTAAATGCGCGTCGTTTCGAGTTCGGCGATGGGACAGGAGGCAGCCGCGTGGGGGCGTGACGTCACTGTACAGGCTGTCACGCAACGGATCACTCACCAGATCGTGAGATCTGGCGACACGTGTAAGGGTAAAAACGTGGCTAGCGCATGGTAACTTGTCAAAGCGTGAGATCCACTGACACGTGTAGGGCAGTGGATGAGGCCCACGAGGCCCGGCCCATTCAGATTTGTTTGTCCCTGTTTAACTTAATAAACAATCTTACGTAATAAGCTTTGAATATATTATTGAGAAGTTGCGGAATCACACTCAATAATATTAAGAAGATCAATGAATATTAATTAATTTAATGAACACAATAATATACCGATAGCTTCAATCTTATTAATGATATAAGACGAATACACTTGATGTATTAGGGTTACTGAAAACCTTGAAGCTGCGCAAAAATCATTAACCTATCTAGGTCTAAAGGATCTCTATTTATAACATATAGAGTCCTATACAATCTCCTACAAATATGGAATAAAATAACTTCCATAACCGACTCATACTTATCACAAAATCATAAACAGTTTTAACTACCATTCTGATGTAAACAGTTGTAACTGTTACACATTCAGTGGTAACTGCTTCAATTGTAATATACGACTAAGTACAAATATATAATCAGTGTTAACTGTTTCATATATAACTAACAGTTACTAATACATAAGCAGTTTTAACTACTTACAGACACATAACTATCAGTTGTAATCTATCTTCAATCAGTTGTAACACTTGTCTTCTCATCAGTTTTCTTCTATCAGTTGTAACTTCATAAAGACAGTTTTAACCTTCAAAGCAAACAGTTTTAATCACTTATACTCTGTCTTCTCATCAGAACTTCAACTCAGACCTGAAACAGTTTTGACCCAACAATCTCCCCCTAAACTTAATCTGTCCTTCACAACATTAAGTTTCTTCTAATCCTCCATTATAAGCTTCACAAAATTCTTTCAAAACTGTTAGTCATTTCTTCTCTTCTTCCTATCAATCTCCTCCTTCTTATGAATCTGATTCAACACCATTATACCAATTCCAGAGCTACATCATCTAAAACTGCAGCTTGTAGCCTTGCATTTCTCAAGCCCATCAAAAATCTCAGATTTATATCATAAAATCTATCTGTCAATAACCACATAAACACTGCATCATCCATAACAATCTGATGTACTCCAGGTTTGGCATGATAAATCCAATTTCTGACCTTGCTAAAAGTAGCAAACTGAAATGGAAACTCTTCTGGCTCAAACATAGCTTTAATCCAATGCCATGTAACTTTTTCAACCAGATTATCAAACCTTTTCAAATCTAAATTCTTTTCCATCCCAATCTCATACATTCTCACCAAATCAGTCCTACTAATTCTCTTTATCAAATCCCTAAAAGATCTCCACCAAGATACATTTCCATCTGCTCTTTCAACTTTAATCTTGTGAATCTTAACATGATTGACAAATTGCTCAATAGACCAATCAATGATACCAGGTAATTCAACATTAATTACCTCAGATTCCATAGGCTGTAACAGAATAAACTCCTTCAATTCATCAATATTCCTTTCTCTATCAGGAATTTCATCTAACTCTCTCTTCTTTTTCTCAAGTTCATCTTTCCTCCTCTTCTCAGCTTCTATCTTTTCTCTTTTTTCTTTTTCTTCCTTTTCTTTCAATTTTCTTTCTTTTTCAGCCTCTTTCTTTTCCTTTTCAACTTCCTGCTTTTTCTTCTCAGCTTCTTTCTTTTCTGTTTGTTTCTTTTCAATCATATCAGGATTCAACTCATCTTTATCCCATAACTCCTGCAATCTCTCTAAACTCATCTGTTTCAATGCATTCAAAGGAATATACCCACCTTTCAACTTTGCAATTAAGTTCTTCTTCATTTGAGCTTTTGTTGGTGGTTTTGCAGCTTTTTTCTTTCTTGCTTCCTCTGCTTTCCTTTTCTTAACCTGCTCAACAAGATATTCAATATCATCCTGTCTCTGTTCTTTCAGTAAATATTCATCCCACTCTGCCACTTGCTCTTTTGTCATTTTCACAAACTTTCCTTCCTCAATCTCAACATCAATCAATCCCTCTGCATTTATCTCAGCCTGTAACCTTTGAGCATACTCAATATCATGAGCAGTTACTTCTGGTGGCACTGGTTTTTGCTTTTTCTTCTTTGGTTCTTCTACCAGTTTTCCCTTGCCTTTATCTTTTGGATCAATCTTTGGCAATTCTTTCTGTTGAACAGGAACAGCAGCATGTTCTCTAATCTGAAATCCAGGTAAAAATGATTGTTGTGAAGATTTTGTTAGGATTTATTAATTTGATGAGACAAAATAAAAGATGAAAGTTGAGGGACTAAAGATGAATTGTTTTATTTTAATTAGTTTCCTAGTATAATTATGATTTCTTGTAACCCTAATGATCTCTATTATATAAAGAGACATAGGGACATAGGTTTTAGTGTGCACGAAAATATGTAGACGTCTAGTGTTTTACCCCTAAGATTCTTTGTAATCCTGATACAAAGTTGTATCCGTCTTTATTCTGATCAAATAAGATTAGGGGTTTGGCTAATGATAACATTGTTCTTATTCCACTGCATAATTTTATCATTGTTATCGTTAATTGTTAATCCTAGATCAAGACCTAAAAAGTCTCGAGCTAGATAGTTATTGGGTTTTCACAATTGGTATCAGAGCAAGGTTGCTCGTGATCTAGGATCTATAAAGTTTTACAAGCAAGAGAAGCCGTATTGAAGAAACCCTAGAAGATTGCAAGAAAAATTCTTAATTCGTCACTTTCTGCACAGCCATGGTAAAAAATTCGGATCTCCTTCGTTAACCGTTAGATTGTCGTGAAATTTGAACTGTAGGTTCTTAACATATAGGCGCACATTCCTACCAAAGGAATTTTTGATCTGAGCTTTTAATTAAGAGATATTCATTGTCGAAATTGGTTGCTGAAAGTTTAGGGTTTTTCAAAATGGCAGAAGTAAAACGATCACTGTGTCTTCGTTATCCAACGAAAGTTTATGATTTTTGGATATGTTATTCAAGACATATGTTTCTACATTGTGTAAAATTTTCGTTGTGATTGGATGTTTCTACTTAGAGATATTCAAATTCGAATTTGCTGCAGTAGGTTTATGGTTTCTTTCGTGCAGCTGAAGTCAGAAAATTACTGTAGATTCGTTAACCATTGGATCGACTTGATTTTTGGATATGTGGTTAATGAAACATTGATCGACTTCGTGTAAAAATTTGAGCATGATCAGATACGTCATCAGAGAGATATATAATTCTGAAGTTGCTGCCCCTGTTAGTTAAATGTGCTAACCACTGCTAGTAGAAGCTTCCCACTGCTAGTACAAGTTTACCGCTGCTAGAACATTCTTACCACTGTTTGTACAATATTGCCACTGTTAGATGGCTTTTGCCACTGCTAGTACAAACATGCCTCTGCTAGTTATACTAGACAGTGCCACTGTTAGTTATTTGGATAGTGCCACTGCTAGTTAGCAGTTACCACTGTTAGTTGACGTGCAAACGTTAAAACTGTTAGAACAAAACAGTTGATGGTTTTGGATCTCGATTGGAATTGTTTTAATAACAATTTATTCTTATTGATTTAATGGCTCGTTCATGAAGATTATATGAAGATGTGATTACGAAGAAGATCGATTATAGCTTATATGATATTGTAGTTAAGTTTGACGGGTTTGTATCTTATCATATCTCAAAGTGGTGGATGAAGAGCTTTGAAGATAACTTGTTTGATATGTATGGTGACGACGAAGACTTGACAAATCTAGCAAACGTGTGAGATTAAACTTAGGATGCTCAATGCTCACATTTGCTATCACTTGAAAGAGTTTTGGTATGCTCAGTGACTTATGTTGGAAAAATAAGGATTTTTGTCAAAGAGATTGCGGTCTACTTATACATTGGATTATAAGTTCGACGTCGTGGATAGTACAAGATATAAGGTACAAGTTTGGAAGATTTAACTTCTTTATTAAGTTTGTTATACTCTATTTTCTTCACCGACCAGTAATCATTACATAGAGCCAATCGGATTTCGAGATTCAAGAGATGGTGAACATATTTTAAGGGGAAGCTTACTGTTTATTGTTTCATCATCTACATGTAACACTTGAGGGGAAGTGTTTACAAGTTGCAAAAGACCCCTATTGGATTATGACAAAAAGGGGAAGAAGAATTTGAAGATTCAGATTTGCAACTTATCGCAAGGCATGATATGACTACAAGAAATCAAGAGTTAAGGGGAAGTTTTGCAAGAAGATCGATATTTTGTCATCATCAAATAAGGGAAGATTGTTAGGATTTATTAATTTGATGAGACAAAATAAAAGATGAAAGTTGAGGGACTAAAGATGAATTGTTTTATTTTAATTAGTTTCCTAGTATAATTATGATTTCTTGTAACCCTAATGATCTCTATTATATAAAGAGACATAGGGACATAGGTTTTAGTGTGCACGAAAATATGTAGACGTCTAGTGTTTTACCCCTAAGATTCTTTGTAATCCTGATACAAAGTTGTATCCGTCTTTATTCTGATCAAATAAGATTAGGGGTTTGGCTAATGATAACATTGTTCTTATTCCACTGCATAATTTTATCATTGTTATCGTTAATTGTTAATCCTAGATCAAGACCTAAAAAGTCTCGAGCTAGATAGTTATTGGGTTTTCACAGATTTCTTCTTTGGAGTTTCAACCTTCTTTCCTGTACCAGTCATTTTAGCAGTTTTAACTGGAATGCTCTTCTTCCTAGTCTTTTCAACTTGTTGAGCATCAGTTTTAGCATCAGTCTTTACTTCTTTTTCAACTGCTATCTCAGGTTTACTCACCTCTTCACCATCATCCTCATCAATCTTTAACTCCTCAGTCTTATCACCCATATTCACCTCTGCAGTTTGCTCCACTGACCCAATAACCTCAGTATGATCAGACTTATCCTCATCTGCCACTGATTCCTTCATTTCTGTTTCCACTGTCTCATATACTGATTCATTTATTTCTGGCTCTGGCTCTGTAGATGGTGTTGGAGGTGTATGCACAAAATCATCATCCACTGGTTGTTCCATTTCAATCTCTTCATCAACTTTTTCATCATCAGACACAACCTTATCATTCTTATTCCTCTTATCACCCAAATTTGTCCAGACCTTCTCCCCCTTTTTGAAAGCATTTTGTTGAAAGTTATAAGTCTCCTCAGGTTCTGAAGTATCATGAACCACATATTTCCTCCCTTTCTTCAAACATTTAATAACAATCCTCTCTAACTGCTGCACTCTCCTCTGCAACTGAGTAATAACTTCATCCTTAGCCTTATTCTTCTTCCTCTCCTGTACAAACTCAGCCCATACATAATCAACCATTTTTGTCAATTCCAAGTTAGTTCTAGCCTCAACACCTTCAGGATGTGAATCCTTTGGTGAATCATTGACATCATCAAACTCTGACTCATGCCTAGCATGATCATCAAAGTCCCCTTGGTTCTTGGTACTGGGACCACTAGGATCATCTACAGGTGTAGAATCATGTCCATGTGTTGCCTCTGATTGGGTCTTATTAATGTTACTTTTGTCCTGCTCTGCCAGTGGGCTAGAAGCAGTAGAAGCAGCCCTCTCAGAATGATCATCCTCCTCCTCATTGATCATCTGCTGTGATGAATCATTTGTCTGAGACACCTGAGCAGCAGCAACCTCAGATGCCTGTTTTTTTAGCCTTTTTGGCTTTAGTAGGTTTAGCTGTTGTGGTCCCTTGTTTTCTTTTAGTACCCCCAACTACTGTGGGTTGAGAAGTGGTGGGTGGAACCATTCTCTCAGTAGTTGGTTCAGCTTCAGTTGGTAGTACTGATGCTGTGGTGGAGGGTGCAGGAAGCATTGTAGAAAATAATGCTGTAACCTTCCCAGAAAATTTAGTATCTCTCTTCATATTTACAAAAACTTTTGGTTTAAAAGAGACAATACCAATAATCTTTTCAAGTGCAGTTATATTAGGAATTTGTTCATTTAAGAACAACTGCACAAAACGTGGATACATCAAAAATTTAATCTTTGGCTGCTCAATGTTTCTAAGCATACCAGAAAATATCAGATTTGAAAAATTAAACCTTTGACCAGTTGCAAGACAAGTAATTGCATAAGCAATGTTGCTTCCAAACTGCTCAAAAGATGATCTCTTAGATGATAAGCAGTGTAAAATTGTATGTATTAAAAACCTCCACTGATGAGAAAATAAGGTTTTCTGAAAAGTAAAAATTTCAAAAGAACCCTCATAACCCATCAATCGTAAAGTATCATACATAACAGTATCCTCTAAAGATGATATACCTGCCTCATCATCTAGTTGTAATGAAGCTCTAACAGTAGCTTCTGTGATTACAACACGTGTATCCATAACTTCTGAAACTATTCTTTTAATACCCTGTTCCTCTTCTATTGATGCATTCACCCAGAAATTGTTGATATGATCGTGAGATATTCTGGGTGCTACAGTGAGAGCATGACGAATATGTGAAGCACGAAGGAAATCAATGATTTCCACATACTCGTTTGCCTCTGCAGGTTTCATTAAGAATGCAATCATATTGTGATCTTTTCCAATCGGTAGTTGAACAGTAGACGAAGTCGATGCCATGATAAGAAATCAAGTAATCGAGAAGAATCGAAGATGATTTTACAGAATCGAAAATCGATGAGACTTAGCGCAGTTGTTTGTATGTGAAATTTTGAAAGCATAATGAGAAACCCTAAGTGTTGAGAGTTAAGTACTGAAATTAAATCAGTTGTAAGCCCTAATTTGATCAGATCCCCAATTATAACTAAAACAGTGTTAATTAAATAAAATAACACGTTCAGTGATAATTGTGAAAATAACCATCAGTGGTAATCAACACTTGGTTTCTCAAATGCATCATTTACATAATTAAGCTAGCAGTGCTAACTTGTACAAGCAGTACCAACCGACCAAGGCAGTGCTAACTTAATACAAGTAGTACTTCAGTTCTAGCAAAATCATATAAACAAAGCAGTGGTTGAAATTTTTTTTTTTTTTTTTTTTTTTTTACCGATAGCAAACTCCACAAGCAGTGACACTTCATAAACACCTGCATAAGTTAGACTCCAAAACCTAGCAATATAACTTGCAGTGGTAATTCCAAACAATAATACAAGTATACAGTGTTAACTATACACCAACAGTGGTGAAGTGATTATTACCACTGTTTATAATAAAAGTAAGAAACAGTGATAACGATACACATTACACACAATCAGTGTTTAATTAACAAATCAGTATTAACCCAAATTGAAATCACAGTAGATATTATTCACAGAAAGCAGTAACAAGAGAAATAACTTATGACAAATTGATCATTCCAATACTAGTAACCAAGAAAGTGAATCTGCCTACATCAAAAGCTTTTGTAAACAGATCAGCAAACTGATTATCAGTATGAACTTTCAAAATTTGAATAAGTCTTTTCTCATTACAATCTCTAATGAAATGATATCTGATTTCAATATGCTTTGTTTTAGAATGTTTAACTGGATTATTAATAATACTGATTGCAGAGCTATTATCGATAAAAATAGGTGTATTAAGAAAGGTAAAACCATAATCTAGCATCTGATTCTGAATCCATAGCACTTGAGCACAGCAACTTGCAGCTGCTACATATTCTGCCTCTGCTGTAGATGTAGATACAGTGGTTTGTTTCTTGCATTGCCATGAAACCAATCTTTCTCCCAAAAATTGACAACCTCCTGATGTAGATTTCCTGTCCAGATTAGCTCCTCCATAATCACTATCTGTGTAAGCTATCAGATCAAAAGAATTAAACTTTGGATACCAAAGGCCCAATTTTGGTTGACCCTTTAAATATCTAAATATTCTTTTGACTGCAAGAAGATGTGACAGCTTTGGATTAGCTTGAAATCTTGCACATAAACACACTGCAAACATGATGTCAGGCCTTGATGAAGTGAGATACATAAGAGACCCAATCATTGATCTGTAAAGATGTTCATCCACACTCTCCCCCTCAAGATCTGCATGTAATTTCTTGTTTGTCTCAACTGGTGTGCTTGCAACTTTAGCATCTTTGTACCCAAACCGATCCAGTATATCATTCACATACTTACTTTGATGAATAAAGATTCCTTCTTTCTGTTGCTTTACTTGTAGCCCCAAGAAAAATGTTAATTCCCCCATGGAGCTCATCTTGAACTTTTCATGCATCAATGATTCAAACTCCTTGCAAAGACTATCCTTTGTTGAACCAAAAATGATATCATCTACATAAACTTGAACCAGTAGTATATCATTCTTAATTCTTTTAGTAAACAAAGTTTTATCTATTGCACCCCTTTTGAATCCATTCTGCAACAGATAATCTGAAAAAGTATCATACCAGGCTCTAGGTGCTTGATGTAAGCCATAAAGAGCTTTATCCAATTTGAAAACTTTATCAGGAAATTTAGAATCTTCAAACCCTGGTGGTTGACATACATAGACCTCTTCCTGTATAGTGCCATACAGAAAAGCACTCTTAACATCCATCTGATACACAATGAATCCCTTGAATGAAGCATAAGCCAAAAACAATCTAATTGCCTCTATCCTTGCAACAGGTGCAAAAACCTCATCATAATCAATCCCCTCTTCTTGTGAATACCCCTGTGCAACCAATCTAGCCTTGTTTTTGATCACTATACCTCTTTCATCCTTCTTGTTCTTGAAAATCCATTTAGTACCAATTGCCCTCTTCTCTTTAGGCAAATCAACCAATGTCCAAACTTCTTGAATCTTAAACTGAAGCAACTCCTCTTGCATAGCTTCAATCCAACTAGGATCTCTCAAAGCTTCAGTAACCTTCTTTGGTTCTGTTTGAGACAGAAAACAGGCAAACAAAGAAGTATTAACAGCTTCTGTATCAAGATTTACTTCTTCCTCATTTGCTGAAGCTTCAAACACCTGACTTTGATTTCTTGTTTTAACAGCTGATTCAATATCTCCTATTACATTCTCAAGTGGATGATCTTTATGAGTAATGTATTTAGATGCTGCTGTTTCTTGAATACTCTCCTCTAAGTTGGTAAAATTTCCTTCTTGACCAGACTCACTACTTGACACTTCTCTTGCAATTCTCTTTGACAAAGGAGTAGAACTCATCAAATGTAGATAATTCAATTGTTCCTGCTCTGTGTCAAGATGCTTTGTAGGTGTCTGATCAACATTCACACCTGCCTTTGTATACTTCTGTACTGGACTCATATCACTGTCTTCTGTACTGTCTTCAATAACAGGTCTATCAGAATCATCAACATGAGAAAATGATGTTTCATCTGATTTTCCTGTTTCCACATCCTGTGATGTCGTTGGTTGATCAGTATCAAACACTTCTGGGGGATCAGGAGACCAAATTGGAAATAATATATATTCCAATGAATCATTCTTCTTTCCAACTGATATTCCTGATTTTGCTCTACCTTCTTCATCACATGTTCCTGCATTTGTACCTGCACTTGTACCTGCACTAGTATCCACATTTGTATATCTAAAAGCAGTATTAAGTGCATCAATATCAAACAGTGATTCAGGACCTTTTCCCTCAGGATTAACAGTGTTTTCATTAAAAGTAATGTGCACTGTTTCTTCTATGATTCTGGTCCTTTGATTGAATACCCTATAAGATTTACTTTGAATAGAATAACCAACAAATATCCCCTCATCAGCCTTACTCTGAAACTTACCTAAGTGATCTTTGGTATTTAAGATTGTACAAGGACACCCAAAAGATTTTAAGAAACTAACCAAAGGCTTTCTCTTAAACAACAGTTCATATGGTGTCTTGTTATGAGGCTTAACAACTAATACTCTATTCTGAACATAACAAGCTGTGCTAACTGCCTCTGCCCAAAAAGACATAGGTAGCTTTGCATCAGATAGCATGGTTCTAGCAGCCTCAATCAGTGTCCTATTCCTCCTTTCAGCTACTCCATTTTGTTGAGGAGTTCTAGGTGCACTAAATTCTCTCTTAATACCTTTAACTTCACAGAATTTATCCATCTCATGATTTTTAAATTCTGTTCCATTATCACTTCTGATGATCTTTACTCTTTTATCCAATTGATTCTCCATCTTAGTTATAAATGATCTAAGTATTTCACCTGTCTCATCCTTTGTCCTAAGAAAGAAAACCCATGTAAATCTAGTGTAATCATCAATAATCACAAGACAGTAAGACTTTTTCCCCATACTACTTATACTAGTTGGTCCAAATAAGTCCATATGCAATAAGTGTAAGGGTGTGCTATTTGTGTTCACAGATTTGGACTTAAATGAGGATTTGTGTTGCTTTCCCTTTTGACAAGAAACACAATGATCATCACATGAATAGACCTTTTCAGGCAAACCTCTAACAAGCTTGTTTTTGACAAGTTTATTAATGGTTTTGAAATTAATGTGACACATCCTCCTATGCCACAGTTCAGATTCATTTCCACTTGCTTTAGAAATAAGACAGTTTAAATCAGGTTGAGGTGTCATATTTACTAAGTCACACTTATATACATTATCTTGTCTTGGAATTCTCATCAAAATCATGTTTTCCGGTATTTTGAATTCTTTGGACAAGATAAGGCATTCAGTGTCAGTAAAATGAACTGGGTTCTTTTTATCTGTGATTTGACTCACACTTAGTAAATTATACCTCAGTTGTTCCACAAAATAAACATTATCAAAACTTAGCTTTTCACTCTGAACTGTTCCTTTCCCTGTGATCCTTCCTCCTTTTGGATTGCTTCCAAAAGCTACATATCCTCCATCAAAAGATTTAAAGTCCTGCAGCTTTTCTTTGTCTCCAGTCATGTGCCGTGAGCATCCACTATCAATATGCCATAAGCTCTTAGGCTTGCCCTGCACAAACAGTCAAAAAGAGAATTAATTTCTCTTGGGAACCCAAACCAATTTGGCTTTGGGTTTCCCATGTGCATTCACATAATCAACTTTCTTAAAGATTATTGATTGTGAAGCACTGTTGGTATTTGGATCTGTTAATTTATCAGACTTAATAGGTGTCCAAATCCAACTAATTTTAGACTTAACAGTGTTCTTTGGCTTAAACGTTTTAACTGTTTTACCAATTGAAGATTCAGTGTTAATTTTGTTAACACTGTTTTTGAATTCAGTTACCACTGTTTTAGTCTTTGAGCTTTTGGCTAATTTTGTTATTACTGCTGCAGTAGATTTACCTGTAACAGTGTTTAACATGGTAGCCTTTGAGTTTATCTTCTGAACTCTGGCAGTATGATCAACTTTTGATTGAAAATTTTGTTTGTTAATCATATTTGCTTTCATCCATGATTGTTTTCTAATCCTTTGAACATTCTCAGGATTATGATAACAGTCATATTTAAGATGACCCATTTTTCCACATATAAAGCAAGACATTTCTTTAATCACAGTAACATTATTACCCAGTTTTTGTGAAATCATTTGATTCCAATTTCTTTGATTACCTCTGGGTTTTTGATTTTGAAAACTCTGTGAAGAAGAAGCACTTGCTTTACATTTACAATTCACACAGTTATTCACAACAAATTCAACAACAGGTTTAGTAACTGAGTTAACTGTATTACTAACATATCCTAACCCATGTTTAGATTTGTTAGTATTCAAGCTCACCTTCTCTAAGTCCAGTTTAACCTTTTCCTTAAACATTTTCTTACCCTCTTCTAGTTTATCAGTTTTAAGATTAACAACTAGATCAGTAATTACTCTCTTCACATCCTCACATGTTGACTCAGACTTAGATGATTCAGATTTCACACTCTTCTCACTATCAGATGTCCTATCACTCTGATCATCTTCTTCAGTCCAGTCACTAACTTCACCTTCTACAAACAGATCATCATCAGATAAACTTTTAATTGGATCAGCCTTTTTAACCTCATCTACCATTTCTCTTTTAAGTGAATTGATATCAATTTCACTTTTGGGAGGAAAGTAGGTGTGATTATAAGGTGGAGGTACATTATTGTATCCTAATCCAGTCTTAAGTTTATCATGAATCTGTGAATTAATAAGTTTATTTACACTCTTTGAAGCATGTTCTAATTTACTTACATCAAGCCTTATACTATCTCTTTCACATGTGACCTCAGTAAGTTTCTTAGATAACAAATCAACTTTATCTTTAAAAGAGTCTCTTTCCCACCTAGCATATTCAATGTCATACTTAAACTGTGTTGCATTGACTTCATATGCCTTTATTTGATTTTCCAGATTTTCAATGACTGCTATGGTGTGTTTACTTTTGATTTCCCATTGTTTTAGTTCCTCACACACTTTTATATTATGATCTCTGTAGTGTTTAACAGTTTGTTTACAAACAGCAGAACATAATTTATTTTGTACCTCAGTAGGAACTTCTGACTTTTTGTCAGATTCTGCAATGGCCATGAGACATTGATTCTTCAAAACATGCTCTTCTTGATCACTCCAATCCCATCCACAGCCATCCATAGACACCAAAGCATTTGCTGAAGCCCCCTGAATTGGAATGTTTCTTGTATGTGTTCCAGTGCTTCCAGATCTCTGACCATTACCATTCTGCTCTTGCCTAGGGTTTCTGCATTCTCTGGCAAAGTGTCCCATCTTGTGACAGTTGAAACACTCAATCTTGCTCTTATCAAACCAACTTGCATCATTCCTCTTGTATGCAAAGTTATTTCTACCAGTCCTCTGCATGAACCTTTTTGCTCTCTGAGTAATCAATGCAATTTGCCACTTGATGTCCATCTCCTCTAGATCATCACCATCAAATTGTTCCAGATCTTCATTAGTAAGTGAAGAATTCATATTACTTGCAAAGAAAGATTCTAATATTTGATCATTAGAACTATTTGATGATGATCCTGCTCCCCCTGAAACATGAGTAGAACCCATTTGACTTGATTCTGCTTTTGTTCCAGCCATAGACATAAAAGCAGCATTATGACTGTATCCAGTTGCTTGCTTCTTACTTTCCACCTCAGACTCAAAGTTCCTCAGATCATTGTATATATCTTCTAGTTCCTTAACTTCAATGTCTGAACTCTGCCTCAATCCAACAGTATAGATTGTCCATTCATCACCTAATGATCTCAAGAACTTTCTGTTAAGATCTTCTTTGTCAATCTTAACCTTGTGATTTTCCAATTCTCCAACTAATTTAGTAAACCTATCAAAGGTTTGAGTTAGAGTTTCAGATTTCACATGGCTAAAATTTTCAAATTGTTGTTTTAACAGAGATCTTTTATTCTTTTTGGTGTTATCATTACCACCAAACCTCTTCTCAATTGCCTCCATTAGTACCTTGGGATCTTCACAATTATCAAATCTGCTCTGATGCTCATTCGGAATGGATAGCAACAGAGTACTAAGTGCTTTGTACTCAGTAGATCTGATTTTCCTCTCTGCTTCAGATGTTGGTGGTGCTCTTGGTTGCTTTACTCCATCACCATCAAGCGTTACTGGTATACCATTAACAACAACTTCCCACATCTGATAATCCGTGAGAAGCATATATTGCCTGATTCTGACCTTCCATAGGTCAAACTCATCAGGTTTAAGCATTGGTATCTTTGTTGCTTGAATTCCTTCATTGCCTTCAGACGCCATTGAAATCAAAACTTAATATCTGAACTAAACTCAAATACTAATACTAATAATCCCAGATCTTCATGTCTTCAAAGCTTCACAAGCTCTGATACCACTTTGTTTGTCCCTGTTTAACTTAATAAACAATCTTACGTAATAAGCTTTGAATATATTATTGAGAAGTTGCGGAATCACACTCAATAATATTAAGAAGATCAATGAATATTAATTAATTTAATGAACACAATAATATACCGATAGCTTCAATCTTATTAATGATATAAGACGAATACACTTGATGTATTAGGGTTACAGAAAACCTTGAAGCTGCGCAAAAATCATTAACCTATCTAGGTCTAAAGGATCTCTATTTATAACATATAGAGTCCTATACAATCTCCTACAAATATGGAGTAAAATAACTTCCATAACCGACTCATACTTATCACAAAATCATAAATAGTTTTAACTACCATTCTGATGTAAACAGTTGTAACTGTTACACATTCAGTGGTAACTGCTTCAATTGTAATATACGACTAAGTACAAATATATAATCAGTGTTAACTGTTTCATATATAACTAACAGTTACTAATACATAAGCAGTTTTAACTACTTACAGACACATAACTATCAGTTGTAATCTATCTTCAATCAGTTGTAACACTTGTCTTCTCATCAGTTTTCTTCTATCAGTTGTAACTTCATAAAGACAGTTTTAACCTTCAAAGCAAACAGTTTTAATCACTTATACTCTGTCTTCTCATCAGAACTTCAACTCAGACCTGAAACAGTTTTGACCCAACAAGATTTTACTATAAATAGGCACCTTTTACCCCCATTTGTTTTTATGCAAAGTAAAAACCTGAGAGCATTCCGGCCACATTCAAACATTCCGATCACTATTCCGGCTTCTCAACCCAGTTTCCGATCAATCTTCAACAAACCCAGGTCCGTTGTTCGTACCTTCATCCTTTATTTTGTTCTTCGATATATGCCATGGCTGCTGCTGAGGATATGGTGGAGGTATAGGAGGCTGTGGCCAGCAGTGGGGGTGCCGTTCCGAACAAGGGGGTCCGAACGTGGCGCATGAGGCCAATTCGGTGACGCCGGATATGATTCCGGACATATTGAGGCGTTTTAAGTGCCTAGAGGGGTATAACCCTGTGGCGCCTACCGCTGAGCAGCGTGCCGACGTGCCGCCGGAGGGTAAGGTAGCCATATACTGGAAAAGCATGGAGAAAGGCAATCTCCGCATGCCGCCGACCCCCTTTTTCTTGAACGTGTGCAAACACTTCAAAGTTGGATTTAGCCAGCTGCACCCCTTCGCTGTCCAGAAGGTTACTATTTTTGAGATGTGGTTTAGGTCGCTGGGCCTGACGCCGCAGGTGAGGGTATTCTAGGCCTGCTTCAAGCTGACTCCGAGTGGCACGGGGTGGTATACATTCACCAAGAAGAACGATTTTGTTGGGAGCCAGGAGTCATACCTGCACGACTGGCGTGACTCCTTCTTTTACATCGATCAAGATGTCATTCCCAATGATTATGTGGAGACGTTAGTGTGGCAGTATGAGAGGCCCAAGAACGTCAACCATACACTAAAGCTGACGGCAGCAGAGGAGGGGTTGTTGGCTGCTTGCAAAGATGCGCAGCTGGAGATGCGAGAGTACCATATGTACGTGCTGGTCATCGGCTGTATAAGCTCTTTCTGGCCGTACGAGGGGTAGGTGCCCGTCATCAGGGACAGCGGCCATGGTATGGGCTGGGGTGGTGTGCTTGTATTAATACTTTAATAAATATGCTCGATTAACTAACGCCTTGTGTTTCCATTGCTGCAGACATGGATTCGAATTCGTATTTGAAGGCGCCTAGCTTGTCCGTCCTCAAGTATATAAAGAGAGCAATTGAGGATTGCCCGGCAGGAGACGTCGGGGTTACCGGGGCCACGGTTACTGTGGCTAAACCCGGTGTATCCGTTGCCGTTCCTCTGGCAACTAGTGCCGCTGCGGGGGCGTCATGTAGCCAGGCGCTCCTGAAGCGCAAGGGTGCGACCGTGGTGAAGAAAGGGTCAGGGCCGGCCCCAAAGAAGAAGAAGACGGCGAAGGAGGTTGTCGAGGTTAACTTGATGAATTTCATGTCCGCGCCCAGCACAGGTGGGCGCTTCATTATACCTGAGGATGGTTCGTGGCTCTGCTTTTCTCGTGCAGACAAATATTGAATTTGCACTAACTTTTTCTTTATTTGTGTTCAGCTAAGGCGGATCCGTACGTTGCCGTCGCGCATCAGATCAGCAGTGAACTTGTTCTCCGGGACGAGGAGGTGAAGGAGGAAGAAGTGCTGGTCCGCCGTAAACGGCCAGATGGGCATCCTGCCACTTCCTCCGAGGCGGTTGCACCAAGTGGGGGTGCGGGCTCATGGGTCGATGAGCCGTTGACGCTTAAGGATAGCCCTCGCCTTCCATTGCCGATCCGGACTGCGCCGCCGAGTCCCCCTAGGGCGCCTACGCCCCCGCACTCAGACAGCATGAGGTAACCATTCAGACCTTATTGGTGTATACGTTGGTGTACATACTTTTTAACTTGATGTTTAAACCAGGGCTGACAGAATGGCTATTCTCAAGTCGATGATGCCGGTGCCGTTCCTTCCGGAGCGATTTTTGAAGGTGCCGGCCACTGGACCGTCCGGCTCCAGAGCCGATGTGTTTATACCAGCCTGGGACATCAAGGTGGACAACTTGGCGGTGGACGCGCAGTCATTGCGTGATTTCACTGGGCACGTGATCCCGCCGGCCGTTTCAGAAAAATTGGCATGGCTGTCCGTCGTTGATGCCAAAAGGGCGCGCCTGCTCATGTCTTCTTGGGATTTTGCACTTCAATGCGATGAGCAGACGCGAACTGAGGCATTGACGGAGCAGCTACGATTGAGCGCCGACGTGGTTAGACGCCAGGAGGAGGAGGTTACCGCTTTCAAGAGCCGGGCCCAGAAGCTGGAAGAGGCCCTTAGGTTGGCCAATGAAGCAAAGATGAAAGCTGAGGCCGACCTGCGAAGTGAGAGGCTTCAGAGGGTGGAGGCTGTTGCAGCCCTTGCTCCGCTGCAAGAGCGTGTGAAGGTAGTGGAGACGGAGAATGCTGCGCTTGTGGACAAAGACAAGCAGCTCCAAAGCAGGTATGACGACGACTGCTCATTAACTAACATTCATTTTTTTCTTGGCCATTAAACTTGTGTTTGCGTGTAGGTTCGATGACCTCACAACGGATTTGACAGCCACCGGGAAGGAGATTACCGAGCTGGAGACGGCTTGCGGCCTTCATATCAAAGACTTCAATGATTCTGAGAGCAAAAATCTTGAGCTAGCAGATGAGTTGGAGCGGCTCCAGAGAGGTATCCCCGGCCTGGTTAAGTTGGCGCTGGCATCGGATAGTATTACGGCTCCGTTCAAGGAGTTCGTGACCGCTGTCCAGGAGGTGGAGGTTTTGCAAATGATAAACCTCATTCCGGAGCATGTCCCAGACCTCCCCACTCCACTTCCGGATGCCATCACATCCAAGGTCAACCCGGACTGTTTTGAGAGGGCGCAGCGGGCAAGCGAAAACCTGAAGACAATTACCGTCCCGTTCATAGAGAAGATAGGTAGGGAGATGGAATTGTCTGTGGATGAAATTTTGGAGATGCTGCCGTAGGTTGATAGACTTATTTGTGAGGCCGGCATCTCCTATCCTTGTAAATATTTTATTATTAATGCAACGTTCATTTTGTAACTGCACGTGTGCGGATTAGCTCTTTTCGTACGTTTTGAATATAGTGTCATGACTTAGTAGATTTCTAGACTACTTTATGGGTTGGTGTGTGGCGGAGGCTAACCTCGGCTTGACCAATTTTATTCCAGTCGCACCCTGGCGATAAGTAGACAGCTCGGGGGGACCTCTGCCTTTGGGAAGCTAGAAGGTATTCCCTTATGGGGGCAGACTCGCAACGCTTCCGGGCTTAACTGACTTCCATGGTCATAGGCCGGAGACATGGCGACGACGCCTGCTAGTGGCGTTTTTTTTTTTAATGTTTTAACTAACATAATGTATAAAAGCAATAAGTTTGCAAGACAGAAGAATAATACGCATTCAAAACTTTTATTTCATAAGGATAGGTGCTACGAAGGCGGGGGATCAGTCAGGCCTGAGCAATTACAAAGTTTGATTACATATAACATTTCTTTAAATTGGTCACGTGCCATGTACCAGGAACGGACTTGCCGTCCAGGGTGGATAGAACATAAGAGCCATTTGTGCTTGCCTCTGTCACCCGGTACGGGCCTTTCCAGCGCTGCCCCAGTTTGCCTGTGTTTTCGGACTTGCTGGCTTCGTTGTTTCGCCAGACCAAGTCTCCGACTTGGAAGGACAGTGGGCGCACGCGCTTGTTATAGTAGCGGGCCATTTTTTGTTTGTTTGCGGCTTGGCGGATGGCTGCCATTTCCCTGCGCTCTTGTAACATGTGAGCGTTCTGCTGCTGAGCTTTAAAACTTCCGTCTTCGGTGAAGTTGATGATTCTTTCACTGGGGACACTGACCTCTTCCGGGATGACCGCCTCACAACCGTAGACAAGGCTGAAAGGGGTCTCGCCGGTGCTTTCCTTAGGTATGGTGCGGTGGGCCCATAGCACGTTTGGGAGCTCATCCACCCTGCCAGTACGACTGTCACCTAGCCTAGCTTTGATGCCGGCTACCAAGTCCCTGTTTGTGACCTCAACCTGGCCATTAGCCTGTGGGTGGTAAACCGAGGTCAACGTTTATTTAACGTTGAGTCCCTCACACCAAGCTTTAAACGGGTTATGTGCGAACTGCTTTCTGTTGTCAGTAATGATTTCATGCAGGATGCCGAACCGATACACAATGTTATCCCACACGAAGTTGCGGACTTGCTTTCCGCTGATGGTAACCAATGGCTTGGCCTTGACCCATTTTGTGAAGTAATCGATGGCGACAATCAGGAATGTGACATTTCCGGGGCTCGGTGGAAAGGGTCCCACAATGTCAATGCCTCACTTGAAGAAAGGCCATGCTGATGAGATCGGAATCAAATCGTGCCTGGGAGACCTGGCTATGGGAGCATGGATTTGGCAAGAGGTGCAGTGTTTGGTTATTTCCGCAGCGTCCCTGTACATGGATGGCCAAATAGCCCATGCGCATGATTTTTACCACCACAGTCTTGTGGCCGGAGTGCATGGCACATGAACCTTCGTGCACTTCGCGAATAACATTCTCAGATTGCTTAGGGCCCAAGCATCTCAGATTCGGCCCTAGATAAGATTTTTTCATGAGTTCGCCTTTTTCGATGAAGTACATTGGGGCTTTCATTCGAATTTTACTTGCTTCGATTGGGTCCTATGGAAGGATGCCAGATTGAATGTAGGACATGATTGGGGTCATCCAGTTGTCTCCCACTTCTTCAACTTGAGCGACCGTGTCAGCGGAGTCAATAGACCTTTGCCCCAGGACCTCAACCAAAACTTTCTTGGTGAGATGGGCAAATGTGAGGGATGCCAGCTTGCTCAATGCGTCAGCTTTCTTGTTCTTGTTCCTCGGGACCTGCTCGATTTCAAATGACTTAAATTGCTTTGCCATGTTCTGAGTGAGCATTAAGTACTGCTTCATTGTCGGGTCCTTTGCCTCAAAGGTACCGTTGAACTGGTTAGCAACCAATTATGAGTAAACGTATGTCCGGAGGTCCTTAATTCCCATTTTCGCTGCGATCCAGATACCGAATAGCAGTGCTTCGTACTCAGCCTCATTATTGGAAGCAGGGAAACCGAAACGGAGAGCGTAAGTGTGTTCCTCCCCCTCGGGGCTTATGAGGATGAGTCCGGCACCGGCGCCCTCAGAACTAGAGGCCCCGTCGGTGAACAATTCCCACACGGCTGGCTTTTCGCGGGTAGGAGTATCCGAGGTGCACCTACCCTCTACTCCCCCTGGAAGTTCGGCGAGGAAGTCGGCCAAGATCTGACCCTTGACCGCACTCCGCGGACAGAACGTGATTTCATGCTCGCCGAGCTCGATGGCCCATTTGGCTAACCGTCTTGAGATTTCAGGCTTCGAAAGTACTTGCTTGATTGGCTGGTCTATGAGGACCGTGATGGGATGACCCTGAAAGTACAGGCGTAGACGCCGTGCCGAGTGCACGAGTGAGAGGACTAATTTCTCAATCGGTGAATAATTCAGCTCTTCAGGCTGCAAAGCACGTCTGACAAAGTATATCGGCATCTGCGTCTTGTCCTGTATTGCGATAAGTACCGAGTTGACGGCGTTCTGACGCCGCCAGGTACAGAGTAAGTGTTTCACCAGGGATGGGCGCTGTGAGGGTCGGCAATTCTGTCTGGAATGTTTTCATGTCCTGGAACTCTTGCTCTGCCTCCGGTGTCTAGAAGAAATCCTTTTTGTTTATGCAGCCTTTGAGTGTGTTAAAAAATGGTAATGATCGCTCAGCGGCCTTGGACAGGAAAAGGGCCAGAGCCGCTAGCTTTCCATTTAGGCTCTGCACATCTTTTTTGTTTTGCGGAGATACCATGTCAGAGATTGCCTGTATTTTCTTCGGGTTGGTCTTTATACCTCTCGGAGTCACCATGTGACCGAGGAATTTTCCTTCTTCCATGCCGAACGAACACTTGGCACGATTGAGCTTCATATTGATTTTTTGCAACGAGGCAAAAGTTTCAAGAATGTCCGTGAGTAGTTGAGACTCAACGTTGCTCTTGATGACGATATCGTCGACGTATGCCTCCAGATTGCAGCCAATCTGTGACTAGAAAGCGCTGTCAACGACACGCTGGTATGTCGCTCCGGCATTCTTTAGACCGAATGGCATTTTGGTGTAGCAGAAGATGCCCTGGTCTGTGTGGAATGCGGTTTTTTCCTCGTCATCTTTTTCCATTAATATCTGGTGGTATCCCTTATAGGCATCTAGAAAACACTTGAACCTGAACCCGGACAGGGACTCAACTTTCTAGTCGATCTCGGGGAGCGGGTAGTTATCCTTCGGACATGCCTTGTTAATCTCTTTGAAGTCCACACATATCCGCCATGAGCCATCGGATTTCTTTACCAAAATAGGGTTGGCGACCCATGTCTGGTATTGGACTTCCCGCATGATGCCTGCGTGCACAAGCTTGTGGACTTCTTCATAAATGAACCGGCTTCGTTTGTGGGCCATGCCACGCCTTTTCTGTCTGACCGGTGTAATATTGGTATTAACGTATAGTCTATGCTCGGCGATTGACCGCGGCACGCCGGTTATTTCGGAGTCCTGCCAAGCGAAGACATCCGTATTGCATGCGAGGATCTCGCATAACTTTAGTCTGGTCGGCGGGCTCAGAGCCAGGCCGACTCGGACTTTCTGCTCTGGGAATCTAGGGTTGACAGCTACTAGCTCATCATCGGTCATGGTGAATGGTCCCTGAGCAGTCTTGGAAACTTGGGCGCATATAGGCATGGCCGTGCCCGTAGTCTGCAATGTGGCAATGCCAGCAGGTGTTGGGAATTTCACTAACCCATGCACGGTGGATGTGATGGCCCCTAACTTGTGGAGAGCGGTGCGGCCCAGAAGCACATTAAATCGTGATGAAGCATGCACGATGACAAATTCCAGTTCGGCGGTCCTGTAGCATGGGTGATCACCCAGAGTGACATCCAGAATAAGCCCGCCGATAGGCCATTTGGTGTCATTAGCATAGCTGGACAGTGGGGACATGGGCTCTTGTAGCTTCTCCTGTATGTGTGGTGGCAACAGCAGAAAACAGTGCTCGTACATGACCTCAACGACACTGCCCGTGTCGGTGTACACCCTGGATACCTGACAGTTTCCGATTCGTGCCGAGATGATGACGGGCTCCGGGAGGGCGGGGCTCCGCAGAGGTGGGAACGATATCGGGACCAACTACCAGTCTTGTAGTGATTCTGCTTTTCTTTTCGAGCCCGCACCGATCGAACGTATCATATGAATGACAGCGTCCGAGGGGTCCTTGGGGTCGTCTTTCTTTTGCCAGCCGTAGGTTTTCGTGTCGTCTGCCTTTTTATACTTCTTTTCAGGCAGCAAATGATTGAGCTTGCCGGCCTAGATGGCTGCCTTGATTTCTTTCTTCAGCTGTCTACAGTCGTCAGTGTCATGACCGTATTCCTCGTGGAAGTCACAATACTTGCCATTCTTGGGCACGTCACGGTGCTCCATTGGGGGCGGATGGTTAAATGCACTCCGCGCTGCTGTTTCAGTAAGCAGTATTATTTTGGCGACTTGGTGAGCGAAGTCAGCAGAGAGTTCTTGTCATACGGCTGGCGACGAGCTGTCTCGCGATGGTCACCACGGCGATTGTCATGCCGGGTGTTGCGAAGGAAATCTCGTCGTTGATTGTCACATCGGCCGGAACCGGACCCGCCCTCGTGCTGACGTCCCTGGGATCGGTCAAGCTCGACCCGATGTGACTCTCTGGCTGGTGCTTTACGTAAGTCGGTGTCCTCCCCGGATCACAAGTAATCCCGAGCCATAACGACGGCCTCGGAATATACAGTTGGCAACTTCCTCTTCTATCGATAGTAAAGTGTGGGGTAGCGATCCTTATCAATGCCGTAGATGAAACCGGCGATCTGTTGACTTGGGGGCAACTCACTGATTTTTTGGTACTCCGTTGTGAAGCGAGTGATGAACTCGTTAAGCGACTCATGACTCCCTTGTTTGATCTCGAAAACATCGAGATGGGTGAGAGTGTGCTGCTTCAGGTTATGGTACTGTTGCAAGAATTTAAACCTGAGGTCGGCGTAGCTGACAAGGCTACCCGCCGGCAATTTTTCGAACCATCCGCGAGCATTGCCTTGCAGCACCTGAGGGAACATGTCACAGGCTACAGCATCCTCCCAATGTTCAGTTTTTATGGCGCCCTCAAACCGTTGTAAGAAATCCTCCGGGTCTGAGTCGCCAGAGTAAGTGCCAATGGTCAACGGAATGGTGAGTTTTGCGGGTAGCGGATGATTGGCTATCTTAGCATTGAATCTAGCAGTGGTTGTGGAAACAGGCACTGGCTTTTTCACCTTTTCACCTTGTATGGTGGAATAAAAGTTTGCTATTAAGTTATCCGTTGCCGACTCATCAGAATATGCTGAGACTGACCCCGGCGGTGCCGCGCTAAGAATTAAGTCGGCCAGCATTTTGCGGCTCGCGGCCCTGTCCATTGTCCCCTTAGCAAGTGGCGGAGGTGCGTCCTGCCGTGGCGGGGGCGGTGGTGGAGCGTTCTTCTCAGTCGCCACCACATAACCCATTTGTGCCAACAACTGCTGGGCCTCGGCACTAGAGATGGACTTGGGCGGTGGAGTGTTCTCCGGCAGAGGAAGGTTTCCCGCCGGGTTTTCAGTACCCGAGCCAGAGTCATTCTGGCTGAAGGTTAATTGCCGTGGATCAATCCTACGGACCACCGGTGGAGTTTGCTGATTGACGGTGGTTTGAGGGCATTGATCGGCGGTATGTGGCGGTGATGGTAGATTAGTGTTAATACCATCGCCACCACCATCACCTGATGAACCAGTAACCATCGCTATGAATGGTTTTCCGACGTACGAACAGTGTTAGAGTAACCGTTTGCGGGTAAATCAACCGTGGATGGCGCCAATTGTTCAAGCGTAAAAACACTTAAGTACAATGATGATGATGATGATGTATGAGGAATCATGCTCGTTACACTCCGATTAACGTGCAAACCCAGAGTCGAGACTTAGTCAATCGAGGGTGGTGAGAGCTTAATTCTAGAAGAGCAATGGTGATGGATTACTCTATGGATTTATGAGGTGTTGGTTTGAAATGGAAGCCAAACACTTGTATTTATACCCAAACCCTAAGCCGACGTGGAGAGTTTGGTCGTGGGCGAGGCCAACATTCTCTGTGTCTACTGCTGACGTGGATGCCTGGTCGTGGGCGAGCATGACAATTATTATGTACAAGCTAACGTGGACCAATTGGATGAGCCGACCAGGTTAATGGCCAGGCCATGCTGATAGTACCTGAATATAACGGTTGCGGATTGTACTATTGTCAGAGAATGTCGGTTTTGCATGGGAAGCATGGTCTGGTTCGCCGCTTTGCCGTCGTACTGGCATTAGCTGGCTATCATTCATAAAACTGCATAGGAACGCCCTATAGCTAGAGATGAGGTCCGCGGTCCGGGCACGGAATAGGTCCGGCCTTGTGCTTTAGTCGGATGTCGACTCTCGGGCCACGGACTACAAAGCCTGATCACGGATACCATCCGTGGTCTGTCACCGGGGCGGATCCATGACCAGGTCGTTTGGAGCGCTCAGTGATCAGAGGTGATGGGATATACATCATTAGCCAACGTTTAACCCTTTTGACGCATTTCCTTTATAGCTAATCTTTTATATATTACTCGCTTGACCCATTAAAATTACAGCCCAGACAGACCTATTTTCATACAACAACGCTGACAAAAGGTAATTCAGGTTATATTAGCCCATAATGATCCGTTCAACCCGTACTAAAAATACCCCTCTGATAATGAACCTGCTTTGACCTTCACCTAAACTACTATCCTTGTACAACCTCTAAGTTTTATTATCACTACTAGAAAAAAAAATAAAAGAAACCTCTTGTTATTAATAAGACCTGTTGAGTAGAAAACAACACGTCTCTAAGCCGGTCAACATTTGACCCACACAAAACAACTGGTCTCTATGTGAAATGCCGATTATAAAGCTTTGTTAAAAATTTAGAGACCCCTTGATATCTAAACAATAGGTCTCTATGATTTTCATTCCGGCGGCAAGTGCAATCCTCAAATCAATTCAACTTAAAAATCCCCAAAAAAATTACCCGCCTAGCTTCCTAAAAAAATTCAAAGCATTTAATCCCCTAAATATTCCAAACCCTCTGAACTTCATCCGTCAATCTTTTTTAAACATCCCAAAATTAACTTCTCTTTTCTCTAACTCTAAAACCATCAGTGCTGTACCGCCGGACCACCACCACGTCCATTCACAACCTGCCACCAGCTACCACGTCTCTTTCTTTCATTTGCAGCACCGCCTCCATTGTGGCATCGCCACCATAATGAATTCGGTATTTAATTTTTATTTTTTTAGGGTTTACATTCTTTAGTAATTTATGGTTAAAATTATAATCTTTGTAGTCATATAATTGCTACTATATGTTCAAAATATTGGAATCTGTGATGGCATTAGATTAATGTATCATTCTTACTGTTTGTATGAATTTAATTGTGCCTTTTTAGATCTGACAATTGGTTATGTAAATGACTACTTTCAGTTCATGTAATTTATCTTAATTTTTTTGGAAAGGCGTAATTGACTTTTTATTATTGTTGTAATCGATGCCTTCTAAAATAACTAGTTAAACAACTATGTAAAAACTAGATTCAAACATAAGTTTAAATTGTCTTCAGTTACGTGATTTTGGATTGTTAATGTGACTAATATATAACTTTATGGGTTCCATTAGAAAGACGTATTTAGTCTATTAATGTTTAAAAGGAAATTGGAGAATTTTTGTGTTTGTCATAGACTGAGCAGATTTGGCTTATGGAATTGTATTTTATAATGAATTATGAGTGGCATATGCACATGGTCTGAGTGTATGAACTTGTATATGTCTAATTACTCCTATTGTATTTAAAGTGAGTGACTATTATGCAGTCTGTTTACTTTATTTTTTCTTTTTCGAAAGTCAGGCAATATCTATAAATGAAAGAAATACAAGGTTTGACGATCACAGAATGTGACCAAGAACAAGAGCCAAAACAAACGTACAAACAAAACTCAACAAGAATGAAGGGAATAAAACAGATACTAGAAGACTAGCTCAAAGACACCAATAGATTAAACATAGCACATTGTCGTTGGGTCTGTAATCTAGCAAATCCAAATCCTTCGAGGTGGATATCTTTATTCTTCAACATCTAAAATAACTTGTCCACAAAAGGCAGGTTATCTAAGGCAAGTTATGCTTATTTCTTTAATGGTATTTTATCATGAACTTTGCTAGTTTATAGTAATTCCGATCTCCAATAGAAGTAATACTTTTTGGTTATAACTAATTTTCTTTTGCTAAGCAGCATACCTCAGGGATCATAAGCTGGATGATCTGTTGGTCTAGAAGCCCCACTTTAGAATGAACTCAATTACAAATGCTTCTTCTTTGACCACACTTTTACTTCATTCATGGTTATGAAACTTTATGAAGGTATTCAATTAATTTTACAGGACTTGGACCATTTGAAGTTAGAGCATGGTTAACTGAGATTTATATACAAGGTAGGTAATTTATCAATTGAAGTTTTCTCCATTGTGTCTTTTTTATATTATTAATATTATTCTAAAGGAGTTTTCTCCATTGTTTATTTTGGTTAAGGTGTAGCAGGGACAGGGGAGCGAGTCCCTCGATCTAGACTTGTATTAGTTGTCATTGTTGCTGGTAGTGATTTTTTTGTGTCTTGATGATCTTAAGCAAAGGGAACGACTTAATAAAATGGTAGCAAATTCTTATTAGTTACTCATATCAGTTATTTTGCGAGTCATGTTAGTTGTTCATGTTGTACTTAGTATATTCAAGTTACCAGATTATTCGTTGGCAAGTCATATAAGCTTGCTCAATTGTGTATGCATATCATTTTGTAGGTACACTTGTTGAAAGATGAATTTCAGGTGCAAAAGGGAGAAGTGGCTCAATGTGATCGGTTGATGAAAAACTAGTGCGAACTTGAAGTTGGATGGTATGATCGGATATATTTAGATGTATTTTGCTTTCTAGACGAATAAACTAAGACTTTGTTGTATAGATATATGTGTAATCTTGTTTTTCGGAAATGTAGTGTTAAATTGATTATTGACCTGTTTTATATATTAGGTATGTATACATTGTTTATTTTGATTGTGGATAAATGTGGTTTATTTTGTGATGGCTGGAGAATTGGGTACATGAGCAGATTGTGATATTATTTATAGCGAATCTTCCGGGGAAAAAATGGTAGCTTTGATACATATTAGGATTATTATTAATTTTTTTTTCTAAAAAAAAAACCAGAATAGAAACCTGTTAATTAATAACCAAGTGGTTTCTTTGGGTTTGGCGGGTACCAAGGGAAAAAACATGCAGACCTGTTGTTTTCAAAAAAAGTGGTTTCTATTCTTTAATAGAGACCTGTTTTCAACAGGTCTCCTTTGCTGAGACCTCTACTCAAAGAAACTTATTGAACAACAGGTTTCTAAATGGGTTTTCAATAGGTTTCTTAGTGCATTTTTTGTAGTAGTGTATGGTGGTGTTTATTAAGCGGTCAAGTACTTCCAGAGTAAGAAAAAAAAACATGAACTTGACCTTATTCATCCTTAATTCGATCAACAAAGTAACTGCAAAACTCAAAATAAATGAGGGTGTCAGCTTATAACAAACGGTTACAAATACAAAATAGGAACTTATAGTTAGGACCAGACCAATAGTTTAGTTATCAAGCTTCATTCTACCAGCGAGGTCTAGCAAGTTGCTTACGAGTGAGGCTTTACTCCAGTTCTGCACGTAATTTATCAAAATGTTACGATAAGATTAATGAAGAATCTTAACATGTATGACCTCATGCATGAATAACTATGATTATGTTGAGCACTTTTAATCACCACATGTATATGCATCTTGATCACAAACCCATGAAACATAATCCACCTATCAGTAGTGATATATCTGCATATTATTTCATCTTAATACATACAAAAAGTTCTTTTATAGTTCAAATATTAAAAAATGAACCTCCTGAACATCAGGTCCAAGAAATATCAAAGCATTTCAATAACCAATAGTGATGAACGCCAAAATGTGCTATTTTATAGTACTAATTACCCCTTAGTTTGATTAATTTCTTATGCATTTGATTTGAATTCGATACTCATTTCGTTCATATTTGCATTTAGGAATTTTCTGGAGCTTGAATCAGAAAAGAAGCTGAAAACGAGCGAGAATTGAAGAATAGAAGTTAAAAAGAGGAAAAATGAAGAATTTGGTCGATGGTGAAAAAGCTGAGAAAATCGATCCATACGGCGTATGGAATCCATACGGCGTATGGATCAGTTGAGCCGGGCCGCCAGAAGACGCGGGTTAAACCCATGGGCTTTGCAATCCATACGGCGTATGGAATTCCATACGGCGTATGGATCGTTTCGACAGAAAACCTAAAAAACTCATTTTGCCCTCATTTTACAAAGAACTCATCACATTTTCTTCCAGTCGATTCTCTCAGCCAAAAACCCTAATTCTGGAGCATTTGGAAGGGAAAAAGATAGAAGATAATCAAAGGCTTCATTCGTTCAATCATTAATTCACTATTTCGGTTCGAATACGTTTCTATCTTTCATATTGATTATGATTATGGGCATGTTATTGAATCTGATTTTCTGTAGATATATGATTGGCTAAGTTTTATATTCAATTGCTTAGACGATAATACTCGGATGATGATTTGATTATTGAATTGCTAGTTAATATTGAATTTCATGAATGTTTATATGTTTATTCGAAGATCCATGTTTAATTGTTGAATCTTGATGATAACCTAGCGTGATGATCCATTGATTTATGATTGAGTTCTCTATTGATTGGTCATTATTGATGATTGTTGGTTTAAATTGATAATTATCACTAAATAGATTGAGTTTGATAGGCTAGGATCGATTATCATTAAGAATTGGCAATGAATGTGATAACTAGTAATAGTTATGGACTTTGTTGATTCAAGTTATAAGGGTAAATCATATAAACGGTGTAGTTATCATTCATAATACAATTCGGTGGATAACGTTAAATTGAACTGTTAGCAGGTTGAAAACAACTTTATATCTTTCTGAAATGTGTTTAATCAATTAATCCTGCAAAGATGGTTGATACATTTGTCATGTCACAATGAAGTTCATTACATTAGCAATTCAATAAAGTGATAATCGGATTATGAGGAAACTAGTCTAAGCAATTGTACTTCTTTTACCATTTGAATTTAATCTTTTATTTCAAATGAAGTTATTTTATTATTTCTTTATTTTCTAATTAAGTTTTATTTAATAAATCATTTCTTTTATAATTGTTTATCAATTGTTCGATCGGAACTAAAACGTCCCCACTGTTTACTGCTTTAATTAATTATAGCAATTTCCAATTTGTTGATATTGACATCCGTTCCCTGTGTTCGACTCGGACTTACTGAGCTATACTATATATGATCAGGTATTCTTGCCTGTGTTGTGTGTAGTAAGTTAGGTATTTTCCATTTTAAAACTAAAGCCCCGTTTACACGACATCAAGTTTTTGGCGTCGCTGCCGGGGAACGGTTTGTTTTAATTTGACAAATTGGAACTTGATCTTTTTATATTGTTATTTAAGTTCAGTTCTGTTTTATTTATTTTTCGAATTATATTTTTGTGTTTAGGATTGTTTAGTAAGTAATTCATTTAGAGTCTTGTTCTACCGATTCGAGAATTATATTGCAGGAAGTTTATGACCCGATCAAGGAATCCTCATCTCGCTGATCCTTTTGAAGATCCTGAAAGAGTTTTTCGTCAGAGAAGACGGTTTGCTTCTGTACCACCCAACTCAAGTTTACACCACAACCTTCCGTCGTATTCAGAGGGGGATTTTGGAGAGTATCTTCGGTCCTTATTCGAACCTCCGATCAATCAGGCAAACCCAAGAGACGCAATGGCAGAAGATATCGCCAACATAAAGCTCGAAGAGTATTCGAGTCGGATGCGTAATGACCGTGGCACTGGAGTAGTAAGGCCAGCGATTGCACAAGATGTGGAGTTCGAAATCAAGGGACAGTTCCTCAAGGAGCTTAGGGAGAATCCTTTCCGAGGAGAAGAAAGGGAGGATGCTAATGATCATGTGGAGAAAATCGTTGAGATAGCCGATATGTTCAATGTTCCTAACATCACACACGATCAAGTTATGCTCAGGGTATTCCCAATCACACTCAAGGGAGCTGCAAAGAGATGGATTCAAAACGAGCCAGCTGGGTCCATAACCACATGGGAAGACCTTCGCACGAAGTTTCTGAAGATGTATTGTCCTCCTTCCAAAACTTCAAAGATGATTGACGAGATCAGAAATTTCAAGCAGGAAATGGATGAGTCACTACACCAAGCTTGGGAGAGATATAAGGACTTGATGCATAAGTGCCCGCAGCACGACCTGAACGATCAGCAAGTCGTGAGTATTTTCTATAAAGGAGTGGATCGTGCCATGAGACAGCAACTGGATTCCCAAGGGCCTATTCCCAAGAAAGTCCCTCGTGATGCGTTGACTGCCATTCGCGACCAAGCGAAACACTCTCAGTTATGGGATGATGGCACTTCTAGACGGAAGAGATCTGTGAATGATGAAGATGGATTTGCAGCCATCACCGCTAAGCTAGACAACATGGGCAGAGATATCAAGAAGGTTACTGAGACTGTCCATGCTATCCAAGTGGGATGCGACAACTGTGGAGGAAGCCATTTAGTAAAGGATTGCCCCGAGATGCAAACAGGAGAACAGACTGAAGAAGTCAAGTATGGAGAAGCTCAAGCACCATATCGTCAGGGCGGTGGAAACTTCTTCAGAAGACCATACCAAGATGGAGGGCGACCGTTTCGCCAAACTCAACCTGGATTTTTCACCAAGGAGCAGCCAGGTGCATCATCTTCAGACAAGCAAGCTAATTTAGAAGAAATGATGGGTAAGTTTCTCACTTCCAATGAGAAATTCATTACGAGCTCTGGACAAAGGATGGATGCTACCGACGCTGCATTGAGAAACCAAGGAGCTGCGATTAAGCAGATTGAAGGGGATGTTTCCAACATAGCCAAAGTTCTTCAAGAAAGATTCCCTGGGACCCTACCTGGATACACTGAGACCAATCCACGGGATCAGGCGAAGGCGGTAATCACCCGGAGTGGAAGGGGTTTTGAAGACCCCATTCCAAAGAAGAAACCTGTTTCTCAACCCCTACCGCAAAAAGAGAAGGAAGTAGAAGTTGTGGAAAGTCCCAAGGTGGACACTGAGGCTGAACAAATTGCAAGAGATAAGCAATATGCTAAGGATCATGCACTACCGCCACCTTATCCAGCAGCTTTGAGAAGAGGGAAGGATGATGCTCAATACCACCAGTTCCTAGAGAATATGAAGCAACTGCACATTAACATCCCATTCGTGGAAGCCATTGCTCAAATGCCAAAGTATGCAAAGTATCTGAAGGAATTTTTAACTAATAAGAGCAAACTGATGGAGGCAACCACGGTGACGATGAATGAGAGATGTTCAGCAGTTATGCAAAATAAACTTCCACCAAAAGTGAAAGACCCTGGGAGTATTACCCTTCCTTGTCTGATTGGAAGTTTCGACCTTACTCATGCATTGGCTGACTTGGGGGCAAGCATATCGATAATGCCTTATACTATGTATGCCAGACAATATGCATTGAGTTAGCAGATCGTTCAGTTCAATATCCTAGGGGCATGGTAGAGAATGTGCTAGTTAAGGTGGATAGGTTTGTTTTTCCGTGTGATTTCATCATTCTGGACATGGTTGAAGATAAAAAGGTACCTATCATTTTGGGAAGACCTTTTCTAGCCACTGCAAGGGCATTGATTGATGTTCATGATAGAAAAATCACTCTGAGGTTAGTAGACGATGAAGTAGTGTTTGATGTCAACAAATCAATGTGATATCCTGCTGCAGTTGATGATACTTGCTACTTTGTGAGTGCCAGAGAAATGACTGATGATGAGGAGTTCCTTCAAAGTCTTATGGAAGATGAAGATCTAGATCCCATGATTCTGGAAGGATGGACGGGAAGCATAGAAGCAATTAGAGATATTGAAGAATTCGATAAAATGCTTGAGGAGTTAGAGTTCGAGAGTGATGAGGAAGTAGAAGGTGATCAGCCGACTGAGAATGAAGAATCGGTTGAGACTAATGGTATTTTAGTCAAGAAAGAGACTCGCATCACTATGCATGGGATTCCCTGTTCACGAGAAGAGGTGTTGGCATGTAAATCTTCTTTTGAAGAACCACCAAGGTTAGAATTGAAAGATTTGCCGACCCATTTGGAATAGGCATACCTACAAGGAGAGTCGGATTTGCCAGTTATCATTTCATCCAAGCTATCAGCAAACGAAAAAGAAAGTCTGCTAAAAGTTCTGAAGGAACATAAGCATGCTATAGCATGGACGATCGGTGACATCAAGGGAATTAGCCCATCATATTGTACGCACAAGATCCTTATGGAGTCTGATTTCAAACCAGTTGTGCAACCATTAAGACGATTAAATCCTAAGGTTAAGGATGTTGTGAGGAAGGAAATCATTAAATTGCTTGATTCTGGATTGATATACCCGATTTCTGATAGTCCATGGGTCAGCCCCATTCATGTTGTGCCTAAAAAAGGAGGTATGACAGTGGTTGCGAATGAGAAGAATGAGTTAATACCCACAAGAACTGTTACTGGATGGAGGGTATGTATCGATTATAGAAAGTTGAATGATGCGACACGCAAGGATCATTTTCCTTTGCCATTCATTGATCAGATGCTGGAACGTCTAGCTGGAAAAGAGTATTATTGCTTTCTAGACGGATTCTCCGGGTACTTCCAAATCCCAATTGATGCAAATGATCAAGATAAGACTACTTTCACCTGCCCATTCGGAACTTTCGCTTATCGGAGAATGGCTTTCGGTCTATGTAACGCACCCGCCACATTTCAACGGTGCATGATGGCAATATTCCATGATATGGTAGAAGACAGCATGGAAATATTCATGGATGACTTCTCTATGTTTGGAGATTCTTTTGATAAGTGTCTGATGAATCTAAAGAGGATGTTGCAAAGGTGTGAGAGTTCCAATCTCGTTTTAAATTGGGAAAATGTCATTTCATGGTACGAGAAGGAGTTGTGTTGGGGCATAAAATTTCAAGAGCTGGTATTGAAGTTGATCAAGCGAAGATTGAGGCTATAGCAAAGCTACCTCATCCAACAAATGTTAAAGGAATACGAAGTTTTTTAGGACATGTTGGGTTCTATAGAAGATTCATCAAGGATTTTTCAAAGATAGCACGTCCTATGAACAATTTGTTGGAAAAGGAAGCTAAGTTCGAGTTTTCAAATGAGTGCCAAGATGCGTTCAAGATTTTAAAGGAGAAATTGGTATCCGCACCAATTATGATAAGCCCGAATTGGGATCTTCCATTCGAATTGATGTGTGACGCTAGTGACTACGATGTGGGAGCAGTTTTAGGTCAGAGGGTTGATAAGAAGTTTCAACCTATTTATTACGCAAGCAAGACTTTGACGAGTGCACAGGAGAATTACACTACGACTGAGAAGGAATTGCTTGCTGTTGTTTTTGCATTTGATAAGTTTCGCTCTTACCTGGTCCTGTCAAAAACGGATGTTTTTACCAATCACTCTGCATTAAGATACTTGTTTAGGAAACAAGATGCAAAACCAAGGTTGTTGCGATGGATTTTGTTATTGCAGGAGTTTGACATTGAGATTCGTGATAAGAAGGGAGCGGAAAATCTGGCTGCAGATCATCTGTCAAGACTGGAAAATTCAGAATTGCATAAATTGGATGAAACGGAAATTCGAGATAAGTTTCCTGATGAAAGCTTGTTGAAAGCAATTCTGAATGAATTTCCATGGTTCGCTGATATTGCAAATTTTCTAGTTACAAAGACTCTTCCATCCGGATTGGACTATAACCAAAGAAAGAGGTTTTTCTCATCTTTACGTTATTACTTTTGGGAAGACCCATATCTGTTCAGACAGTGTGCTGATGGAATTGTCCGACGATGTGTAGCTGGAGAGGAATGTGATATTATCTTAGAGCACTGTCATGATGGTCCGGCTGGAGGACATCATGGTCCCAATTACACTGCAAGGAAGGTGTTTGAGGCAGGTTTTTATTGGCCAACAGTTTACAAGGTTGCATTCAAGTATGTGAAGGAATGCGATGCCTGCCAACGTACTGGGAGAATCTCAAAAAAGGATGAAATGTTGCAAAATCCGATTATGGTAAGCGAGATTTTTGATGTCTGGGGTATAGACTTTATGGGCCCGTTTCCACCTAGCAATGGAAACAAATACATCATTGTGGCTGTGGATTATGTTTCTAAATGGGCCGAAGCAAAAGCATTACCCACGAATGATGCTCGCGTTGTGGTAAATTTTCTTAAGCAGTTATTTTCGCGCTTTGGAGCACCAAAAGCTTTAATTAGTGATCGAGGGACACATTTCACAAATCTGCAATTGGAAAAGGTGTTGCGAAAGTACGGAGTTAGACATAAGTTTTCAACTGCTTATCATCCACAGACGAGTGGTCAAGTGGAAGTGACTAATAGAGGGTTGAAGCGTATTTTAGAACGATTAGTTGAAGGAAACCCTAAGAATTGGTCATATAAGTTGGATGATGCATTATGGGCGGCAAGAACAACATTTAAGTCGTCAGTTGGAACAACGCCTTATCGCCTTGTTTATGGAAAAGCTTGTCATTAACCTTTTGAGTTAGAGCATAAAGCATATTGGGCTTTACAGAAGTGCAATCTTGATGAGAAGTTATCTGGAAAGGAAAGAATGGCACAGCTAAATGAGTTGAATGAATTAAGAATAAATGCTTATGACAATTCGAGATTGTTCAAGGAGCGAACTAAGAAATGTCATGATGCTCGTCTTAAGTCGAACCATACATTCGAGAAAGGTGATAAAGTTCTGTTGTATAGTTCTAGATTACATTTGTTTCCAGGAAAGTTAAAGACACGCTAGACTGGCCCTTTTGTTGTTGACAAGGTTTATCTGTTTGGAGCTGTTGATTTGCAAGGATATTCTGGAAAAACTTTCAAAGTCAATGGAAGTAGAGTGAAGAAGTACTATGGTGATATAAGGGACTCCAAGCGTGATTTGGAGATGGATTTGAATTAAGTGGTGAAGCAAGATGTCGAGCTTACCGACGTGATAAACAAAAGCGCTTTCGGGAAACAACCCGTTATTTTGTTAATTTGTATTTCGTTTTATTGTTTTTGTTTTCAGGTTTGAACTTTGTGGGTGTGTTCTCTGGAAACCCTCACGAGACTACAACTCGTCCACTCGGGATACCGAGGGCTTTAAAGGCTTATTGTATGTGCTAAATGCAATCGTGTTGCCTACGGAAGTGTGCTGTTGTATTTTATTTCTGAATGAAGTCCTTCACGTAAATTGCCTTCAAATCAGGGAAGTTTTCTGTTTTACTTCTTTTCTATTCCCTTTGTTTTTATTTAGTTTTGCAATGAGGACATTGCATGTTTCTAAGTGGGGGATGGGGGAAAAGAAGTCTAATTGTCCTTAATTTATGAATGGTAGCTATTGAAAAATATTGAGGTTAAGAGGCATTCTACGTGTTAGTCATTTTTCAGCCCAAATTTTTGTTTTAAATTTGTTTTCTTTGTAAAGTTTAGCAATCTTGTAACACAGTTTGGGAATGCAAAGAATGAAATAAATTTAATTTTTAAATATTAGATAGTTCATCTTATGATGTATCGATAGGCAATCTATATGAAGGTTATTGAGCTAGTAAGAAATGTAATGAATTATGTAGGAATTATCCTATGAGGATCTTTTAGCAAGGTATGACCTTAGTCTTAATTCTTGTATGATAGCGTGTTATAATCCATAATTTTGGGATCCTGATAATCATCATTTGGGAATATACTGGTGTTGTCTCCTCTGTTGTACGAAAGTACAGACATGGTTTCCGTCAGTATATTTGATATCAAATAGATAAAAATAAATGAGTACAAAAGACTCATAAATTGAAGAACCAAAACCAAGTTATGTCGCTCTGTTGTACTGAGGTACAGACCTGTCACCAATGTCTTGGTTTGAAAAATGATTGATTTATTTGGATGTTCATTATTTGGAGAATTGTGATACGTTATCTATATGAGAGTATTTTGCTATTGAAAATCAAGGGTAAGGTCTGCTAGAATAATAATAAGTTAAGCTCAATCTCTGAAATTTAGATTGTTTAAGTGGACAACAATATCGGTAATCTGAGTGAATTATCTTTTATTAGTAATAATAATATGTTAGAATGGCTTCCCATGTAGAGTTTCATGATTGCTGAGTTTTAAGGTAGAATCGATTTTAAGATAAAAATTTGGTTTGTCGAATGTTGTGTAGTTTGTAAGTCCCTTTATGCATTGTTTGCCGTTCATATTTAAAGTTTTGAATTCTTGAATTACTAGTCTACTTGAGGACAAGTAGGATTCAAGTGGGGGATGTTTGATGAACGCCAAAATGTGCTATTTTATAGTACTAATTACCCCTTAGTTTGATTAATTTCTTATGCATTTGATTTGAATTCGATACTCATTTCGTTCATATTTGCATTTAGGAATTTTCTGGAGCTTGAATCAGAAAAGAAGCTGAAAACGAGCGAGAATTGAAGAATAGAAGTTAAAAAGAGGAAAAATGAAGAATTTGGTCGATGGTGAAAAAGCTGAGAAAATCGATCCATACGGCGTATGGAATCCATACGGCGTATGGATCAGTTGAGCCGGGCCGCCAGAAGACGCGGGTTAAACCCATGGGCTTTGCAATCCATACGGCGTATGGAATTCCATACGGCGTATGGATCGTTTCGACAGAAAACCTAAAAAACTCATTTTGCCCTCATTTTACAAAGAACTCATCACATTTTCTTCCAGCCGATTCTCTCAGCCAAAAACCCTAATTCTGGAGCATTTGGAAGGGAAAAAGATAGAAGATAATCAAAGGCTTCATTCGTTCAATCATTAATTCACTATTTCGGATCGAATACGTTTCTATCTTTCATATTGATTATGATTATGGGCATGTTATTGAATCTGATTTTCTATAGATATATGATTGGCTAAGTTTTATATTCAATTGCTTAGACGATAATACTCGGATGATGATTTGATTATTGAATTGCTAGTTAATATTGAATTTCATGAATGTTTATATGTTTATTCGAAGATCCATGTTTAATTGTTGAATCTTGATGATAACCTAGCGTGATGATCCATTGATTTATGATTGAGTTCTCTATTGATTGGTCATTATTGATGATTGTTGGTTTAAATTGACAATTATCACTAAATAGATTGAGTTTGATAGGCTAGGATCGATTATCATTAAGAATTGACAATGAATGTGATAACTAGTAATAGTTATAGACTTTGTTGATTCAAGTTATAAGGGTAAATCATATAAACGGTGTAGTTATCATTCATAATACAATTCGGTGGATAACGTTAAATTGAACTGTTAGCGGGTTGAAAACAACTTTATATCTTTCTGAAATGTGTTTAATCAATTAATCCTGCAAAGATGGTTGATACATTTGTCATGTCACAATGAAGTTCATTACATTAGCAATTCAATAAAGTGATAATCGGATTCTGAGGAAACTAGTCTAAGCAATTGTACTTCTTTTACCATTTGAATTTAATCTTTTATTTCAAATTAAGTTATTTTATTATTTCTTTATTTTCTAATTAAGTTTTATTTAATAAATCATTTCTTTTATAATTGTTTATCAATTGTTCGATCGGAACTAAAACGTCCCCACTGTTTACTGCTTTAATTAATTATAGCAATTTCCAATTTGTTGATATTGGCATACGTTCCCTGTGTTCGACTCGGACTTACTGAGCTATACTATATATGATCAGGTATTCTTGCCTGTGTTGTGTGTAGTAAGTTAGGTATTTTCCATTTTAAAACTAAAGCCCCGTTTACACGACATCAAATAGTAAAGTACCTGATCACCAAAAAGTGTTTAATTGAGCTTAATTGACTTGCATGTATAATTGGTACCCGACGAAGACTAATAAAACTTAGCTAAATCACTCACCTAAGTACCTAACAATCTATATTCTTATTATCCCATTTATGTGACCGCACTTCCATTCCACCACTTGTACCACCAGTCATGGTAAAAGGCCTTGTCAACAAAGTTCCATCGACAGTCACAACTACAACAATGGCGAAACTAATATTTGCAAAGGATATATTGACTCGAAGTCTTTTTGATCCATTAAATAATACATCCGTCACACCATATTGCCACATGCAGTTGTCACACACAAAGTTATGCATCTAAGAGTACTATCTACTATACCTATCCTTACGGAGGGATTCTTGACATTGGCAAAATACGTAAAATAATGACCTTTACACACCACGAAAACAATAATATAATAAATAAATAAATGAAAACAATATCAAACTTGGTTTTCACTTTCAAATTGAAAACCTTCAAGAAAACATATGTCGAGTGTCCTCCTTACTATTTTGGGTAAACGTACTTGATGTGACGTAAAAAGTCATATTTTTAGAAGCTTTATTCCTCACATTTTGGACATTTCTTTAGTAAAAACATTTCAAAACATTGATTATTTATTAAAATTCACTAAAGTGGTTCAAAAGTAGACGTTGTGGTAAAAATCACTGAAAACACTCTGAAACCGCACAAAACACAGCATTTTAATACAAGCTGATTCCTCCGACCTCATTTTCCTGTCAAGACACATTTCCAAACTTCTACCATCTGTTGTATAGGTAAAATCGAGACGGAAAAATCTGGAATCAAGTGAAACGGCCAAAGGACGGAGAAACCACTACGCGTTCAGAGCCACTAAAAGTCATTTCGGCTACGCTTGAGTTCTACATACCTAATTTCTATGAGATTGGCATCATTAGAAGTGTAACGGAATTACGAAACCACAGGAGAAAGAATCAGGTCAAACGGTGTTGGTGCATTTTGTGTGTCAGTCAGTTGGTCAAACGTTTGTAATTGTCAAAGTCAATTAGTCTGCGTATGCATAGTGGTTAGTGTGTATATGAGAGTCTGTAAACGAATAGTGAAATAGAAAATATACACAAATTAGTGTTTAGGCGACACTTGGTCAGTGTCGCTATTAGCGACACTTGGCCAGTGTCGCATTAGGGTTTGGACAGCCTATAAATAGGCGTGTTATATTCAGTTTTAGGGTTAGACTTTGTGAGAAGTGGAGAGCCGTTTTTGTGTGTGAGGAGGAGAGAAAACGAGTTTGTGAGTTTGTATCTTGTAATCTTGATTATTCAATTGTGAATATATACAAAGATTATAGAGAATTGCGTGTTTGATTCGAATAATACGTTCATATATTCAATCAAACGATCCGATCAGATCCAAGATTAGAAACAGGACTTTCAAACGGACGCTTAATGAAGGATATACGGACGTTTTAAGCAACGAACAAAATCAGACAGAGCCCGTATACGGCCCCACACACCGTATACCGCCCTTGCACCCCCGTATGCTGCTTCGTTTGCTTGTACGTACTGCTTCGTGAGTTGTACGTGCGATTTTGGGGTTTGCCTATAAATAGTGGACTACCCCAACACTTCAAAACACACCAATTTTCTCATTTCATTTCTTCCTTACACTTTCTCTCTCACACACATCACTCTCTCTAGTTTCTCTCTCTAGAGATTTTTTCTCTCTAGAATTGGGCTAGTTAGAGAGCTAGTTAGTTAGAGGTAGCTTTTAGCTTTTGTACGGAGTCACTCCAAGACATTGTATTCGCGAAGATCTGTCTGTAATAAATTCATATCAGGTTCTATTTATATATTTCTTACTTTCCAGTTTTAAACATGTGTTGCTTTGTTTATGCTTGTTTAGGATTGTATGCTAGATATATAATGTTAGGCTAGACATTTCTTTGTGTTTACTATGATGTAGTTATGTTAGAATAGTCAATATGTTTATGCCATGCTGTTACTCTGCCCGTGTTACTTTAAACTGTGTATGAACTCATAAACTGAATCTCGAATGTTTATCTATCCAACTTATGCTGTGGTTAGAAGCTTCCTGCTAGAACTTGGCCAATTACTAGTGGTACGTTCTCTACCTATTCTATACTTGATGATCAATGAACTTGGTATGGCTGTGTTCTCTAGGTTGAAACAAATCATAAGAGACACGGAGTGTAGGATTAGAGATAGGTTAGATTCATGTTTATTTGTTAGATACCTTTGAGAGAACTTTTGGGATATCTATGATCTGATTGTTGGTTATCTGCTATGCTTAGGATTATGGTGTTCTGTTATGTGTCACCCTATTGCATGTTCTTGTTTGATTGTTGCCTTAGGAATGACGCATGCTAGAGTTATCCTCCTGGTTCATATCAGTAACTGTATAATTAGGTTTTCAGACACAGAATATTGGTTTACACAGTAGATTAACATGCATGGAATAGTTGTGATGATTTATATCTGTAATGCTGAAAAATTTAACTGATTGTTAGCCCGATTATCCCAACTTGGTCCGCTTGATTATCCCTGTTCGTGTTCTTGTTCAATCAACAATTCACGCTACGATAAAGACGTCTCTGATGACTGTGACTGGGGACCAGGATTCGAGGATAGTCGTCGGTTGAATTGGTCTGTACATTTGAGAGAACTTCCGGTGTATTTGACTTCTATAACTGCTATCCACGTGACATATTATTTATCTGATTGCGGACAACTCTACGTTAGATATTTAATAGGCTCGTAGTTGTAGCTCATTAGGATATAGGAAATCTGCGAGAGTAATGTGGAACCCTAATTAATGTAACGGAAAAACCGTAAAACGCCCTATTACTCGGTATAGAATTGGAAACACCAATTGGTGGAGTACAAACGTATGGAAGCCGCGGAACAGTCGTAGGTACAATACTTTACATTAATTATGTTTCTATCCTCTCCGGATTAGTCATCACATCTAGTAGCCTTACCCTTGACTATTCATCAATAACACATAACGAAATCATAGTAAACACTCGCTTATCCTCTGTTGACCGAGTTTCTGTACAAACCTCTTTTGTTTTATTTTCTTTATTTAAATTAGTATTTAGTTATAAAAACCAAACCTATCCAAAAGCTTTTAAAAACCCTAGCTAGATTCCCAAAGATAATATAACTTCCTAGACTCCCATGCCCATTGTAATTTGAAGAACGACACCTGAGTCATACATACCACTTACTGCCCTTTTAGGTCTATCAGTAGTATACAACTTAGGATTCCCCTGCTATATAAATTTAAAACACCCTGTCCGCGCGTCCTGGTTGGGAGGTTCAACGACCGGATTAAAACCCGTCCGACCGCTGGGACCGCGACAAGTTTTTGGCGCCGCTGCCGGGGACTACAACGACCGATTTTAGGAATTTTGTTATCGTAGTTATTTGCGATCCTTACGGAAGATCAATATCATCCGGAAGTTACAGTTTTTATCCCTAGGTTAGTTGGTTTTTAATTTCCCGTCCTTAGTTAAACCTATCCTTTCAAAAACCCTATTTTCTTCTAAAACAAGTTATGGCGAATCGTATCACTCTCACCTCATCAAGCCAACCACTGCTAGAGGGACGAGGAGGACCAATCGTATCACCAACCGACGAAACCCTTGAAATCAGACCACACTTCATTAAATTACTTAAATCTTAGTGTCAGTTTCACGGTCTTTCGGTTGAAAATCCAAACGCCCATATTAACAAGTTCATCAACCTTTCCGACTCTTTCGAACAAACCGGATCCAGTGTCAAAGTCACCCGACTTCACCTGTTTCCATATTCTTTCGCTTTCCGAGCTCATACATGGTTTTATGAACTCGAACCCAATTCGATTCATACATGGGAGGAGATGGCTACTAAGTTCTTAGCTAAGTTTTTCCCTCCTTCCCTGCAAACCAAGCTCAAAAATGAAATCATTAACTTTCGTCAAGGAACTACTGAATCATTAAGCTCAGCTTGGGAACGCTTTAAGAATCTGCTTGGAAGATGTCCGAATCATCAGTTGGCTGAAACGAATCTGGTCTGCACATTCTACAACAGTCTGAATCCTCATCACCAACAAACCCTCGATGCTGCTTCATCCGGAAATTTCATGCTACATACTTCAGAAGAAGCCTGGAAGTTGATTGAGACGATAACGATGCACCAACATGACTTGGAGCTTGATGAATCAACCTCGGAAAACAAGGACACTTCTACTCAAGCATTCGACACTTTAAGAGCTCAACTCGAATCCATCTCTAAAGTTGTCAGTGATATGCAAGACTCTTCCAAACCTAAGAAGCAACCTCAACGGCTCTTCTCACGCTCGAAGCCCAAGGAAGATGTCCTCGCCACATCTGGAACCACTGATCAAATCATTCATTCAAAACCTTTCACTCAGCGGTTATCCATACAACCTATCTCTCATTTGTTAGTTCCCTCTACACCCTCTATTTCTTTTCAACTGTCTTCTCGTCTAAACAATTCAATTTTCAATAACTTCATGGTTGAGCAAAATAATAAAAACAAACAAATCGTTGATTTTCAAAACCAAATTGATTATTTGCTCAGAATTTCAAACGATTTAATCAAGAACATGGAGGATAATGTTAAAAGATTGTTTTTAAAAGTTGAGGAGAAGCAAAGAGAAGAAGCGATTAGCAAAGCTATTCATCATTCATCTTATGATTATGATGATATCCTTGTTGTCACTAGAGGCAGAAAAGAGACTAAGAATGAGAAATCGGTAGATATTTCTTCAAACGAACCTTCTAGTTCTTCTCTACCCATTGATTCAGTACCTGTTGACACTCCCGTCACTTCTCCTGAACCAGAATCTTCCAAAGCCCCAGAAGTAGTTAAACCAACACGTATACCTTTCCCTGGTAGGCTTAAGAAAGAGAAACAAGAAGCCCAGTTTGGAAAATATCTAGAAATGTTCAAAAGCCTACACTTAAACGTTCGATTATTAGATGCTTTAGTTGAAATGCCTAATTGTGCCAAATTCTTTAAAGAACTTATATCCAACAAGGAAAAACTTAGACAAATAGTTAACTTACCCTTAGACGCAGAATGCTCTTTAATTATGCAACAAGGACTGCCCCCAAAGCTAGGAGACACTGGCCGTTTCACTATTCCTTGTTACCTTCAGGATGTTCAAATAAGTAACGCCTTAGCTGACTTAGGAGCTAGTGTAAACCTTATGCCATACTCGCTTTATAGGAAACTAGGATTAAGCGAACTTTTACCAACCCGTACGACCATCCAATTAGCTGATAGATCAGTTAAACTCCCTCGTGGAATTGCTGAAGATATTATGGTACGTGTTGATAAATTCGTCTTTCCTGTTGATTTTGTTGTTATGGATATTGAGGAAGACGCTCAGGTACCACTCATCCTTGGCAGACCTTTCCTAAATACTGCCAAGGCCGCCATTGACGTGAATCAAAAATCTTTAAAACTTAGAGTGGGAACTGAGGAAGTCACCTTCAATGTCGATAAACTAATGAAACTTCCTATGGGAGAAGACCTTGGTCTTGTAGATTCTATGCACGAAATAATTGAAGAACACTTGGAAGAAATCCTCGCAGTAAGCAGCATTAATCCCCTTCCAAACACTGTCATCACAACAAGGAAAATCTGTGAAGAAGGTGCGGGTCTATGCTCAGCTATCTCAGATCCGTCCATTGAATCAAAGGAAGTGCTATTACCTCTAAAGAATTCCAACTTACAGCCCAACAGATTTATCACTGCTGTACCACTTGGACAAGGCACTCCGGTCACCCTCTTGAGAAGAAGCCCTAATTCTGAAGTTCCTGATTCATCTCTCTCAAAAGAAGAAATTCTGAAGACTCTCAAGGAAATGGAGTCAATGCTTAAACCATCCGATCCGCAACTTTATGAAAGTTGTGAAAACTTGAACCCAGAGATTACTTTTAGCACATATTCTTCAGCTCAATTTCAGAGATTCGCATTCACAAAGGACAACAAAGAAATAATCACTGAAGATAATGCAATCTCTCAATCTTCCCAAGTAAAATATGAGCTGAGAAAAGGTGATCTTTAAAACAATACAGAATGGGTTGAAATAGCATCAGCCGACATTCCATAGGCACCTGCAATTGAGTCAGATTATCAGACAACATACGATGAGCTTAAAAGAGACGAGATTGCAAGAATGAAGCCTTCCACTGAAGAACCACCCGAATTGGAGCTGAAGGAACTTCCCTCACACCTTGAATATGCTTTTCTCAAAGGAGCTTCACACTTACCGGTTATCATATCCAAAAATCTGAAGCCTGAAGAGAAAGCACTACTCATTGAGGTTCTAAAGTCACATAAGAAAGCGATTGCATGGAAAATCTCTGACATACAAGGGATCAGCCCAAATTACTGCACTCACAAGATCTTAATGGAAAATGACTTCAGGCCCTCTATTCAAAGGCAAAGGAGAGTTAACCCAAAGATTCAAGACGTGGTGAAAAAGGAGGTTATCAAACTCTTGGATGCTGGTTTAATTTACCCTATTTCAGATTCCCCATGGGTCAGTCCAGTTCAAGTCGTCCCAAAGAAAGGAGGCATGACGGTCATCGCTAACGAAGACAACAAGTTGATTCCAACACGAACCGTCACCGGTTGGAGGGTATGTATCGACTATCGGAAACTAAATGAAGCTACACGCAAAGATCACTTCCCTCTACCGTTCATTGATCAGATGCTTGAAAGATTGTCAGGAAACGAATTCTATTGCTTCCTCGATGGTTTCTCCGGCTATTTTCAGATACCTCTCGATCCAAAGGACCAAGAAAAGACGACGTTCACTTATCCATATGGAACCTTTGCCTACCGACGTATGCCTTTTGGCTTATGTAATGCACCGGCGACATTTCAAAGATGTATGGTAGCAATCTTCCACGACATGATCGAACAATGCATGGAAGTGTTCATGGATGATTTTTCGGTTTTCGAAGATTCGTTCACCACTTGTCTTTCTAACTTGGATAAGATGCTCACCCGATGTGAAGAATCGAACCTAGTTCTGAATTGGGAAAAATGCCATTTAATGGTAAAAGAAGGCATAGTTTTAGGACACCGTATATCCAAAGCTGGAATTGAAGTTGACAAAGCAAAAGTCGAGACTATCTCAAAACTTCCACCACCCACCTGTGTCAAAGCCATCCAAAGTTTTCTAGGACACGCCGGGTTCTACCGTCGCTTTATCAAAGATTTCTCTAAGATATCCCGACCTATGACTCATCTCCTCGAAAAGGATACTCCGTTTGTCTTTACAGACGAATGTCTCAAAGCCTTCGATCATCTGAAAGATCTGCTTGTTCATGCACCGATCATGGTTGCTCCAGACTGGAGTCTCCCATTTGAAATCATGTGCGACGCTAGTGATTTCGCAGTCGGAGCAGTTCTGGGACAGCGGAAAGAGAAACAGTTTCAACCAATATACTACGCCAGCAAAACGCTCACTGACGCCCAAGAGAATTATACGACCACAGAAAAAGAGCTGCTAGCGGTAGTATTTGCTTTTACTAAATTTTGTTCTTATCTAATCTTGTCCAAAACTATTGTCTATACAGATCACTCAGCTCTGAAATATCTTTTTAAGAAGCAAGATGCTAAACCTCACCTTCTACGATGGATTCTACTCCTTCAAGAATTCGACATCGAGATCAAAGACAAAAAGGGAGCAGAAAACGTCGCGGCGGACCATCTCAGCCGATTAGAGAATCCTTCAATGGATAAGTTGCACGAGAAAGACATTCAAGACCAGTTTCCAGAAGAACAGCTTATGCATGTTGGTAAGTACTATCAAGGGTCACGATCTACAAATGATCCTTGGTATGCTGACTATGCCAATTATTTGGTGGGAAAAGTCATACCTAAAGGAATTCCAACCTCTCGAAGACAAAAATTCTTCCGTGATATAAAATATTACTATTGGGACAACCCTTTCCTCTTTAAGGTTTGCCCCGATCAAATCATTAGAAGATGCGTTGATGGGAAAGAGGCTGAACATATCTTACACCAAAGCCACCATGGACCTACTGGAGGACATCACGGTACCAACATGACCGCAAGAAAAGTGTACGATGCCGGCTTTTTCTGGCCAACCATATTTCGAGATGCGAACGATCTGGTGAGACGCTGCGATATCTGCCAAAGACAAGGCAATATAACAGCCCGGAAAGAAATGCCACTAACAAACATCCAGGCCGTAGAAATCTTCGATATCTGGGGATTAGATTCCATGGGACCGTTCCCTAAATCTAACGGTAAAGAGTACATCTTGGTTGCAGTCGACTACGTCTCCAGGTGGGCCGAGGCACAAGCTCTCCCAACAAATGACGCCAAAGTGGTAACCAAATTTCTCAAAAAGCTATTCAGTCGATTTGGGACTCCAAAAGCAATAATCAGTGATCGTGGTACACACTTTTGCAACGTTCAATTCATGAAAGTTGCAACAGTATGGTGTCACTCACAAGACATCAACAGCTTATCACCCCCAGACAAATGGGCAAGCTGAGGCAACAAATCGAGCTTTGAAAAGAATCTTGGAAAGAACTGTTGGTAATCATGGGTACAAATGGGCTGAAAAATTAGATGATGCATTGTGGGCATTCAGAACCGCCTATAAAACACCATTAGGAACCACACCGTATCGTCTAGTTTATGGCAAGGCATGTCACTTACCAATTGAGCTGGAATATAAAGCATACTGGGCTTTGAAGAACTGCAACTTAGATATTTCTACAGCTAGAGCAAATAGACGAATGCAGTTGAACGAGTTAGCCGAACTAAGGGATCGGGCATATGACAGTTCGTTAAGCTTCAAGGAACGAACTAAGAGAATTCATGATGCTAATCTGAGGCCCTCAAGATTCAAAACAGGAGATAAAGTGCTGTTTTTCAACTCGCGATTCAAGAAATTCTATGGCAAGTTTAGGATCAGGTGGAGCAGACCATTCATAGTATCAAAGGTATTTCCTTACGGTGCAGTCGAACTCGAGGCACCAGAAGGTAATTTTAAGGTTAATGGTCATCGCTTAAAGCATTACTTCGAAGACTTTCCCATCAGGGAAGATGTCTTTATCTTTGAACCACCATGAGTCGACAGAAAGTTACAAAGAGTCAAGCTAGAGACTCGTAAAACAAGCGCTCTTAGGAGGTACCCCAAGCCTATCTTTATTTATTCTGTCATTTTATTTCTTAGTTTATTTTTATTAAGTATGGTTGTCTCTGAACTAATAAAATTGCAGGCTTGCCACTTATCTAACTTATAATTGCAAAATCTGAGATAAGTGTTGTTCATTTACTATCACTGTTAGCATTACCTGTTTATTTTATCTTGTTTCAGGATGGACGCTATTGATGCTTATCATGTAGCTGCGAGACCACGCAGACGACACAGACCTCGTAGACGCAGAGCGCAGAGAGCGGCTATGCTGACCATCACTGAGGAGGACCTGACTGATGTCCCGATCACTCACGAGGAGTTGCCCGATGAGAGGCCCTCATCACCTTTGCCAGTCCCCGTACCTAGTTTCGAGTACGGTATCACTACGGCTGACCCAGCTGCTTCGTGGGCCCTATTTTGGACACTCTCCATCCAGCATGACATCATGTCCTCTATCTGTGAGCAGCTCGAGATTTCGAGACCTGCTGCTATTCCCTACAGGCTTGGCCCAGATCCGGGACCATCTCGACCTCCATGGTCCTTCTTTCCTCCTGCAAATCCACATGTTGTCTCTACTGCCGAGCCTTCCACTGGCCCCACTGCTGCAGCTGCTGATCATGATCCAGCATTGCCCACAGGATTTGCTTCACCAGATCGCAGCCTCACAAAGCAGCTTCTGGCTGTTTTTGATGCTCACACTTCTGTCACCCACCTTCCACTGACGAGATTGTGAGTCAGGCTATGGCTACTATGGATTTCTCCATCCCATCTCCAACTTCCGTTTTTGACAAGGATGCTGAGGCAGAGTTTGATCCTGACACTGATGACCTGCTTGATGACTTTTAGATTTTATCTATAGTATTTACTTTCTGTATTATGACTCTGTACTTACGCTTTAGACCTGCTACCTAGATGAGATACTGTGATGTGTGTTGATGTTTATTGCAGAATTCGGCTTTGTGTGGAATGGATAATCTTAAACGAGCATGGTCCTTAAATCCAGCAATTCACTAGCACCACTCCAGCACAAATCTGGTCTATTCCAGTAAACACAAATGGGGAGTCTCTATATTCCTTTTTCCTCGTTTCAATTATGTTTTACTATGCCTATGTTAGTGCGTTTAATTTATGTGGTTCATCCTAAACTTATCACTAAGTGTGGGATTCCAGCCCAAATTAAACACTTGAGAAACATCTACTTACATGTTCAAACTCTAAGTGTGGGATTTTACTAGTAAAATCTCTACTCAAGAGAACATTAGGGACAATGTTCCTCTAAGTGTGGGATGGCAGGTATAGAATACCCTAAATGGTGATTTTTATGTCCAATAGCAATCTCTCTCAAATTTTTTCAAAAATAAGGTCAAAATTTTTTAAAATAATGAGTCTAACTCAGTTTTTGAGTCTCAGATACTACTGAGAGAAACCATTTTCAAAATATAAGTATGGTATTTCTAAAATCCTAAAGGAAATAAGGTATAAATTGTTTAAGCAAGAAGTGATAATCAAAGGAGCATGACTAGACACATACAACCCTTTGCAGTGAGGTATCTTGAGCCTAAAAGCATTCATCTTTAATGCTTCACTTTCATTTCTTGTGTGTGTGCCGATGTCTGTATCTCTGAATTAGAACTTGCTCTTGACATACGCTTCAAGACCATATTGGTGTGTACCGTACGCGGTATAGGTGCAATTAAATGACCTTGACATTCCTTAGGACTTAACCCGTTTCTTACATATCTTTTCAAGCCCAAAACCCTTTTCGATGCTCATTTTTAGTATCGAATATCCACCTAGTATACCCTGTTGAGCCTAAACCTTTCATTTCTTCAAAACCCTAATTTTCACCCACTTCCCAAAAATACCCCCAAACTTATCTTGGAATTTCTGAGGTTATGAATAACACCCTTTTTAGAATATCTGTTCCAAATATCCTACTCATTCGCATTCTCCAAAATCAAGCTTCTCAACAAATGGTGCGGGAAAATTAGCACACAAGAGAGCTGGAAGGACGATGGTGCGGGAAAAATTAGCACCTGGAAAAGAATCAAAATGATCAAGATAGAAGAAAAGATTTCTAAAGGATTCAAAATATAAAATTCCTTGGAAATTCTCTGACAAAGAAATTCTGAAGAAAAGAAAAAGAAAAGAAAAGAAAATAGCTCCGCAAATAAAGCTGAAAGTTTCAAGACATAGCTCTTGATGACACACAAAAAGTCATGTTTTAGTGTGCCATTATCTCGCCATTTTAGCCCAATTATTAATGAAAACACTTAAAATATGAACTTAAACATCACATTTCATCATAAGGGCTAAAATATAGACGATGTTTCAAGAATCGGCAAAAACAACCTAAAAATGAGTAAAATAGGGCACAAACGATCATTGAATCTTCCGTTCACTCATTTTAGTACAATTTGAGCTATACTTGGAATTTTGACCTCTAACCTATGTCATTTTCTTCGTTAGGAAATTACGATCGTGTGGATATAAAGAACGCTCAAAACGGACATCGGATGAAGAAGTTACGCCCAAACGAAGAAATGAAGAACCGAATACGGCTGGACACAGACCGTATACGGCTGAACCAGACCGTATACGACTGGACACATACCGTATACGGCCTGTGCAGACCGTATACGGCCTATGCACAGCCGTATACGGCCCAGTTCAGCCGTATTCACCCTATGCTCAGCCGTATACGGCCCAGTTCAGCCGTATTCACCCTAGCTCAGCCGTATCGTGCGTTTGGGTGATAAAAATCTGATTTTTATTCGCCTTTGCGATACGGTTGTGCATTTGAAGATTTGGATACGGTCTACGGATACGGCTGTCCGAGTTCTATAAATACAAGCTTCATTTCTCATTCCAAGCATCAACAACTCCTCATCCATTCTTCACCAACACTACTCTCTCACTACTCTCTCTCTAGATTAGGTTTTTATTTTTATTTTCGTAGTTAGTGGCTAGTTAGTCTCCGGTTAATACTTAACCGGGCTACTAGAGGGGTAATATTGTAATATCGCTTGGAGCATACTCGAAGTTCTGTCTGTATACTTTCAAGTTATATTCAGCTACGCTCTTTTCACGGTTATATCTATCCTTTATCTTATTAATTAAAATGCATTCTGTTGTTATTTTGATTATGCTAGATTTAGGATTTGCCATGATTAGCGAGTAGTTATATTGCGTGTTTGTTGTGATGTAGTTAGCCGTATTAGTTGGGATGATGTCATTATGAAACAACGGAAGTAACGTTAAACGACTTTCATTTGTATAGCGCCGGAAACATCACGAATGTGTGGAGTACGGAACGTGGAAGCTATGAAAGTCGTGGGCACAATTTGTTGTGGAATAATGTGTCAAACTATTTTATAAATGAAAACTCGGTGCTTTGATTAACTTTCTATCTATGATTATAAACCTCAATTTAACCTAACGCCTTGCAACCAATGAACGTGATTAAAAACTTTTTATTAAGACGTAGCTAACCTTAAGTAAAGGTAATTAATTATCTGTGTTTGAAATAAACATGGTCTAGTTTTAAACCTGAGGAAATACCGTTTTCGATCAAAGTAGTGTACACAGTACATAAACTAGGGATTTATTGGGACTTAAAAGTAAGGGCTGGTTTATATCATAGATGGATAATTTCTGAACTCAAATACAAACTTAGATTATAAGTCCAGAGTAACCATTATAGAGCAACGTGAATACTGTTACTCTACTTTGTAAATCACTGGTTATTTCAACCTCTGGACTTTACAAACCCATCGATAGAAAATAATCAAGCACCAAATCAAGTCTTATACTTAAATGTTTTATTCAATTGAGTATCCCTGTGGGGTTAAGAACGGTCGGACATCGAGTTAGTTTGCTGCCTTATTCATGCACCCGGGATATCTAATCCAAAAAGGGTCACTGTGCCGTAACAGGACAGTGTTGTGGGCTGGGCAACCTACTACGATCAGAATCACGATAGCCTAGTTTCTTAGTGACATACTGATTGAGAAATCAATCAGCAGGGAGCTAGTGCTTATCCCACATACACTTAAAACAAATAAAATACAAATCTTTAGAGACGTTTTCATATCCTGAACTAAACATCATCCCAACGTTCGGCTAACGAACTCACAACAAACACCCCCTCTATCCTGACTGCTATTCCGTTTATTTTATCTGCTTTTTATTATTGCTTATTAGTTTAATCATAAAAACAAAACCAAACCACTCCCAACTATTTTAAAACTCCCTCACTAATTAGAAACGGACATCCTAGACTACTCAGATCCATAATACAGTTGGTTTTGAAGAACGACCCTAGGTTATACTCGCTGCTATACAACCCTTAGGCCACATAGCACTAGTAAAACTTAGGCCCCGCATTTATAAATATTAAAACCCACTGGTGCCGCCGCTGACGGACGGTCCGACGACAGGGTAAAACCTGATCGACCGTTGGCGGCGCATCAAGTTTTTGGCGCCGCTGCCGGGGAATCAACTGTAAGATCCAGAGGCGTCCAGATGGACTTTCTTCTTAGTGAACCCTTAGGATGGCTTTCTCTTCTTAAACCCCTAAAAATTCTTTCAACCCTTCCTTTCCCTTATCCCGAAGATGACGTCTTACCCATCCGGCAAGAAAAGTCATCACCTTCCCACAATCCTACAACCACCGCACGCGTCACTCTCGCTGATAACACCAAACCCTCGATAGAAGGTCGAGGAGGACCCATTCGCTACCCAGAGATTGATGGAACATCATTCGAACTGAAGTACGATGTAGTGCAGTTAATCGAGAAACGCTGCCAATTCCACGGACTGCTTGATGATGATCCCAACTCCCACCTCAACAAATTTCTAGCCCTATCCGAATCTTGCAAGCAAATAGGGGTTGAGCAAGATATAACCCACTTATATCTGTTCCCCTATTCTCTTGCTCTTCACGCACAAACTTGGTTTGAGGAATTAGACACCGGCTCTATCACCTCATGGGCGGAAATGGAAACTAAGTTCTTAGCCAAGTACTTTCCTCCATTCAAACAAACTAAGCTGAAGAAAGATATCATGAACTTCCAACAGTCTCATGATGAATCAATCTTCAATGCGTGGGAGAGATTTAAGAGTTTGCTCAAGAAATGACCTAACCATCAAATCAAACGAACCACCCAGTTGTGCATATTTTACCATGGTCTTGCACCCGATCACAAGACAATGCTAGACACCGCTGCTCGAGGCGACTTCACGCGCTTGACGAACGATGAAGCTTGGAATCTGATGGAGACAATGACCACTCATCACAATGATTGGACGGATGAGCACTCCTCATTATCAGTACCGCTTGCCACCAATCCCGTGCAAACTGAGGTGATCAAAACTCTTGTGGAACATGTCGGAACACTAACCAAGGAAATAGGAATGCTGAAGAAGCCACCTCAACAGGTCTACCAAGTTCGCTCCTGCCTGAACTGTACCAATCCACAAGTTGAGTATCAAGACTATGTTGATGGCAAAGCCTACTATGACCAGTTCCGAACTCATCCACGTCCACCTGATTTTACTCAAACCTCTCCTAGACCAAACCAATACCCACCAAATCAACCACCCTACCCAATCCACCCACAACAACCTCAACTTGGTTGTAACCAACCACACCTTCTCACTGAACCTACACCTGAAAGGCCAATTACTAGTCCAGACGACACCCTTATGCAAATCATCGAAAAGATTACGGCTAGACAAGACCAGACTGATCTCATCTTAGGGGAGCAACTAACCTTACTACATAGTCTTGTAACCCAAATAGGTCGACTAGCAGAACATATCAACACTAGACCTCAGGATAGTCTGCCTAGTAATACCTTCCAAGCCAACCAAGTAACCAGCCAAGACTTCAAGGTGGCACCGAGCCTACCTTCGATTCCTTCTATGGTGAAGGAACAATCTCCTGTCACATAGACAGTTGAGAAGAAGTCTACTCCGCCTCCTAAGAAAAAGGTGCGCATACCGTTTCCAGGACGTCTAAATCAGCATCCTGAAGCTTTCAATCCTAACGGTTAAAACTTAGACACCGTGTCTAGAAAACCTCCCAGCCGATATATTCTAAATATTTTAGGAGACTTATGTCAACCAAGGACAAGGTACCCGAAGTACCCAATGTCCCTCTGAACGCCGAATGTTCAGCTATCCTTCAAAATAGTCTACCGGAAAAACTAGGAGATACTGGACGTTTTACCCTTCCTTGTTCCATTAACCACTCCGGCAATATTCGCTCTCTAGCCGATCTAGGAGCAAGTATCAATCTCATGCCGTATTCGTTATTCAAAAGGCTCGAATTAGGATACCTTAAACCCACTAAAATGAGTGTCCAGCTAGCTGACCAATCAATTAGGTACCCCAAGGGAATAGCTGAGAACATCATGGTTAAGGTCAACGAATTCCTATTCCCAACCGACTTTGTAGTAATGGATATCCAGAAAGATATAAACATCCCTATAGTCCTAGCTAGACCCTTCTTGAACACGGCCAGAGCTGTCATTGATGTCCACTTACAGACTATCAGCTTACGCGCTCATGGAGAAAGCATCACATTCAAGATCGATCAAACCGACTGTGCTTCAATGGAGAATGGGGAGCTATATACTGTCTCTATTATCCAAGTTACATCAGAAGATGAGACCTCCGAGCCAGAAGCTAAGCAGGTAGAAGAGATACAAGCAGAGGGAGAGGAAGAAGAAGAGACTTCCAATGCTGCTCATATGCTGGAAAGATTGCTTAATCCTGTCTTGGATCAAGAAAATCCACTCACCTACTCTCGACTTGGCGATCTAGAAGAGATTGAGCGAACTTTCATACATAGTTTGAAGAAGATTTCGGATTTCAAAGCAAGTAGACTACCGAGTCTGTAGCCATATATAGCTTCTCAAGGGATTCAAGCCCTTGCTTCATCTGAACCTCAACCATGGCTTGAGACAGGAGGTATATTTGGGTCCGATAGCTCTAATTCTCATGACAAGGAAGGCATTGAGATAGACACTCCAAAGCTATCTTCTGATACAATATCCCAGTTCACTGCCGAATCCCAGCCACCGTCCAATGTAGTTGAGATCCCTAATGCACATAAGGTCGATGCTCCTACTATGGTGTAACACCCCCAAATTTAGTGATTTGCGGAAGCATACTTGGGTGTTACTAATCAATATACAAAGCACAAGATATACAGCAAACGACCTCTAAATGAGACGTTTTGTAAAATAGTTACATTCCATAAATTAATCATTTGAAAACATATAGTTTTCTTTACAAAAATATGTAAGCCTAGAGTCCGCGTATGTGGCGGGAGATTCTATTACATAACCATAGCTACAAAAGATAATGCCAAAGAATCTCCGTTAAATGCAGTTTGGAAATCATGCGACTCTAGCTAGTGATCCTGGAGTGATCCTACTCCGTAAGTGTACCTGAGAATACATGCTAAAAATGGTCAACCAAAAGGTTGGTGAATCTCACAGGTTTATCAGTAAATAATCATTTTGAACACAAGATTTCATCAGTAGTGCCCGCAGGCGTATATCAAGTATTTGCAAATCCAGCAAAAGTAAAGTAATTAAGTTATACCGTTGCCATGAGGCTCATAATCGAAGCTTAACCCGTAAATAATCAGTTGCTCCCGTGACATGCTCGTAATTGAGCAAGCATAAGTAATGAAATAATAGTCACCCGTTTATACAGAACGGTTCGTGGTAGCGCTACTACCCCGGGCGGGGAGGGTCATTTCCCTAATGGATCCATTAACTAGTGTTCGCGCTTAAGTCCATAACTAACAATATATGATGGAGAGACTTCTGTAAGTAGTAAACAACTCATGCAATTCCGTTTGGTATAGTAAACAGTTTTAGTACTTGTGTTCAAGAAAAGCAAGCAATGTATCTCACCCCGTATATAAACAGTAAAAGTGGGGCTGTAAGACTCACCTGAGCCTAGTAGTAAGCAATTGAAAACTGTAAGTAGCATGTAGGTTCTCCGAACCCGTAACCTTTAATTGCCTAAACATGTAAGGTTAAGTAAGTAGATGTCTCGCAAGACCATCTAGGCTAGTTGTCCATACAACCCATTGTCCAAATGTTGGTTCGTTATCGTTTGTAATAAAGTGTTCGGCCCGTTGGTGATTCGTTATGATTAAAGTTTTATCACTTATAACGCGATTTAGAGTGATTGCACTTGAAAAGTATGTTCTATTATGTTCGATAATTCGTATTGTATAAGTATTTGAAATTGTACAAGTTTGACACTTGGTGAGAAATGTGCTTATGGAATCTAAGTACGGGGGTCCGGGGGCAGAGCCCCTAGTTAGCGGGGTCCAAGGGGCGGCAGCCCTTGGCGGGGTCCAAGGGATCTGAATTTGGGTAAAATCGAGTGATAAATTTTGAGTCTCGACACTTAGTAAAAATCTGTGTTTTTGAGGTTCTGGTTTGTGCGACGTTGGGTGCGACGTCGCAGATCCTGACTGCGACGTTGAGCATGACGTCGCTATGTGCGACTTTCGCAATTTAATGCGACGTTGTACGTGGCGTCGCTATATGCGACGCTGTTGATTTCTGCGACGTAAGGGTTTGCGTCGCTAAGTGCGACGTTCGCAAGTCAATGCGACGTTGGGGATGACGTCGCTATATGCGACGTTGTGAGGGTATTGCGACGTTTTTGACTACGTCGCAGAGAGCCCAGCGTCTCTGCGACGTTACGGTCTGATCGGAGGTTGGTGGCCGGAAAATCGGTCGGAAAGCTTCCGTTTGGTCCAAATCTTTTACCCAACCCATTTTTGGACATTTTAAGCATATATAAACTATAAAAACGTAAAAATGAGTAAAAACGGAGAGTTTCGGGTTTTGTCGAAAACTTATGAAATGGCGAAATGAAAATCCGGAAAGATGAAGTTGTAGATCGTAACGCGGTGGTTCTTTTATTCCAAAGGAGTGGTATGATTCGGCGTCATTTCGTGATGTTATTTTGTGATTTTGTAAGGTGGTGGTGGTTTTGTTAATTGAGAAGAAAGAGAAAGAGATGGAGAAAATTAGGAAAAAGAAAGGAGGTGGGAGGTTTAACCTCCCATTTTCAGCCTCCGTCTCCGTGCCCCGTACGGCGTTCGTTTTCTCCGTTGTTTAAGCGTTAAATATTTATTTTTCGCGTAATTATTCATTTAAAAATACTAATCTTTGTTAGATAATTTAATAACATCATTTTGTCAAATCTTTAACAGTTTGTTTATATTTGAATTTAAATTGTGCGTTTAATATTTTAATTGTGTTGACGTTTATTTGTGCGATACATTACCTACTTGAAATGTATTCAAAACAATATTTGAAAAATGATCGCGTTATTAAACAAAATGTTTCACCAACGTCCGTAATGTTTGAATCGAATTACATTCGATTTAAATTGCGTACGATTTAATCAAATCGCATAATCGTATATATTCACCAATATATAATTTGTTACATTAATTAGCCTAACACAGAACTAATTACATGTATTTACAGAGGATTAGGCACTAATTACTAGTCCTAATTTGGCGGTTGTTACATTCTCCCCCTGTTAAAAGAATTTCATCCCGAAATTTAAGTCGAAGTCGCGTTCGGGGTAGAATCAGTGAATAAGTGGGGATACTTGAGTCACATTTGGTCTTCCCGTTCCCAAGTGAATTCCGGACCACGCCGCGAATTCCACCTGACTTTGACGATGGGAATACGACTTTGTTTCAGTTGTTTGACCTCACGGTCCATAATTTCGGCGGGTTCCTCAACGAAATGAAGTTTGTCATCGATGCGGATCTCGTCAAGGGGTATGATAAGTGTCTCGTCGGACAGACATTTCTTCAAGTTAGAAATGTGAAACGTAGGGTGCACGCTGCTGAGTTCGGAAGGCAGCTGCAATCGATATGCCACGGGGCCAATCCGTTCGAGGATCTCAAAAGGCCCAATGTACCTAGGATTTAATTTCCCGCGTTTACCAAACCGGATTACGCCTTTCCAAGGCGATACTTTTAAGAGTACTCGGTCCCCAACTTGGAACTCGAGTGGCTTGCGTCTCACGTCAGCATAACTTTTCTGACGATCACGCGCGGCTTTGAGTCGGTTCTGGATTTCAAAAATTTTCTCGGTGGTTTCTTGTATGAGTTCAGGACCAGTGAGTTGACTATCTCCCACTTCAGTCCAACAGATCGGTGATCGGCACTTACGACCGTACAGTGCCTCAAAAGGTGCAGCCTTAATGCTGGCGTGATAACTGTTATTGTAGGAAAACTCACACAACGGTAGGTGTCTTTCCCAGTTGGTACCGAAATCAACTACGCATGCTCGTAGCATATCTTCCAGTGTCTGTATAGTTCGTTCGCTCTGGCCATCGGTCTGAGGGTGGTACGCGGTACTCATATCGAGACGGGTACCCAGTGATTTTTGGAGTGATTGCCAGAAGCGAGATGTGAAACGAGCATCCCTATCAGAGATGATCGAGATAGGGACACCATGTTGACAAACGATTTCTTTGATGTAAATTTGTGTGAGGCGTTCCATTTTGTCGGTTTCTTTGATTGCCAAGAAATGAGCCGATTTGGTGAGACGATTGACGATCACCCAAATGGTATCGCAACCGCTTGACGACTTAGGAAGTTTGGTTATGAAATCCATGGCAATATGTTCCCATTTCCATTCAGGAATGTCAGGTTGTTGGAGTAAGCCGGAAGGTTTCTGGTATTCGGCTTTGACCTTGGAACAAGTTAAGCATTTGCTGACGTACAAGGCAATGTCAGCTTTCATGTTCGGCCACCAGTAAAACTCCTTGATGCCGTGATACATTTTGTCGGATCCCGGGTGGATAGAATACTTGGACTTGTGAGCTTCATCCATTACCAAGTCCCGAAGGTTCCCGAAACTAGGCAACCAGATTCGGTTAGAGAAGTACCTAACTCCGTTGGGTCTGATTTCGAACTGTTTATCCATGCCTCGTAAGGCCTCGTTTTTTACGTTATCGGGTTTGAGAGCTTCGAGTTGAGCGGTGAGAATCTGGATATTCAAATCGTTGTGAATGGTCATACTGAGGGCCCGGACTCGAAGCGGTTTTGTTCGTTCCTTACGACTGAGAGCATCGGCAACCACGTTTGCCTTACCCGGATGATATTTGATCTCACAGTCATAATCGGTGAGCAACTCGATCCATCGACGTTGCCTCATGTTAAGATCTTTTTGGTCGAAGATGTGTTGGAGACTTTTGTGGTCGGTAAATACAGTACTTCGGGTACCATAAAGGTAGTGTCTCCAGATTTTGAGAGCGAATACCACGGCCCCTAACTCGAGGTCGTGAGTTGTGTAGTTCTTCTCGTGAACTTTAAGTTGTCGGGAGGCGTAAGCAATGACCTTGTCTCGTTGCATCAACACGCAACCGAGACCTTGGTGATAAGCATCGCAGTATACCACGAAGTCATCGGTGCCTTCGGGTAAGGATAGAATGGGTGCACTACAAAGCTTTAGTTTCAACAGCTGAAATGCTGACTCTTGTTTATCAGTCCAATCGAACTTTTTGTCTTTCTGAGTCAGTGTCGTGAGTGGTATGGCTATTTTTGAGAAGTTTTCAATGAATCGGCGATAATACCCCGCCAATCCCAAGAATTGGCGTACTTCGGTAGGAGTGGTTGGCGCCTGCCAGTTCTTGATGGCCTCGATTTTTGATGGGTCTACATGAATTCCCTGACTATCAATCACATGCCCAAGGAATTGAACGGTTTTTATCCAGAACTCACACTTAGAGAATTTGGCGTAAAGCTCCTCGTGTCTAAGTAGTTCTAGGATGGTTCTGAGGTGTTGTGCGTGTTCTTGTTCGTTTCGTGAGTATATGAGGATGTCATCGATGAACACAATGAGAAACTTGTCGAGATAAGGTTTACACACCCGATTCATAAGGTCCATGAATACAGCTGGTGCGTTGGTTAGACCAAAGGGCATCACTTGGAACTCGTAGTGCCCGTAACGGGTTCTGAATGCGGTTTTTGGGATGTCGGCATCACGAACACGCAATTGGTGATAACCCGATCGAAGGTCAATCTTTGAATAACAGCTTGATCCTTGAAGTTGATCGAACAGATCGTCGATTCGAGGAAGTGGGTATCGGTTCTTGACGGTTAGTTTGTTCAACTCTCGGTAGTCAATACACATTAGAAATGAACCGTCTTTCTTTTTGACAAACAAGACCGGAGCTCCCCAAGGTGAAGAACTCGGTCTGATGAATCCTCTATCCAGAAGTTCCTGTAACTGAGTGGACAGCTCCTGAAGTTCGGATGGGGCTAGGCGGTACGGTGCTCGGGCCACCGGTGCGGCACCCGGCACGAGATCAATCGAGAACTCGACCTGTCTAGGTGGAGGTAAACCAGGTAGTTCTTCTGGAAAGACTTCGGGAAAGTCTCTAACGATTGGCACATCTTCAAGTCGCTTCTCCTTCGACTTTTTCTCAGTGATGTGCGCGAGAATTGCTGGGTAACCTTTTCTCAGAAATTTTCGGGTTTTTAAACAGGTGATTAAGTTTAGTCTCGACCCACCGGTCTCCCCCTGTATGATCAAGGTACTACCGGCGGCGAGAGGAATTCGGACGATCTTATCATGGCAAACAATTTCGGCCCGATGCTTGGACAACCAGTCCACACCCACGATGACATCGAAACTTCCTAGTTCAACAGGCATTAGATCGATTGAGAAGGTTTCGTTTGCGAGGTTTAAAGTGCAATTAGGTATCACACTATTGGTTTCTATGAGTTTACCATTTGCGAGTTCTACGGTGTACTTAACATCTAAGGCCGAAGGGGTGATATTAAGTAGTGGGCAAAACTCATCAGATATGAAACTTCTATCAGCACCGGTATCAAATAATACTGAAGCAGTAAGATCGTTGAGAAGAAACGTACCCGTTACAACATTTGGGTCTTCTCTAGCTTCCCCAGCTTTGATGACAAATGCTCTGCTACGAGCAGGGTTGTTGTTCCGTTTGTTGTGGTTGTTGTTGTTGTTGTTGTTTCTCTGCTTAGGGCAATTATTCTGAAAGTGCCCAGGACTTCCTCACCCATAACAAGTCTTTGGGGCACTGGTGTTTCGACAATCTTTGGCCAGATGCCCAAAACGTTTGCAGTTTGTGCAAGGGCAGGAACCGTCATGGTGACGATTGCATTTGGGGCAGCAGGGCTTGTTTCCAATGTACCCTTTCTTTTCTGAAGAGCCGGATGAATAAGCCCTAAGGGGCTCAGGCTTTCGGTTGGTGATTTGGTTGGATGAGTTGGGGTTTCCTTCCCACTTTCGTTTGTTGTTTGTAGGTGGGGCTGAGGTTGTGTTACGGCGGACAGCGTTTGCCGTAAGTTCATGGGCCATACGGATGGCGTTCTGGATAGTACCTGGTTTGGATGAAGTCACCAGGTCCTGGAGTTTCTCGGGCAGTCCATCAACATATTTCTCGATCCTCTTGTATTCAGGATCGACCATGGATGGGCACAGAAGTGCCAGTTGGTGGAAACGGTTGGTGTACCCGGTGATATCATCACCTTGCATCTTGTGGTTCCAAAATTCCAGCTCCAGTTGTTTCAGTTCATCCCTGGGGCAATACTCACCCCTTAACATCTCCTTCAACTCCTCCCACGGGAGTTTATAAGCATTGGCAACGCCCACAGTTTGGGCATAGGTGTTCCACCACGTGAGTGCGGTGTCAGTAAAAGTACTAACAGAGAACTTAACATTGTCCCCCTCCGCACAGTTGCAGATAAGGAATACCGATTCAACTTTCTCAATCCAACGTATTAGACCGATTGCTCCCTCAGTACCTGCAAAGTTCAGAGGTTTGCATTTTTGGAAGTCCTTATATGAGCAGGGCTTGGGTTGTGGTCCATTGTTAGCGGTATCTTCGCTACCAGGAGCTGAAGTCCGGGTAGCTAGGGCTTGGGCCACGCTACGGGCAATCAGACCCGCAACTTCGGCTTCAGTGAGGGTGATTTGTCGACGAGGAGGCATGCTGCTGATCAAGGAAAGAACAAGGAAAGTGGAATAAGTTATTTGCATGAAACTATGATATATCACAAGTGTATATAATGAGATACACGATAACAGTACGAGGTGATAATCATATTCCATTTAGGCAAACAAGTTGGATACAAAGTTCGGGTTTTCCAAAAGATTACAGAGTAGTAGTAGTAGTACAAAAGTACCGGGAATGGTTACATCCGGTTGAATTACATAGGTCCTAATTAAGTAGTTAACTGGTTACAAGTTACAGACTGTTCTAATCTTGATGCAGATTAATCTGCTCCATCAGCGCGACAAGGCGGTCCACGGTTTCTGCTAGTCTGTTGGCTTGTCTGGCGTTGTCTTCGACCAAGGCTAGTTGCTGTACTAGTGCTCGAGAGTGGTCCTCAGTCTCCTGTGAACGTTGTTCACACTCCTCTAGTCGGTTTCTTACGAGTTCACCCGCGCCTAATTCAGCGGTCATTGAATCCTGAATTATGCTTACAGAGAGGTTTGTGTCCTCTTGTTCTTGCTGGAGTTGGGATATGTGATCAAGAGCTTGGCGAAGCAGGTAGATCATTCGGTGTTGTTCCCGTTCGAGATTTTCAAGCCTTTGCTCCTGACGGCGGAGTTGGGTAGCCAACACTGGCACCGTGAGATGTGCCGAGTCCTGAGAGTTATGACCAGGATAGGGGTTGCTTCGAGGTGACCTAGTGATCCTCCAGGCTACTCGCGGGTTTCGAGATCCTTGCGGATGAGAGCGTGATGAATTGGGTGATGTGTTTGCCATTCCTGAGGCAGAGTGTAAGTAAGACGAGGCTAATATATATAAGTATATAATATCCAGCCTAGTGTCTAGCACGTATCAAGTAATGGTCTGGTTCTCTCGTGGTCAGAGTCAACTAACGCATTCCTGTTCAACATAACCATTTCAGACCTCACATCATCTTTCCTTAATTGTACATAGTTGATCAGGCTATGTTAAATAAAGTCGTATGATGAAATTCCTGAACCAATCATGCCTAGTAAGGAAATACTGCCTAATGGTCATAGTCTAGGCCCACTAAATGCAACCTAGTTCACTATAACCTGGCTCTGATACCAATCTGTAACACCCCCAAATTTAGTGATTTGCGGAAGCATACTTGGGTGTTACTAATCAATATACAAAGCACAAGATATACAGCAAACGACCTCTAAATGAGACGTTTTGTAAAATAGTTACATTCCATAAATTAATCGTTTGAAAACATATAGTTTTCTTTACAAAAATATGTAAGCCTAGAGTCCGCGTATGTGACGGGAGATTCTATTACATAACCATAGCTACAAAAGATAATGCCAAAGAATCTCCGTTAAATGCAGTTTGGAAATCATGCGACTCTAGCTAGTGATCCTACTCCGTAAGTGTACCTGAGAATACATGCTAAAAATGGTCAACCAAAAGGTTGGTGAATCTCACAGGTTTACCAGTAAATAATCAGTTTGAACACAAGATTTCATCAGTAGTGCCCGCAGGCGTATATCAAGTATTTGCAAATCCAGCAAAAGTAAAGTAATTAAGTTATACCATTGCCATGAGGCTCATAATCGAAGCTTAACCCGTAAATAATCAGTTGCTCCCGTGACATGCTCGTAATTGAGCAAGCATAAGTAACGAAATAATAGTCGCCCGTTTATACAGAATGGTTCGTGGTAGCGCTACTACCCCGGGCGGGGAGGGTCATTTCCATAATGGATCCATTAACTAGTGTTCGCGCTTAAGTCCATAACTAACGATATATGATGGAGAGACTTCTGTAAGTAGTAAACAACTCATGCAATTCCTTTTGGTATAGTAAACAGTTTTAGTACTTGTATTCAAGAAAAGCAAGCAATGTATCTCACCCCGTATATAAACAGTAAAAGTGGGGCTGTAAGACTCACCTGAGCCTAGTAGTAAGCAGTTGAAAACTGTAAGTAGCGTGTAGGTTCTCCGAACCCGTAACCTTTAAATGCCTAAACATGTAAGGTTAAGTAAGTAGATGTCTCGCAAGACCATCTAGGCTAGTTGTCCATACAACCCGTTGTCCAAATGTTGGTTCGTTATCGTTTGTAATAAAGTGTTCGGCCCGTTGGTGATTCGTTATGATTAAAGTTTTATCACTTATAACGCGATTTAGAGTGATTGCACTTGAAAAGTATGTTCTATTATGTTCGATAATTCGTATTGTATAAGTATTTGAAATTGTACAAGTTTGACACTTGGTGAGAAATGTGCTTATGGAATCTAAGTACGGGGGTCCGGGGGCAGAGCCCCTGGTTAGCGGGGTCCAAGGGGCGGCAGCCCCTGGCGGGGTCCAAGGGATCTGAATTTGGGTAAAATCGAGTGATAAATTTCGAGTCTCGACACTTAGTAAAAATCTGTGTTTTTGAGGTTCTGGTTTGTGCGACGTTGGGTGCGACGTCGCAGATCCTGACTGCGACGTTGAGCATGACGTCGCTATGTGCGACTTTCGCAATTTAATGCGACGTTGTACGTGACGTCGCTATATGCGACGCTGTTGATTTCTGCGACGTAAGGGTTTGCGTCGCTAAGTGCGACGTTCGCAAGTCAATGCGACGTTGGGGATGACGTCGCTATATGCGACGTTGTGAGGGTATTGCGACGTTTTTGACTACGTCGCAGAGAGCCCAGCGTCTCTGCGACGTTACGGTCTGATCGGAGGTTGGTGGCCGGAAAATCGGTCGGAAAGCTTCCGTTTGGTCCAAATCTTTTACCCAACCCATTTTTGGACATTTTAAGCATATATAAACTATAAAAACGTAAAAATGAGTAAAAACGGAGAGTTTCGGGTTTTGTCGGAAACTTACGAAATGGCGAAATGAAAATCCGGAAAGATGAAGTTGTAGATCGTAACGCGGTGGTTCTTTTATTCCAAAGGAGTTGTATGATTCGGCGTCGTTTCGTGATGTTATTTTGTGATTTTGTAAGGTGGTGGTGGTTTTGTTAATTGAGAGAAAAGAAAGAGAAGAAAGAGAAAGAGATGGAGAAAATGAGGAAAAAGAAAGGATGTGGGAGGTTTAACCTCCCATTTTCAGCCTCCGTCTTCGTGCCCCGTGCGGCGTTCGTTTTCTCCGTTGTTTAAGCGTTAAATATTTATTTTTCGCGTAATTATTCATTTAAAAATACTAATCTTTGTTAGATAATTTGATAACATCATTTTGTCAAATCTTTAACAGTTTGTTTATATTTGAATTTAAATTGTGCGTTTAATATTTTAATTGTGTTGACGTTTATTTGTGCGATACATTACCTACTTGAAATGTATTCAAAACAATAATTGAAAAATGATCGCGTTATTAAACAAAATGTTTCACCAACGTCCGTAATGTTTGAATCGAATTACATTCGATTTAAATTGCGTGTATATTCACCAATATATAATTTGTTACATTAATTAGCCTAACACAGAACTAATTACATGTATTTACAGAGGATTAGGCACTAATTACTAGTCCTAATTTGGCGGTTGTTACATATGGATAGTGACTCGGGGGAAATACCTGGTGATATTCGTATTATCTCACCTCCTGCTCCTCCAGAACCGCCTGATTCACCAGTATTATCTCCAGAAAGCATCTGTATCACAATCGTCTCTAATCATGAACAGATGGTTAATGTGATAAATAAATGTGATGGAGACCCTCGCATCGTGATAGCAGCTATTAGAAATTCCACCGTTGACTACTCTCTACACCAAAAATGGCTAATAGCTGTTATTGAAGAAGCGTCCACTATCCGTCTTGCTAGCAATGGAACCAGAAATCCGCTCTTACTTAGGTATTGCATCAGAATATTCGTCGAGGCACTCAAATCTCAGCTCAATGAAGAATGGAATAACGCAAAAGAAATTTACTTCTATGTTGAACAAAGACAGATATACCACCAAGTATATGATGTTCTAATTAGTTCAGCGTTTCCTTACTCCTCAAGACAAAGAGTGATGTTGAGTTCTATCGGGAAATACTTAGAAGAAGCTACTGGAAACCCTAGGAGCTACGCTGACGCCAAAGTAATGAGTTTTCTTCGGATATTCCTTGATTTACTAGCCAGAGAAGATCACCTAAGCACCAAAGAAAGTAATCGATTTGTCATCAAATCCACTATCGAATATCATATCGAGTTGATGATCGAGGAGCTTAGATGCATCAGTTTAGCTGAAAGGAAGTGTAATCATCCCATAACTATTCTTGATATGTCACTACTAGATGTTGCCACTTATGTGATAACTCGATTACGTGAAATATTCCATGGGAAAAGCGCTGAGAAACCAGAGTTTTTCTTCCATGCTGGATATCGAGAGATATTCAGCAAATTGATTCATATCTTCAAAGACTCTGGCTTTCCTTTCACCCTTCATCAGCACCAGCTAATCAAAAGCTTGTGCCAATCTGTTGTTGATGCATTTAGTGTGTCAGTCAGTTGGTCAAACAATTGTAATTGTCAAAGTCAATTAGTCTACGAATGTATAGTGTTTAGAGTGTGTATTCGAGTCTGTAAATGAAATATACATAGAATGGTGACATTGTAATTGGGCCTGCGACGACATGGGCTACGTCGCATTGGGCCTGGCCTGCGACGTTGGGCCTAACGTCGCAGGGCCCATTAGGTCGATATAAATAGTGAGTTACAAGTCAGATTTAGGGTTGGACGAAGTGAGATATAGGTGGAGCCGTTTTTGTGTGAGTGCAGAGAGGAGAGAACGAGGGTTTGAGTTTGTATCTGTAATCGTTATATTATCAATTGTTAATATATATAAAAGATTATAGAGAAAACGTTTGTGTTTCGTTTGTTTGGATTCCGCACTAGCAATCGATTAATCGATCCGATCAGATCCCACGGCACGGGACTAACAAATGGTATCAGAGCCGTAGAATCAAGGATTCGTCGGTTTCGGATCGTGCTTTAGAACGTTTTCGGTTTGATTCGCGAAGGTTTTATTGTTTAATCTTCGTTTCTGGGTTGATTGGCTTGAAGATTCCGTTTTCTGAAGAGTTTTTCTGGGTTTGTTCGTCGTTCGGTTTTCGAAATTCGTTAGGGTTTCGAAAATTTTCGATTTTTGGGGTTTTGGCCGCTGCAGCCCGACTGTGCGACGTAGCCTGCGAAAAAATTTTGCGTTTTCAAATTTTTTCCATAGGCTTAAAAGTGTTCAATTTTAGTCTGGAAAAAGTTTCATTTTACCCGGCCAGTTTTTGACGTTTTCGGACGAAATTTTGGCGGGAAAAACGCGAAAAATTTTGTAATTTCAAATTTTGTTTTTAGGCTTAGAATTGCTTCATTTTAGTGTCGAAAAAGTTTCGCTATACTCGGGTAGTCGTCAAAATTATTCGAATTCAGTATTGGAGGGAAAAGTCGCAAGAGGCCAAATACCTTTCTGGTTTGAAAATGTCTTCTAAAGCTCATATGCGTTGCTATAGTGGAGCTGTTAGTGAGATTGAACCCCCCATGCTTACAGATGATACTGATTATGCTACATGGAGATTTGAGTTCGAAGCCTTTATGTCTGAAAATGATCCAGATATGTGGAACTCATTGGTTGAAAGATATGAAAGACCAGTAGTTGGAACAAAGAATTTAAGAGTATCACCACAAAAGTCTTACATTGGCATGACACTAGAGGAAAGAAAAGCATTCGATACCGAAAGGAGAACTTATTCAACAATTGTCAAATGCTTATCAAAGGAAGTTCAACAAATGTTTAAACATTATGTTATTGCATACGACCTCTGGCATGCAATTGAAACACGATGTGGTGGATATGAAAAATATAGGAGAAATAGAGTGGAACTTGTCAAGAAACAGTTTGACACATTTGATTTACTATCAAATGAATCTTTAGAAGCACTCTTCAAAAGATATTCCCAACTCGTAGATGAAGTGGCTGATGGAGGAATAGTACTTAATAATGGAGAGGTAAATAAGAAGCTATTACGGGCATTACCTAAGGACTGGGCTACCAATGTGGAGATTTTGGAACAAGATCCAGAAATTGAAATCATGGATTTGGAAGAACTCATCAGAAAGTTACAGGCTGATGCTCTTGACATGAAGAAGAAAGAAAAGATGTCAGCGGCTTCCACTCAAAATCCTAGTCTCAATGAAACTTCCAGATCTAATTCCAAGTCAGCTACATCTCCTTCTGGTAGCACTTCATATGCTTCCTATACTTCTCAAACAGCTCCTTCACAGGCTACTGAGGATCATGCTACAATCTTTGCAGCTTTCCTCAATTCGTATGAGAATTTTCTTTCCAAGAAGGCTAGTACTCTGCAGCTCACTGAGGAAGACTTTGAACAGATCGACTCTGATGATCTCGAGCAAATGGACATCAAATGGAGCATGGCCATGATAACCCAAAGAACCAAGAAGTTTCTTCAAAGAACGGGTAGAAAAGACCTGGATGATGATGGTGATACAGGTCTTGGTTTTAATAAAAGCAAAGTGAAATGCAAGAACTGTCAGAGTTATGGACACTTTGCTAAGGAGTGTGAAAAAGAAAGATATCCATCATCTGGTTTCACTACACCTTCAGCTCCCAAGACTCCAGAGAAAGATTCAACATCACAGGCGTTGGTGGTGTTTAATCAGGGAGTGTTTGATTTTAGTGCACTTCAAGGAAAGGTTCAACACAGTGCGCTTTTGGCAAAGATACATGCGGTACATGATGAACCTAAGGTACCCATAAACTGTGTTTCTTGTTTAACATTGACTGAATCTCTTAAGAATTATCAATATGATAATTTAGAGTTGCGAGAAAAAGTTGTTAAACTCACCGAGTCAAACAAGTTTTTGAAAGCTAATGAATTTCTTTATGAAAAACAAATTGAGGCTTATAAGTTAGACACTGAAAAATACAAGTCTAAAGTTTTTAGCCAACAGGATGCTATTAATAGCTATCTTAAAGAAATGGAACTTTTGAATAAAGAACTTTCTGAGCTAAAGTCTGAGTCTAACAATTTTAAAAAAGGTATCACAAATTTCTCAAATTCTCATAAACTCTTCGATGAAATGGTTGACAAGATGAGGACAGATAAAAGTAAAGCGGGACTTGGGTATCCACCTCCCACTAACTATTATCCTAAGCCTGTTAAGGAAGGGATCGAAGAGGTAGTAGCTGACTACTCGTCTTGGTCAGCTACCAAAGATAAAGAAGCTAAGCCTAAGAGGCAGGGAAAGGAGAAAACCAATCGGACAGAGTATCCTTTGCCCACCTTTGTTAAGTCTGATAATTCACCTCCAGTTCGTGTTGAGGAGGTCGTTGAGGTAGAAGATATACCTGAAGAGTCTACCATTAAGGTTGAGAAAATAAATGTCAAACCTGAAAATTTCATCATTACAACTGAAAATGATGATCGTTTTAAATGCAAAGGCAAAGCTAAGGTTGACAATGAATCCTCAAAAGTTGTAGTTGATAAATCTGAAAAGAATAAACCTTCAAAATCAACTAACTCAACCTCAGGAACATCTACTTCAACATGTTCTCCTAAGAGTGCATGTTCAACAAATGTTCCTGGTCATAGACCTTCTGTGTATTGTCCTCCACCGAAACGATTTGAGGGAAATCATTGGAATAGGTCGTACATTGAACGACGTTCTTGTTTCCATTGTGGACAACAAGGACATATAATTAGGGATTGTCGGTTATTATCCCTAGATAGGTTTGGTAGAGGGATGCCAAGAACTTCCTCCTTTAGGAATTCTTATTCAAAATCGTTTTCTAGGCGTGCTTCGTATTCGCCTATATCAAGATATGCATCCTCTTCTCCAAAACCCGTGGCTAGAGTAAACAAAGTTGTGCCTAGTAAACCTCAAGTTCAACAGCACAACACTGTTGAAAACAACTCATCTGAACCTACAAAGGTTTGGAAACCCAAATCCACAAACAACACATCAATGAAATCCTCTGAGTTTTTAAAATATCATAAACTCATTGATGTGATGATTATGGATGACCATGGACAACCCAAGTCAATTAAAGCTTGGGTGTCCCATAAGTACTAATGTTTAATTGTTTGTGGTGGTGCAGTCAGGTTGTTATTAGCTAATATTTTTGTGACTGCATGGATGTGGATATTGTTGAAAAATGCGATGATGATTTGTGATTGGATGGATGAGATCATTGAAGTTTCGAGGTGGTAAAAGTGCTAAAAGTCATTTGACTTGACTTGATATGTGATTTTGAAACTTTTATTTAAATTTTATTTTTTTATTATTTGTTTAATGCAATAGCCATTCTTTATACTTTTTAGTATTAAAGAAATGCAGTGTTGCGAAATTTATTCAATTAAAAAATACAAAAATATGTTTAATGTTTAAGGGGAGTATTTTTGGATTGGATATAAGAATTTGCTGTTCAGGGGGAGTAATTCTGAATATTCAAAATTCTGATTATTTAATTCAGAAATGTGAACAGCAAGATTCTTAAGTCTTGAAAAGACGATGGGTTGTGTCTGTAAAACAACTTGGGATATGATAGTACATCGGGTGACATGCATAAAAATGGAAATTTTAAGGTTTATGTTTGATGTGTCAGTAGGTTTATCTGGTATATTTAACACATCTTTTATAAACATTAGCTTCATCATATGATGTATTGGTAGGCATGGTACACACCGGTTTGTGAGTGAGTAAGAAGTAATAATAACACTTGTCTATTACTTTGAGAAAAATGTTATATGATGTATGACATAAGTCTTAATTGATAAATGGAAGTACTATCATACACTGTCATAATTATGTAAATGTAAAATGGGCATATAGTGATAATATGATTATTCGCCTAACTAATGGTGACTATTGTTGTACTCACGTACAGACCTGAATCCATTAGTTATGCAAATAGTCTCAAACTTGTTATGTTCATACTAAGGGACCCTCTGTTGTACTTTGTACAGATCTGGGGCCACTAGTATCTTCATAGTCGGTTTGATGTATGCCTAAATATAAATATCAAGTGTATGTTACGAGAAAACCGAGATAAACTTGGTCTTGTAATCTCTACCTTGTGTGAATATGCAGTGTTTGTTTTACTGAAGTTTATCAGTATATCATATAATAGGTTTCTCAAAATTAATCTTCATACTAACAATAAATGTTAGCTCACAGATACGGATGTAACATGTTTAAGTGGATAAACAATACCGATGATCGTCTTGAACTAATTTTTATAAAAGGTGCTTTAAATATGTCAAGTAAATTTAAAGTGGACAAATATACTGATGATCGAAATAACACTTACTATTTGCTAATAATTGCATGTTGGCCTGATATGATCCCTAAGCAGACTTACAACAATACTTTCCCCAATTTATTTTAATCTTTGTTATTTGTTTTTCCTTTATAAAGAAAATACAAAAAGATTTTATTTCTATGTTATTTTCTTCAAACATCACATATCTTGTTAAAGTCAAATATTGAAGATGCAAAGGATGTCAGCTATTCTCCAAAGATTGTGAAGATAATTCTATCGGAGAAGCTGCTGATGATTGAGAGATGGTCACTGAGTTTGAAGATCTTATTGTATGATAAATTTGTGTCAGTCACATGAATTTGGACATCAAGATTTCTTGGAAGACCATGCTATCTCTAAGGGGGAGTTTCTGATTGTTGAAGACATGAAAGAGTTTGTTGATGAAGACTAATTGAAGACTTCTTTGACCAAGCTGATGACAAGGGGGAGTTTGTTGATGCATTTAGTGTGTCAGTCAGTTGGTCAAACAATTGTAATTGTCAAAGTCAATTAGTCTACGAATGTATAGTGTTTAGAGTGTGTATTCGAGTCTGTAAATGAAATATACATAGAATGGTGACATTGTAATTGGGCCTGCGACGACATGGGCTACGTCGCATTGGGCCTGGCCTGCGACGTTGGGCCTAACGTCGCAGGGCCCATTAGGTCGATATAAATAGTGAGTTACAAGTCAGATTTAGGGTTGGACGAAGTGAGATATAGGTGGAGCCGTTTTTGTGTGAGTGCAGAGAGGAGAGAACGAGGGTTTGAGTTTGTATCTGTAATCGTTATATTATCAATTGTTAATATATATAAAAGATTATAGAGAAAACGTTTGTGTTTCGTTTGTTTGGATTCCGCACTAGCAATCGATTAATCGATCCGATCAGATCCCACGGCACGGGACTAACATCTGTGACAACATTCGGAGGAGATCCCTACGCTGAAGAATATGAAGATCTGAAGTTGAAGTTCCTGGAATTTGTGGATTCTATCAGAAAAAAGCATCCAATTAGCGAGGTGATCAAGACCAAAACAACCACATTGACAGACCCCAACGGGCCAGTCAATAAGGCGGTTGATTACATCACTTGCGGATTGCTAGGTCTCTCCAAGACTGCCTCAGACCACTTCCAAAGCTTCAAAATGGATACTGTGGAACCGCCAGACCTAATCTCAACCATAGTCTGCCACTTCCTTCGGATCTATCCTCCGCGCTACACTTTTCCGCAACCTAGGGCACATAACATCACCATCAATCACCCTAGGAGTACCTCCAACACCTGAACTCTAAGAAGAAAGTCGAGCCCTCGACTATAAATAGAAGCGCTTCTCGGGAGGCAACCCGTGGAATAAATATCCTTTAGTATTAGTAGTATTTTGTTTTTATTTAAATTCCAAGAAGTGAAATATCTCCGACTATCTTTCACAGTTGGATATGCAAATGTTTTCAAAACACCACTTCATTTTTACATTGACAGCTTTTACACATCACTAACCCCAGAATTTAGGAAACATTTTCAAAATATTAATTCATGTGTTTCGAGCATTTGAGGTACTTGCGTGCTACTTTCACGCATTATGCTCGAACTCGTTTAAAAACGCGTGTCTTACAAATGATTTTTAGTAGAAAACATATTTTCACATTCTGGGATAGTGACACTCTTTTGGTAAAAAGCTATAAAATGAGAAGTTTGTGAAAAAGTATATCCAACATGTTCCCACTTACGAGATATTTTCACAAGAGAGTGATTGAGTTGTTGAAGTGTTGAATAAAGCCACTTACTCCAAAGTGCGCTTCCAAAAGCTGAACGAACTCCATGGTGCTGCGGCAAAGGAGGATATCTGGCAAGTACTCTTCTTCAAAGGCAGCACATCTTCAGACTTTCAGCTTCCATCCATCATGTTGATAGGGGAGTTCTCTCGTTCTTATCCTTGTTTTGATTAGATTATTTTGTTCTATTTTATCAGTATTCTATGCCTTATCCTAAGCTTATCACTAAGTGTGGGATTCCAGCCCAAAACAAACACTTGAGCAACATTTTCCGATATGTTCAAACTCTAAGTGTGGGATTTTACCTATAGCAAAATCTCTACTCAAGAGAACATTAGGGACAATGTTCCTCTAAGTGTGGGATAGCGGTATAGAATACCTTAGGTCAGATTCTTATTTTCAAAAGCAAAACTCGGAAAATGTTCCTCAATTTTAAAACCTCACTTTTGCTTAAAAATTTTTAAAATTTTTGAATTAAAATATCTTGAGAGGAATCATTTTCATATACGAGTAGTTTATTTTGGAAAATAAGATTAAATAAGTTAGGATTTTCTTGAGCTGAAATGATGATCTAAGAGGGGCATCGCATGGCTAGGCACAAACAAACCCAAAAACTTGCAGTGAGGTATCTTGAGCCAATATAAGCATTCATCTTTAATGCTTCACTATTCGTTTGTTTGAGTGTGCCGATGCATGCATCCGGAATTAGAACTTGCTCCTGGTATGCACTTCGAGACCACATTGGTAGAGTACGGTACGCGGTATAGGTGCAGTTAGATGACCTTGACATTCCTTAGGATTTAACCCTTTTTATCATATCTCTTCAAGCCCAAAACCCTTCCAACACTCATCTTTAGTGTTGATGATCCGCTTAGATAACCCTGTTGAGCCTTAGCCTGTTCGTTTGTTTCAAAACCCTTTAAACCCATTTATTCCGCACCCACCAAAAATCTTATCTTAGAAATTTTAAACTTGTGGAAAATGTCATTTAAATGTCCTTTTTGCTTTCACTCCAAATCACAAATACTGGTGTTTACAAAAAATCTCTCGCGTGCGTTCCCTTGATAAAAATCAAAAGATGAGAGTTTATGGTGTGAAAAATTGACACCAAGTAAATGCAAAGTCATCAAAAGGATGAAAAAGATGAAAGAAAGAAAAGGATTTCAAAAGGGCAAAAGAAAGAAACAAAATAAAATCCCTAGAAAAGCCCAAAAATAGAAACAAAAGAAAAAGAAAAGAAAATAGAATAAAGCTAAGTGCTTCGAATCTCTCGAAAAAATTCCCGCTCTTATAAAAGACATAAATTCCCTCGTGAATTTTCAAAAGATAGAAGTCAAAACAGCTATCTTCTTCCCGTACTATTATCCGTTTCCTTTTTCATTAAAAAAGTTGTTTAAATAATGTTTTTCAAAAGTTTAGAAGTCCTAAGATAAGCAAAACCCTTTACAACAACTAAAAATTCCCACTTATCCATACCCCGTAACCCTCACCTGCCAGTACAACCCACTCTAAATGTCCTGGGATAGCTAGCATTTTCCTCACCTAAGTGGTGGAGATATGATTCTCGAGCAAGCCTATGACGATGGATGTTGCATGACTGGCTTATGAGCGATTTCGTTCGATTAGATTGATAGGTAACCCGAAACACTTTTGAGTGAATTGAGTGACCACCTTGTGAGATCGCCTAGTCATGTATATTCCAAGATCACGAGAATTCAAAGCACGCCTAAGAGAATAATTTTATACCTCTAAAAGGAATATCTTACTTTCTCTTATTTCCAGGATATGTTACTTGTATAGGGAGATGGTTGTTTTTGATATGTTTTGATTCAACCCAAAAATAAACTCATGTTTTCGAAATGTTTTTCCTAAAAGCAAGTGAGAATTTTGGGTTTTGCTTGAGGACAAGCAAAGTCTAAGTGTGGGATATTTGATGACACGCAAAAAGTCATGTTTTTGTGTGCCATTATCTCGCCATTTTAGCCCAATTATTAATGAAAATACTTAAAATATGAACTTAAACATCACATTTCATCATAAGGGCTAAAATATAGATGATGTTTCAAGAATCAGCAAAAACAACCTAAAAATGAGTAAAATAGGGCACAAACGATCATTGAATCTTCCGTTCACTCATTTTAGTACAATTTGAGCTATACTTAGAATTTTGACCTCCAAACTATGTCATTTTCTTCGTTAGGAAATTACGATCGCGTGGATATAAAGAACGCTCAAAACGGACATCGGATGAAGAAGTAACGCCCGAACGAAGAAACGAAGAACCGAAGAACCGAATACGGCTGGACACAGACCGTATACGGCTGAACCAGACCGTATACGGCTGGACACATACCGTATACGGCCTGTGCAGACCGTATACGGCCTATGCACAGCCGTATACGGCCCAGTTCAGCCGTATTCACCCTATGCTCAGCCGTATATGGCCCAGTTCAGCCGTATTCACCCTAGCTCAGCCGTATCGTGCGTTTGGGTGATAAAAATCTGATTTTTATTCGCCTTTGCGATACGGTTGTGCATTTGAAGATTTGGATATGGTCTACGGATACGGCTGTGCGAGTTCTATAAATACAAGCTTCATTTCTCATTCCAAGCATCAACAACTCCTCATCCATTCTTCACCAACACTACTCTCTCACTACTCTCTCTCTAGATTAGGTTTTTATTTTTATTTTCGTAGTTAGTGGCTAGTTACTCTCCGGTTAATACTTAACCGGGCTACTAGAGGGGTAATATTGTAATATCGCTTGGAGCATACTCGAAGTTCTGTCTGTATACTTTCAAGTTATATTCAGCTACGCTCTTTTCACGGTTATATCTATCCTTTATCTTATTAATTAAAATGCATTCTGTTGTTATTTTGATTATGCTAGATTTAGGATTTGCCATGATTAGCGAGTAGTTATATTGCGTGTTTGTTGTGATGTAGTTAGCCGTATTAGTTGGGATGATGTCATTATGAAACAACGGAAGTAACGTTAAACGACTTTCATTTGTATAGCGCCGGAAACATCACGAATGTGTGGAGTACGGAACGTGGAAGCTATGAAAGTCGTGGGCACAATCTGTTGTGGAATAATGTCCCAAACTATTTTATAAATGAAAACTCGGTGCTTTGATTAACTTTCTATCTATGATTATAAACCTCAGTTTAACCTAACGCCTTTCGACCAATGAACGTGATTAAAACCTTTTTATTAAGACATAGCTAACCTTGAGTAAAGGTAATTAATTATCTGTGTTTGAAATAAACATGGTCTCATTTTAAACCTGAGGAAATACTGTTTTCAATCAAAGTAGTGTACACAGTACATAAACTAGGGATTTATTGGGACTTAAAAGTAAGGGCTGGTTTATATCATAGATGGATAATTTCTGAACTCAAATACAAACTTAGATTATAAGTCCAGAGTAACCATTATAGAGCAATGTGAATACTGTTACTCTACTTTGTAAATCACTGGTTATTTCAACCTCTGGACTTTACAAACCCATCGATAGAAAGTAATCAAGCACCAAATCAAGTCTTATACTTAAATGTTTTATTCAATTGAGTATCCCTGTGGGGTTAAGAACGGTCGGACATCGAGTTAGTTTGCTGCCTTATTCATGCACCCGGGATATCTAATCCAAAAAGGGTCATTGTGCCGTAACAGGACAGTGTTGTGGGCTGGGCAACCTACTCCGATCAGAATTACGATAGCCTAGTTTCTCAGTGACATACTGATTGAGAAATCAATCAGTAGGGAGCTAGTGCTTATGTCACACCCCGCTAAAGCGGAAACACGAGGTGTAACAGTACCGGGTAACAAAAGCACAAGATATAGAAGTAATACCATACATAATTTAGCAAAAGTATTACAAGTTACCACAAGTTCAAAACATAATTCCAAAGGTGATTACAACAAGTTCATAAAAGTTTTCAAAAGTTAGTCATAATCCAAATTAAAGCAAACGCATGCGAGAATGCATCCACACAAAAGTACTCCTAGAATGCGTCTTACTGTCGATCTCCTGAAAAGCATGATAAACAAACGGTCAACTATGGTCATAGTTGGTGAGTTCACAGGTTTAATGTTATAGATAAATGAATCAAAAGCTTTGTTCATCAAGTATATAAATATAAATGATTGGTTGTAATTATTGCGAATAGGAAAGTAGTATATACGAATGTTAATGCAATGAGGCCACTACTAAACCGATTAGACCGACACATGCCCCAAGCTCCATGTTCTATCGGTAACATGAGTAAAAGTAATACTATGCACCCACGTTACAGTGTGAGTGAGGGATGGTCTACCCTAAATAGCGCTATCCATAAATATTAACGGCTCGTCTGGCTCTCGGACGAGTTAATAAGTAGTGTAAAGGTATTTCCGGGGACTTTAGCACGATAGTACTCAAGCATAACAATAGTATACACACCAATTCGCATAAGTAGCATGGCAAAGATTTAACAAGTTCATGAATGTACAACCAATTTAGTAAAATTTTGGAATCATGCTTTTCACCCCAAAATATTAAACAAGTAAAAAAAAAAGGGGCTGTGAGAACTCACTGTTGAGCGTAAGCGTGAATCGACGGATGTAACACGTGTGCTTGACGAGTATGACTCCTATCCAAGTCCTATGAACACGAGGTCTCTAGTTAGATTCTTGGTAAATTGGTTTGTTAAGATTGCTTAGTTAAATATCTAGATTACAAAGTGCCTTTTTGGTTTGATTGGTTTGAAGTTTGTTAATGTCCGATTATCGCGTTTGTGTACAATAATGAATACTAATATATTACACACAAAAAAAAAATTGTCGAACGTCTCATACAAGTCGTATAATGTCACGTGATTGTAATGTTCATATTTCATATTGTTTTGAGTGTTGGAACATTGGTTCCTTAAAATTTTATGTTTATTAAACCCATAACCCGATTATGCCACATAAGACACCCCATAACCTTCTTGTTAGCATTATTTCCGAAAATAGTAAGTTTTCCGTCTCTGAAACCGAGACTCATTTTTTTGTTGACTCGGTCAAAACTCCTCGATTTGACCCGAGACTTATTCCCAACCCTTAAACATGTTCATAAGTCATAAAAAGTTATTCTTTCCCTAAATAACAAGTCCGCAAGTGTCGGTTTTTCAATTTTACCAAAATCAGTCAACATTCTTATTTTCAGAATTTTATTTCTGTTTGTTGTATTTATTAAAAATACTTCTGATTTGAAATCAAATATAAAAAAAATCACAGATTATCCCCAATATGTTATATAGTTACTGTAATTTTTCCAATATTTAAAAATTAGTGAAAATATTTTTAATATTTTCTTTTATTTTCTGTGTCCAATTAGGGACACATGCATGCAATCATTACATCTGAGTAAAATACATTGGGTTCCAGAAAAAGTGATCAACAGAAACGTTGTAACCAACAAAATTTGTAAACTTTTGGCGTTGGTTTCAAGTTATTTGGAGGTGTGAGGCTCTAGATATGATTAAAATACCAAGATAAAAGTTTCTGACCCTTTTCAACAGTTTGTATATCTTTTGTCCCGCAAATTATTAAAAATAGCAAACAAACTCAAATCAATATGAGGTTTACGGGGTTGGAAAGCTAACTTCCAGAACTTGAATTTAGACTATAAAAACGTCCATTTTCATGAAGAAATGATTTTTAGAAAAATCGTGGAAGTAGATGAAAGTTTCTGGACAGAAGCATTCCAGACTCATAATGGGTGTTTTGTTCATAGTGAAGAACACCAATCATGAAATAAAAGAAGTTTTTGATCCTTTGACCTTTAAATCTATATTCTAACACATGCATGGTATTAAAATACATCCATGATGTGCTAGAGGTGATTATTATCATAAAAACAAGATTTCTACATACTAAGAACAATATATCAACAAGTCTACAAACAATAATCGATTTTTACTTGATTTTCGGTTTGATCATGGGTTATCCTTTCTATTAACACCTAAAAGGTGTTTTAAGGTGTAACCTACAAACATCAAGAGTTTATACGGGGATTTTAGCCATGGAAAAAGCATAAAATCCGAAATTTTTGAAGGAAACATATGAAGAAATGATAGATAGCAAGATTAAATGTTGTAGTTTACCTTTCTTGTTAATATTTGGTGATGAACACCTTTAAATTCTTGGATTTCTCTTGAATGTTTGCTGGAATTTTAGAGAGAAGATGGAGGAGATGTGTGTGTGTTTTTAGAGAGAGATGAGGAAGTGTAAGTAAATGGGTTTTGGGAAAAATGAAAGAAATAATGAGGTTTTTGGAAAATGAAATGAATTTGAAATCAAAGAGGGGGGGGGGGGGCGGTTTTTGGAGGGTATTTTGGTCATTATATATATATTTTTTTTTGTTAAATAAAGTGTATAAAAGTTATCTAATTAATTTGTATTAATTTGGTATAAATATATGTATTTTATGAGGTTTATTTTGTGATGTTTTGGTGATTAAAATTTGAGTTTTGAAAAGTGAGAAATTTTAAGTTCTTGACTTAAGTTATGATACACTTAATTTGTCTATTTTTAATGTCCATGTATTATTCATCCGATTAAGTTTGCGTTGTCGAGTTACGAAAATTTCAGTTTTGTGAACCGTTAAGGGTTTTATTAAAGCATCAAGGGATGAACTTTTCTTTGATTAATTTGGCACTTAGTAACCTATTATAACATCTCTAAAAGAACTTATGGTTCACTAAGCAATCTCTAAGTCGTTCTATGGCTTAATAAGCTTGCGAAGTCGTAACCTAGGAATTTCACTCGGATTTAAGGAATGCGGTAAATGTAATTTACGATTCTAGTGTGATAATGACCTGAGGTTTGACGGTTGTCACAATATCCCACCGTTGAAATGAATTTCGTCCCGAAATTCAACTCGTCCCATTGTGCTACGAAGCACTCGAGAATAGATGCGGATACTTGCGTCGGAATTGATCCTCGCGCTCCCAAGTGAATTCAGGACCCCGTCGCGAATTCCACCGGACTTTAACTATGGGAATTCGGCTTCGCTTCAATCTCTTGACTTCGCGGTCTATGATTTCTAGTGGTTCTTCTATGAAGTGGAGTTTATCGTCAATTCGAACTTCCTCGAGAGGGACAACGAGTGTTTCATCAGATAAGCATTTCTTTAGGTTAGAAACATGGAATGTGTCGTGGATGCCACTGAGCTCTTGCGGCAGTTTGAGTCGGTAAGCTACCGGACCAATCCTTTGCAGTACCTCGAAAGGTCCAATATATCTCGGGCTTAGTTTTCCTCGCTTTCCAAAGCGGATAACGCCTTTCCACGGTGACACCTTTAGGAGTACTTTATCACCGATTTGAAATTCTAGAGGTTTCCTACGGTTATCTGCGTAGCTTTTCTGACGACTTCTGGCTGTCTTCAGTCTTTCCCTGATAGTCGTGATCTTGTCAGTTGTTTCTTGTATGATGTCGAGTCTCGTCAACTGTCTGTCACCTGCCTCCAACCAACAAAGCGGTGAACGACATTTACGCCCATACAAGGCTTCAAATGGAGCACACTCAATGCTAGTGTGATAACTGTTGTTATAGGAAAACTCCACTAAAGGTAAGTGAGTATCCCAGCTTCCTCCGAAGTCAATCACGCAGGCTCGTAACATGTCTTCCAAAGTTTGTATGGTTCGCTCACTTTGCCCGTCAGTTTGGGGGTGATAGGCAGTACTTAAGTTCAGTTGAGTACCTAGGGTTTTCTGGAGCAATTGCCAAAAGCGCGACGTGAATCGACTATCCCTATCAGAAATTATGGAAAGAGGTATTCCGTGACGTGCAACAATTTCATTAATATAGACCTGTGCGAGCTTTTCCATCTTGTAGTCTTCTCGGATCGGAATAAAATGTGCGGATTTCGTCAACCGATCCACTATAACCCAAATCGAGTCATGTCCCCTTGCCGTCCTGGGCAACTTGGTTATAAAATCCATTGATATTTGCTCCCACTTCCATTGGGGAATTTCCGGCTGTTGTAACAAACCGGATGGTTTCTGGTACTCTGATTTGACCTTAGAACATGTTAAACATTTCCCAACATACAGGGCAATATCTTTCTTCATCCCCGGCCACCAATAGTATTCCATTAAATCCCTGTACATCTTATCAGCTCCTGGGTGGATTGAATACCTGGATCTATGGGCTTCATCCATGATGACATCCCTTAGATTGTCGGTTCTCGGAATCCATGCCCTCTCCTTGAAGTAACGAACTCCATCAGTCTTAATTTCAAATTTCTGGTCTAGGTTGTGTAGAGTCTCGTTCTTTATATTTTCAGGTCTCATTGCTTCTCTTTGAGCGTCAAGGATTCGAGTTTTTAAACTTGTTTGAACCATCATTCCCAATGCTCGTACTCGTGAGGGTCTTAACCTTTCCTTCCTACTTAAAGCATCTGCTACCACATTCGCTTTGCCTGGATGATACTTGATCTCACAATCGTAGTCACTAAGCAATTCTACCCATCTCCTTTGCCTCATGTTGAGCATTTTCTGGTCAAAGATATGTTGAAGACTCTTATGGTCAGTAAACACAGTGCACTTTGTACCATACAGATAGTGTCTCCAGATCTTAAGGGCAAAGACTACAGCTCCTAGCTCCAAGTCGTGTGTTGTATAGTTCTTCTCATGCTCCTTGAGCTGCCTCGATGCATAAGGGATGACCTTATTCTTTTGCATCAGCACACATCCCAATCCCTGGTGTGACGCATCACAGTATACGACAAAATCCTCTGTTCCCTCGGGTAACGCCAAGATTGGTGCATCGCATAGCCTATGCTTCAGTGTTTGGAATGCTTCCTCCTGCATTTTCCCCCAAACAAACTCCTTCGCCTTTTGGGTCAATTCTGTTAAAGGCTTAGCGATTTTTGAAAAGTTCTCAATGAATCTCCGGTAGTAACCAGCCAATCCCAGAAATTGACGAATTTCTGTAGGGGTTCTCGGAGCCTCCCACTTTTTAATTGCTTCAATCTTAGCTGGGTCCACTTGGATTCCTTTTTCGTTGACTACGTGACCAAGGAAGTGTACCTCTCGGAGCCAAAATTCGCACTTTGAGAACTTAGCATACAATTTTTGGTCCTTGAGTAGTTCTAGTATCAACTTCAAATGATGTTCGTGATCTTCCTTATTCCGTGAGTAAATCAATATGTCGTCGATGAACACTATCACGAACTTATCTAGGTATGGTCTGCATACCCTATTCATCAAATCCATGAAAACTGCAGGTGCGTTTGTTAGTCCGAAGGGCATTACCAAGAACTCGTAGTGTCCATATCGAGTTCTAAAGGCTGTCTTAGGAACGTCTTCCTCGCGCACACCCACTTGATGGTATCCAGATCGTAGATCAATTTTTGAAAAGTAGGATGCGCCTTGTAGCTGATCAAATAGATCATCTATTCGGGGAAGAGGGTAACGATTCTTAATAGTCTATAATCAATACACATCCGGAATGACCCATCTTTCTTTTTGACGAAGAGAACGGGAGCTCCCCAGGGCGATGAGCTTGGCCGAATCAAACCTTTGCTCAGAAGTTCTTGTAATTGTTCTGATAGCTCCTGCATCTCAGCCGGTGCCAAGCGATATGGTGCTTTAGCTACAGGTGCTGCCCCGGGAACTAGATCAATTCGAAATTCGACTTGCCTTGGCGGGGGAAGTCCAGGTAAATCTTCCGGGAAAACTTCGGGGTGATCTCTAACTACAGGTATATCTTGGATACGCTTCTCCTTCGGTTTCTTTTCCACCACGTGAGCCAGAAATGCACGGCACTCTTTCTCCAGATACTTATGCATCTTTATAGTAGACACAATTTTGAGCTCTCGATCGGGTTTATCTCCTTGCACAGCAAGAGTTTCTCCATCTTTGAGAGGTATTCGGATAACTTTTTCAAAACAGACAATCTCCGCTCGGACCTTGGTGAGCCAGTCCATACCCACCACTACATCGAAACTTTTCAGTTCGATTGGAATTAGGTCGATATTAAATGACTTATCAGCTAGGTTCAAGGTACAACCTAGAATTATGTCCCTAGCCTGAAATTCATGACCATTAGCATACTCGATAATATAGATCTCCTTTAGTTTGTCTGGCTTTAAATTAATCAGTGGCCTAAACTCTAGTGAGACAAAACTTCTTTCTGCTCCAGAGTCAAACAGTACAGACGCGTAGTGATTGTTTAAGAGGAATGTACCTGTCACAGCGTTCGGATCCTGCCTTGCTTCCTCAGTTCCAATGACAAATGCCCGTCCTCGTGCTGGGCCCCTTTGATTTCCAGCATTGTTATTAGGGGCTCTATTCAGCCTAGGGCAAGTGTTCTTGAGATGGTCCAGGCTTCCACACTCGAAGCATGCTGCTTTTTGCCCATTGTTCCCATTACCACTCTTGCAGTACTTGGAATAGTGGCCCGTCCGTTTACACTTGTCGCACACCGGACAATTTCCAGAATGGTGATAGTTGCACTTGTTACACTTTGGATGCGGCCCGGTGTATTGCTTCTGTCCTTGGGCAACCACACCAAAATTTTTCGCCACCATCTGTTTCTTATCTGGGTTACCACCACCCCTGTTCCTTGGTTGGTTCTCCTGCTTCCTCTTTCCATTATCTTTCCCTTTCGATGATCCACCTGATCTAATCACATCATTTGTCAGGCGGTTAGCCAAGACTACAGCCGCCTGAATGGTTGATGGGTTTGCCGAGGTAACCATCCCTCGTATTTCTGGAGCTAAACCCCATATGTACCTGTCCACTCTTTTCTCCTCTGGGGTAACCATGTGGGGTACTAGCCTTGCAAGCTCATGAAATCGGGCAGTGTACTTATCGATGTCAGTTCCAGTCATGGCGTGATTCCAGAATTCAGATTCCAATTTCTGAAGTGCATCTTTTGGACAGTACTCTTCGATCAACATCCTCTTCAATTCCTCCCATGTAAGGTTATACGCAGCTTCGCGACCTCTGGTTTGAATTTGGTTATTCCACCAAGTCAATGCTCTTCCCTGAAACATGCATGATGCATATTCAACTTGGCTTTCAGGTGAGCATTTGTTGATGTGGAGCACTGACTCCATGCTTTCAATCCAGGATAACAGCCCAACAGCACCTTCTGTCCCGAAGAACTCCTTGGGACGGCATGACATGAAGGTTTTGTAGCTGCATCCTTGATTGTTGTTAGTAGGTTGTCCTCCCGGGTTCCCTTGAGCTGCATTGATACCCGCGGTGATTTGAGCAACGAGGTTAGGTAGTGCCGCGTTAAGTTCTTGTGCTACTCGTTCAGCTACGTTGTCTGTGTTTCTCCTCGGAGGCATGATTCTAAGTCAGGTAAAAGCTATTGGTTAGTGCTTGTATTGTATATTTGTATCATTAAAACTTTAATATTTTAGTAATCAATTGAAACTAAGCTGCAGTAAAAGTTTTACATTCAAGTAAGTGTGTAAGTAATTGCCATAGTCATATAAAATAAACAAGGTAAGGTTTTTCCATTAATAAACCAGGATTTGAAAATTTGGATCAACCATTACATTACAATTTTTCATAATTAACTGAAACAAAAGACATTCACTAGAATTGGAAAGTTGACACATACAACAAGCACTACATCCTAAACCAAACTACCCACATAAGCATTGTAGCTAAAAGAAACGTGAGTCCTGCCAACACTCTGCACCAAAATATCGCTGTACTTGCTGTGTCCCTGGCATCATTTGCACGATAAATTAACCGGTCTGTTAGGTCTGCTATGTTACCCAACATCTGTCCATGTTGGGCAAGGCCAGTCCTATGAGCATGAAGTTCATGACTTATTTCATCTACCCTGCGTGCTATCCAATAAGTCATGTTGGGATCTCGTGAAATTGGGATCCCAGAAACAGTCTCAGGAGGTACAGTTCCTGAAGGTCCAGTCCCTGGAGGGAAGTCTCGTACTGCAAATCTGACAGGTGGGGCAACGCTCATACGAGCAGTGGCCCTCAAGCGCACACCATTCTGAGGTGGCTGAGGTGAGATGGGTGTCGGGGTCACCCTCGTATTCTCTCGGGTGACCTCTCGGCTACTAACTTCGTTTTCTGACTCATGGTTCTCATAGGGGGCTTCCTCTGGCTCAGAATCCTCATAGGGGGCCTCCTCTGGCTCGGAACTCAAGGTGTTGTCGCGAGGGCGACCAGTGTAGTAGCCAGAATCGTCAGCCGATCCAAGAGCGTGAAGTGATGAGTGTGACATGGTAAGTCTGTATAAAAAGGAGAACTTAGTTCCTAAAGATATACTTAGTTACTAATAGTGCTACTATGGATGCCTACGATATGCAATGCACACACACAACGTTTGCTTTCCAAAGGTCTAAACAGGAAAGAAAAATCAACATAATCGTAGTATACATATTCCGTGTCTCGCATAATCTTTCCTAAATTAAACATAGGTGATCAGGCTATGCCTAATTGAGGTCCAATAATGCAACACATGTTATACTAGTACTATGCTCGGTTTAGTTTAATTGGTAATACCTTTGGAGTTTTAAGAAAATATTTTAAAGAAAAATGTTGGTTATAGTTGGGGTTTTTGTTTCGGAAAACCGGCATTCTCTATAACCTTAGGCTCTGATACCAAATCTGTCACACCCCGCTAAAGCGGAAACACGAGGTGTAACAGTACAGGGTAACAAAAGCACAAGATATAGAAGTAATACCATACATAATTTAGCAAAAGTATTACAAGTTACCACAAGTTCAAAACATAATTCCAAAGGTGATTACAACAAGTTCATAAAAGTTTCCAAAAGTTAGTCATAATCCAAATTAAAGCAAACGCATGCGAGAATGCATCCACACAAAAGTACTCCTAGAATGCGTCTTACTGTCGATCTCCTGAAAAGCATGATAAACAAACGGTCAACTATGGTCATAGTTGGTGAGTTCACAGGTTTAATGTTATAGATAAATGAATCAAAAGCTTTGTTCATCAAGTATATAAATATAAATGATTGGTTGTAATTATTGCGAATAGGAAAGTAGTATATACGAATGTTAATGCAATGAGGCCACTACTAAACCGATTAGACCGACACATGCCCCAAGCTCCATGTTCTATCGGTAACATGAGTAAAAGTAATACTATGCACCCACGTTACAGTGTGAGTGAGGGATGGTCTACCCTAAATAGCGCTATCCATAAATATTAACGGCTCGTCTGGCTCTCGGACGAGTTAATAAGTAGTGTAAAGGTATTTCCGGGGACTTTAGCACGATAGTACTCAAGCATAACAATAGTATACACACCAATTCGCATAAGTAGCATGGCAAAGATTTAACAAGTTCATGAATGTACAACCAATTTAGTAAAATTTTGGAATCATGCTTTTCACCCCAAAATATTAAACAAGTAAAAAAAAAAGGGGCTGTGAGAACTCACTGTTGAGCGTAAGCGTGAATCGACGGATGTAACACGTGTGCTTGACGAGTATGACTCCTATCCAAGTCCTATGAACACGAGGTCTCTAGTTAGATTCTTGGTAAATTGGTTTGTTAAGATTGCTTAGTTAAATATCTAGATTACAAAGTGCCTTTTTGGTTTGATTGGTTTGAAGTTTGTTAATGTCCGATTATCGCGTTTGTGTACAATAATGAATACTAATATATTACACAAAAAAAAAAATTGTCGAACGTCTCATACAAGTCGTATAATGTCACGTGATTGTAATGTTCATATTTCATATTGTTTTGAGTGTTGGAACATTGGTTCCTTAAAATTTTATGTTTATTAAACCCATAACCCGATTATGCCACATAAGACACCCCATAACCTTCTTGTTAGCATTATTTCCGAAAATAGTAAGTTTTCCGTCTCTGAAACCGAGACTCATTTTTTTGTTGACTCGGTCAAAACTCCTCGATTTGACCTGAGACTTATTCCCAACCCTTAAACATGTTCATAAGTCATAAAAAGTTATTCTTTCCCTAAATAACAAGTCCGCAAGTGTCGGTTTTTCAATTTTACCAAAATCAGTCAACATTCTTATTTTCAGAATTTTATTTCTGTTTGTTGTATTTATTAAAAATACTTCTGCTTTGAAATCAAATATAGAAAAAATCACAGATTATCCCCAATATGTTATATAGTTACTGTAATTTTTCCAATATTTAAAAATTAGTGCAAATATTTTTAATATTTTCTTTTATTTTCTGTGTCCAATTAGGGACACATGCATGCAATCATTACATCTGTGTAAAATACATTGGGTTCCAGAAAAAGTGATCAACAGAAACGTTGTAACCAACAAAATTTTTAAACTTTTGGCGTTGGTTTCAAGTTATTTGGAGGTGTGAGGCTCTAGATATGATTAAAATACCAAGATAAAAGTTTCTGACCCTTTTCAACAGTTTGTATATCTTTTGTCCCGCAAATTATTAAAATTATCAAACAAACTCAAATCAATATGAGGTTTACGGGGTTGGAAAGCTAACTTCCAGAACTTGAATTTAGACTATAAAAACGTCCATTTTCATGAAGAAATGATTTTTAGAAAAATCGTGGAAGTAGATGAAAGTTTCTGGACAGAAGCATTCCAGACTCATAATGGGTGTTTTGTTCATAGTGAAGAACACCAATCATGAAATAAAAGAAGTTTTTGATCCTTTGACCTTTAAATCTATATTCTAACACATGCATGGTATTAAAATACATCCATGATGTGCTAGAGGTGATTATTATCATAAAAACAAGATTTCTACATACTAAGAACAATATATCAACAAGTTTACAAACAATAATCGATTTTTACTTGATTTTCGGTTTGATCATGGGTTATCCTTTCTATTAACACCTAAAAGGTGTTTTAAGGTGTAACCTACAAACATCAAGAGTTTATATGGGGATTTTAGTCATGGAAAAAGCATAAAATCCGAAATTTTTGAAGGAAACATATGAAGAAATGATAGATAGCAAGATTAAATGTTGTAGTTTACCTTTCTTGTTAATATTTGGTGATGAACACCTTTAAATTCTTGGATTTCTCTTGAATGTTTGCTGGAATTTTAGTGAGAAGATGGAGGAGATGTGTGTGTGTTTTTAGAGAGAGATGAGGAAGTGTAAGTAAATGGGTTTTGGGAAAAATGAAAGAAATAATGAGGTTTTTGGAAAATGAAATGAATTTGAAATCAAAGAGGGGGGGGGCGGTTTTTGGAGGGTATTTTGGTCATTATATATATATATTTTTTTTGTTAAATAAAGTGTATAAAAGTTATCTAATTAATTTGTATTAATTTGGTATAAATATATGTATTTTATGAGGTTTATTTTGTGATGTTTTGGTGATTAAAATTTGAGTTTTGAAAAGTGAGAAATTTTAAGTTCTTGACTTAAGTTATGATACACTTAATTTGTCTATTTTTAATGTCCATGTATTATTCATCCGATTAAGTTTGCGTTGTCGAGTTACGAAAATTTCAGTTTTGTGAACCGTTAAGGGTTTTATTAAAGCATCAAGGGATGAACTTTTCTTTGATTAATTTGGCACTTAGTAACCTATTATAACATCTCTAAAAGAACTTATGGTTCACTAAGCAATCTCTAAGTCGTTCTATGGCTTAATAAGCTTGCGAAGTCATAACCTAGGAATTTCACTCGGATTTAAGGAATGCGGTAAATGTAATTTACGATTCTAGTGTGATAATGACCTGAGGTTTGACGGTTGTCACAGCTTATCCCACATATACTTAAAACAAATAAAATACAAATCTTTAGAGACGTTTTCATATCCTGAACTAAACATCATCCCAACGTTCGGCTAACGAACTCACAACAAACACCCCCTCTATCCTGACTGCTATTCCGTTTATTTTATCAGCTTTTTATTATTGCTTATTAGTTTAATCATAAAAACAAAACCAAACCACTCCCAACTATTTTAAAACTCCCTCACTAATTAGAAACGAACATCCTAGACTACTCAGATCCACAATACAGTTGGTTTTAAAGAACGACCCTAGGTCATACTCGCTACTACACAACCCTTAGGCCACATAGCACTAGTAAAACTTAGGCCCCGCATTTATAAATATTAAAACCCACTGGTGCCGCCGCTGACGGACGGTCCGACGACAGGGTAAAACCTGATCGACCGTTGGCGGCGCATCAGCTCTTCATGGAAAAATCCGACAGAAGCTGAAACAGCTACCAACTCTCCGTTCCTCTCCGTTCTAAAAAAATTGTTCATAATCTCAGTGATTTTAGGATAAGCTAAACACCCCTCAAACCCAAAATTTCCACTATCCATACCCTTCACCCTCACCAACCATTACAACCCTCTGAATTTCTTGAGATAATTAGCACTGTCCTCACCTAAGTGGTGGAGATCTGATTCTCGATCAAGCCTATGACGATTAGTGCAGCATTACTGGCTATTTTGAGCGATTTCGTTTGAGCTAGATTGATAGGAAACCCGATACAATTTGAGTGAATTGAGTGACCACCTATAGTGAGATCGCCTGGTCATGTGTACTCCAAGATCACGAGATTTGGATGTACGCCTAAGAGAATCTCTTATTGTTTATGGAAGGATCATCTTATCTTCCTCCACACTTTTAGAGTAACTTGCTTATATGAGGAAATGCTAATCTCGGAAAATATTCTCTGACTCACCCCTAAAAACATGACTTAAAATATTTTTCAGAGAGTTGTTGCTTGAGGACAAGCAACGTCTAAAGTGTGGGATAACTTGATGTGATGTAAAAAGTCATGTTTTTAGAAGCTTTATTCCTCACATTTTGGACCTTTCTTTAGTAAAAACATTTCAAAACATTGATTATTTATTAAAATTCACTTAAGTGGTTCAAAAGTAGACGTTATGGTAAAAATCACTGAAAACACTCTGAAACCGCACAAAACACAGCATTTTAATACAAGCCGATTCCTCCGACCTCATTTTCCTGTCAAGACACATTTCCTAACTTCTACCATCTGTTGTATAGGTAAAATCGAGACGGAAAATCTGGAATCAAGTGAAACGGCCAAAGGACGGAGAAACCACTACGCTTTCAGAGCCACTAAAAGTCATTTCGGCTATGCCTGAGTTCTACATACCCAATTTCTATGAGATTGTCATCATTAGAAGCGTAACGGAATTACGAAACCACAGGCGAAAGAATCAGGTCAAACGGACGCGTAACGAATGAGATACGGACATTTTAAGCAACGAACAAAATCAGACAGAGCCCGTATACGGCCCCACAAACCGTATACGGCCCTTGTGAGACCGTATACGGCCCAAAATACACCGTATACGGCCCTTACAAGGCCGTATACGGCCCCTGCACCCCCGATGCTGCTTCATTTGCTTGTACGTGCTGCTTCGTGAGTTGTACTTGCGATTTTGGGGTTTGCCTATAAATAGTGGACTACCCCAACACTTCAAAACACACCAATTTTCTCATTTCATTTCTTCCTTACACTTTCTCTCTCACACACATCACTCTCTCTAGTTTCTCTCTCTAGAGATTTTCTCTCTCTAGAATTGGGCTAGTTAGAGAGCTAGTTAGGTAGAGGTAGCTTTTAGCTTTTGTACGGAGTCACTCCAAGACATTGTATTCACGAAGATCTGTCTGTAATAAATTCATATCAGGTTCTATTTATATCTCTTACTTTCCAGTTTTAAACATGTGTTGCTTTGTTTATGCTTGTTTAGGATTATATGCTAGATATATAATGTCAGGCTAGACATTTCTTTGTGTTTACTATGATGTAGTTATGTTAGAATAGTCAATATGTATATGCCATGCTGTTACTCTGCCCGTGTTACTTTAAACTGTGTATGAACTCATAAATTGAATCTCGAATGTTTATCTATCCAACTTATGTTGTGGTTAGAAGCTTCCTGCTAGAACTTGGCCAATTACTAGTGGTACGTTCTCTACCTATTCTATACTTGATGATCAATGAACTTGGTATGGCTGTGTTCTCTAGGTTGAAACAAATCATAAGAGACACGGAGCGTAGGATTAGAGATAGGTTAGATTCATGTTTATCTGTTAGATACCTTTGAGAGAACTTTTGGGATATCTATGATCTGATTGTTGGTTATCAGCTATGCTTAGGATTATGGTGTTTTGTTATGTGTCACCCTATTGCATGTTCTTGTTTGATTGTTGCCTTAGGAATGACGCATGCTAGAGTTATCCTCCTGGTTCATATCAGTAACTGTATAATTAGGTTTTCAGACAGAGAATATTGGTTTACACAGTAGATTAACATGCATGGAATAGTTGTGATGATTTATATCTGTAATGCTGAACAATTTAACTGATCGTTAGCCCGATTATCCCAACTTGGTCCGTGGGATTATCCCCGTTCTTGTTCTTGTTCAATCAACAATTCACGCTACAATACAGACGTCTCTGATGACTGTGACTGGGGACCAGGATTCGAGGATAGTCGTCGGTTGAATTGGTCTGTACATTTGGGAGAACTTCCGGTGTATTTGACTTCTATAACTGCTATCCACGTGACATATTATTTATCTGATTGCGGACAACTCTACGTTAGATATTTAATAGGCTCGTAGTTGTAGCTCATTAGGATATAGGAAATCTGCATGAGTAATGTGGAACCCTAATTAATGTAACGGAAAAACCGTAAAATGCCCTATTACTCGGTATAGTCTTGGAAACACCAATTGGTGGAGTACAAACGTATGGAAGCCGCGGAACGGTCGTAGGTACAATACTTTGCATTAATTATGCTTCTATCCTCTCCGGATTAGTCATCACATCTAGTAGCCTTACCCTTGACTATTCATCAATAACACATAACGAAATCATAGTAAACACTCGCTTATCCTCTGTTGACCGAGTCTCCATACAAACCTCTTTTGTTTTATTTTCTTTATTTAAATTAGTATTTAGTTATAAAAACCAAACCTATCCAAAAGCTTTTAAAAACCCTAGCTAGATTCCCAAAGATAATATAACTTCCTAGACTCCCATACCCGTTGTAATTTGAAGAACGACACCTGAGTCATACAAACCACTTACTGCCCTTTTAGGTCTGTCAGTAGTATACAGCTTAGGATTCCCCTACTATATAAATTTAAAACACCCTGTCCGCGCGTCCTGGTTGGGAGGTTCAACGACCGGATTAAAACCCGTCCGACCGCTGGGACCGCGACAGTACTCATAGTGCGGTAACATAAACATACTTGTATGTATAATTTTCAAACTAAACGCACTCATAGCGTGGTATTTGAATTCATAATTTATTATAAATAAGTTATATGGTAATTTGTTTTATCAGTCTAAACCGGTTAATTTGATAACTTTTGTAAATAATACTCCGTAGAAAATAAGGTGATTCCATGAGAGTGTGAATCGCTAACGGCTGGCTAATGTGCTAGTTCACCTAAATAATAAAGTAGATTGTATGGAAGTAACCAAAAATAGAGTTTTATTTGGTAATCACACGATCATAGAGGATAAAGTGTGGCAATGTTCTCAACAAAATTCTGGCTCGAGAATATTGTTCGACGGTGTTCTGGAGCACCATCCGACGCTGAAAGTTGTTTTCTTATTTTTTGTTTTTTCTTTATTTACACACACGTTGAAATAAAAAAAATAAAGATAAATTTGAGAACATTGTAAACTCAATATCCTCCACACCTCCATTTTTTTTCATACACTATTCTCCTACATTATCAAAACACCTCGTGCTCTTTAAGTATTTCCACTTAATCTTTTGCGGCGAATATAAAGTGCGTCTTCAATTATGAGGTTTTTTAATATTTCTTTTTTGTATAATTTTTGTGTAAGAGCTTTTAGTATTGAGCTTTAAATTAACTTCTTTCCTCCAATTGGTCAATAGTTTATCTATATAAGTTATAAATAAGAGTAAATTTCATAAATGATACACGTGGTTTATATCGATTTATGGAAACCGTCCCTATACTTTATTTTTCATTTTTTCAATCCAATGAGTTTACGTTTTGCTTGAAAATGGTTCTTATCTACCTAAAATAACTAAAGTACCCTTTGGCCGTTTTGTAACACCTTAGGCATATCCCATATCGACCACGGACATGAGAGATTATGGGTTTATATATAATATCTTGGCCTTCTTAACGTGTTTTGAGCCCACAAGCACTGCAGATTTCGTGAGACCTCTTTAGTTAAGCGTGCTTGGGCGGGAGTAGTACTAGGATGAGTGACCTCTGTAACACCCGCGAAATTAGGACTAGTAATTAGTGCCTAATCATATGTTAATACATGTAATTAGTTCCTAGTTAGGCTAATTAATGTATCGAATTATATATATTGTTGAATATATACGAAAATGCGATTTGGTTAAATCGTACGCAATTTAAATCGAATGTATTTCGATTCAATTTAATACGGACGTTGGTGACCAATTTTATTAAATAACGTTGTTATGTCAAAAATATTATTATAATAATATTTCGTATTTATTCGTATCGTACAATCAGGAATTACATAATTTAAAATGTAAACCGCGCAAACAAATTAACTTACCTTTTTATATATAAAGTGATTAGTAAAATATTTAAATTAAAATATCGCGTAATAATTTGCATTTTAAAATGTACCAATTAATGTTTAAAATAATTATTCAACGTGTAAACGACGGAACAAACGAACACAGCGCGGGGAACGGAGACTGAAGTTGGAGGTTAACACCCCCAACTCCCTCCTTTTTCTTTCATTCTCTTCTTTCTCTTTCTCTCTCTTTCTCTTTTTCTCTCAAATCTCACCAACCACACCACCTCCTAAAAACGCACTAAATCGCAAAATAAACATATCAAACGACTTTGGATCTTCAAGATTTTTAGAGATTCACGACCACCGCGACACGATCTATCATCCTATCTTTTCGGATTTCTCATCCGACACTTTGTAAGTTTCCGACAATTCCCGAAATCTCTCGTTTTTAAATGTTTTCACTTGTTAGTAGTTAGTAACAACTTATAATGTCCCTATAAGGGTTGGGTAAAAGTTTTGGACCGAACGGAAACCGAAAAACTCGTTTTCGACACATTTTCCGGCCAACAGACCGCTACGTCGCATTTGGCCCAGAATTTATGCGACGTCAGCTTCTACGTCGCAAAACCCCTCGTGACGTCGCATAGTGCGACGTCAGTCACAACGTCGCATTAAATTGCGACGTCGCATATAGCGACGTCAGCCTTAACGTCGCCAATACCTCGCCACGTCGCACTTAGCGACGCAAGCCCCTACGTCGCAGAAATCACCTACGTCGCATTAGCGACGCAGCACCCTACGTCGCATTAAATTGCGAAACGTCGCCTTTAGCGACGTCATGCTCAACGTCGCAGTCCTACCTGCGACGTCGCACCCAACGTCGCACCCCAACGTCGCACAAACCAGAACCTCAAAAACACAGATTTTTACTAAGTGTCGAGACTCGAAATTTATCACTCGATTTTACCCAAATTCAGATCCAGATGCGTTTTTCGTCAAAACAATATAGTAGAAATAAAAATTTTCCAAGCTGACCTGGCAGCTCGACCCCAGCCAGGGGCTCTGCCCCTTGGACCCCGCCAGGGGCTGCCGCCCCTTGGACCCCGCTACCAGGGGCGCTGCCCCCGGACCCCCGTACTTAGATTTCGTAACGGCTTCTAAAACACAATCAAAACACATTTTTTTCAAGTAAAACGCCACGAAATCAAAATGGTAATAATTGGGATTATTATTACAAGTCCGTCACCAACGGGCCGTACACTTTTCAAACACTTAAACGTATCAACAAACAGTGGAGATTTGGATATTATAGTTGGACGAACAACTACAAGGTAGTCTTATTAGATACCTTCGCATATTATAACCATCGCGTGTCGTGGACACCCTCAGGTTACAAGTCTTTGGACTTCATTTCGGCTAATCAACTTACGTTTGTTTAAACGCATTCAGACTCAGGTGAGTCTCATAGCCCCTCTTTTACTGTTTTACTCAGGGGTGTGATATACTGCTCAACTTTTAACATGTGAACGCAAGTACCAACTTTTCATATACTACATGAGTTTTTCGAAACTAATCATTTTAAAGTCCTCCGTCAGCATAGTTGTTAATACGTTGTAGCGTGAATATTAGTATATGGTACCATATAGGATTGACCCTCCTCGTTCGGGTTAGCAAGCACTAACCGGGTAAACGGACGTACTAATATTTGGGAAGACGAATGTAGATTAGGCATTCGTGGAGGCACCTCGCCCGGAATTCTCTATAGGGGACCCGGCCCTCGAGTTAAGCTCAACTATGTGCTCATGGCTGTATACACGATGATTATCATTAAATTGCTGGATGAAATTCATTATTTAATTGCTGGATGCAATTCATTATTTAATTGCTGGATGCAATTCATTATTTAAATCTTGCGGTTCATACGATATTACTTGATTTCAAACCTGTGAGCTCACCAGCTTTATAGCTGACCTTTTAGCATATATCGCAGGTACCCAGCAGTAGGATGTTTCTGCTTCAGGATTTAGCTCGAGTCAGCATACAGACGATTGAGATTTTCTTGCATTAGTATATTTTGTATAAGTACTTATGTACTGAAATCTCATTTTATTTAACTCGAGCTATGTAAAGCTTTAAATGTTGTAAACATTTCAGTTATCAATATATTTTGTTAAAACGACGCATATAGAGTCGTTTGCTATTTATCTTTGTGCTTTGTTATTGATTAGTAACACCCAAATCAAGCTTTCGCAAATCATCAAATTTGGGGGTGTTACAGATTGGTATCAGAGCCTAAGGTTATAGTGAACTAGGTTGCATTTAGTGAGCCTAGACTATGACCATTAGGCAGTATTCCTTATTAGGTATGACTGGTTCAGGGATTACAGCATACGAGTTTAATTTAACATAGCCTGATCAACTATGTACAATTAAGCAAAGATGATGTAAGATCTAAAAGTAGTTATGGCTGAACAGGATACAATAGAAGACTCTGACCTCGAGAGAACCGAGACTCAAACATGTTTATGCTAGACACTCAATAGGCTATATTATATAGGAGCTATATGAATATAGGCCTCAATCTTACTAACGCTTTGTCTCAGAAATGGCAAACATCCCATCAAATTCATCTCGTTCTCCATCCGGGTCGCAGAACCCAAGGGTAGCAAGGAGGAACAACAGGTTGCCTCGAGCTGGCCCGTATCCCACTCACATCGCCTTACCGGCTTTAACTGCTAGGGTAAATCAACACGAGCAGCGACTTCGCACCATGGATGTCGTGTTGCAGGAAACAAATGAAAACTGGCGACTTACGTCTCTTGAACGCATAGAACAGGTCTCCGACGACCTTGAAACCACAAACAACAACATGGATGTCCTTCGCAACCAAATTATAGAAATAAGGGTGGAAAATGCCCTTCTACAACAAAGGATGGAAGAATGTGAGCAACGCTCACATGAAGCAGAAGAGTATGCGCGCGGAATAACACAACGACTTGCGCTAGCAGAAGACAACGCCCGACAAGCTAGCAGGCTTGCAAACACTGTGGACCGTCTTGTCACGATGATGGAACAAATTAATCTACGTCAAGGCTAGTGTAGTCTTTGTCTTGTAATCTATCCTGTAATCTAGTAACTATCTACGCGCTACTCTATAATTCAGTCGGATGTAACAATTCCCGACATCTTTTGTAATACATCTGTAGGATGTAACCTTTGAACTCGTATTAGCTATCAAATATTTCTTGTTGTTCAACTCATATTAATTGCCATAATTCTTTTTCATATTGATGTTATGTATTACCACCTTTATACGTGTACATCTGAAATAAATACAACTTTCTTACAAAATCTCATGTATCTTCATTTCTTTTATTAAAGAATCATGCCGCCAAAGACACGACCTTACACAGATGCTCAGATCACGTCACTCATAACCCAGGCTGTTACTGAAGCCTTGGCTCGGAATACCCCACCCAACTCCACAAGAAACAGCGATACCGCTGGAACCTCTGCCGTCAAACCTTGTTCTTACAAGGACTTCCAAAGCTGCAAACCCTCGAGCTTCAAGGGTTCTGAAGGAGCCATCGGACTGATCAGATGGTTCGAGAAAATGGAAACTGTTTTCCGTGTTAGTAAATGCGCGGAGAACGACAAAGTAAACTTCGCCACCTGCTCTCTTGAAGATGATGCCCACTCTTGGTGGAATTCATATACCCAATCAGTGGGTGCTGACATTGCCTACCAACTCACTTGGGAGGAATTGAAGGCAAAACTCACTGCCAAATACTGCTCTATCGCCAAACTCCAAAAGCTAGATGAGGAGTTCTGTAACTTAAAGGTTCAGGGTGGTGATATCGATGGTTATACCACCAGGTTTCAACAACTAGCTGCTCTCCGCCCAGCTATGGTTAGCACTGAACCTGATAAAATCAGGAAGTACACCCTTGGTCTCCCTGATCCTGTTCGGGGACACGTCATCTCTTCAAAACCAACCACCATTAACGGTGCAATCCTATTGGCCCAAGACTTGATGTCAATGAGTCAAGGTTCTGAACCACCCACTTCATCCTCTCATACCAACAAACGCAAGTGGTCTGACTACCACAACAACCACTCAAACCAACAAAACAAGAAACCTGACACCATCAAAGCTTACAACACCACCACTGACATCGTCCGGGGCTACACTGGGAGCAAACCCTATTGTTCCAAGTGCAGCCGTCACCATGAGGGTTCCTGTGGTCCCTTTTGCAACAACTGCAAGAGGTACGGCCACCTTACCAAAGATTGCCGCTCTCCTACCAACAACAACCCCAACAACACCAGACCACCCAAAGTATGCTTTGAGTGTGGGAAACCTGGGCATTTCAGAGATTCGTGCCCAAAACTGAAGAGCAACAACAACAACAACCGCAACAACAGCAACAACAACAACACCCGCAGCAGAGCTTTCGTCATCAAATCTGGGGACGCCCGCCAAGACCCGAATGTGGTCTCGGGTATGTTCCTCCTCAACAACTTAACTGCTTCTGTTCTATTTGATACTGGTGCTGATAGAAGCTTTATCTCCGATGATTTTTGCCCATTACTTGACATCACTCCTGTTGCCTTAGATGTTAAGTACACTGTAGAGCTAGCAAATGGAAAACTTGTAGAAACCACCAGTGTGATACCTAATTGTACTTTAAACTTAGCTGACGAAACCTTTTCGATCGATCTTATACCCATTGAAATCGGCAGTTTCGACGTCATTATTGGAATGGACTGGTTGTCCAAACATCGAGCTGAAATCGTATGTCACGATAAAATTGTCCGTATTCCACTCGCCGTTGATGGAACCTTGATCATACAGGGGGAGACCGGTGGGACGGGACTCAATATAATCTCCTGCTTAAAAACCCGAAAATTTCTGAGAAAGGGTTACCCTGCCATACTCGCACACATTACCGAGAAGAAGTCGGAGGAGAAGCGACTTGAGGATGTACCGATTGTTAGAGACTTTCCCGAAGTCTTTCCGGAAGAACTACCTGGTCTACCTCCGCCTAGACAGGTTGAGTTCTCAATTGATCTCGTGCCGGGTGCCGCACCGGTGGCCCGCGCACCGTACCGTTTAGCCCCATCCGAACTTCAGGAGTTGTCCTCTCAGTTACAGGAACTTCTGGATCGAGGATTCATTAGACCGAGTTCTTCACCTTGGGGAGCTCCGGTCTTATTTGTCAAAAAGAAGGACGGTTCATTCCGAATGTGCATCGACTACCGCGAATTGAACAAATTGACCGTCAAAAACCGATATCCACTTCCTCGCATTGATGATTTATTCGACCAACTTCAGGGTTCAAGTTTCTACTCAAAAATCGATCTGCGATCAGGTTATCATCAATTACGAGTTCGCGACACCGATATTCCAAAAACTGCTTTCAGAACTCGTTACGGGCACTACGAATTCCAAGTGATGCCCTTTGGTCTAACCAACGCACCGGCTGTATTCATGGACCTCATGAACCGAGTGTGCAAACCTTACCTCGATAAGTTTGTCATTGTCTTTATCGATGACATACTCATTTACTCGCGCAACGAGCAGGAACATGCGCAACACCTTAAGACCATCCTTGAACTACTTAGACACGAGGAGCTTTATGCCAAATTCTCTAAGTGTGAGTTCTGGATCCAAACTGTTCAATTTCTTGGTCACGTGATCGACAGTCAGGGAATTCACGTTGACCCATCAAAGATCGAGGCTATCAAAGACTGGCAAGCACCCACCTCTGCAACTGAAGTACGACAATTCTTGGGTCTTGCTGGGTATTATCGACGATTTATCGAAAATTTCTCTAAAATAGCTCAACCACTTACGGTACTGACTCAGAAGGACAAAAGGTTCGATTGGACCGAAAAACAAGAGTCAGCGTTCCAACTTTTGAAACAAAAGCTTTGCAGTGCTCCAATTCTATCCTTACCCAAAGGCACCGATGACTTCGTGGTATACTGCGATGCTTCTCACCAAGGTCTTGGTTGCGTGCTTATGCAACGAGACAAGGTCATTGCTTATGCCTCACGACAGCTGAAAATTCATGAAAAGAACTACACCACTCACGATCTCGAACTTGGAGCTGTCGTTTTTGCTCTCAAAATCTGGAGACATTATCTCTACGGCACTAAGTGCACCATCTTTACCGATCATAAAAGTCTCCAACATATCTTCGATCAGAAGGATCTCAATATGAGGCAACGTCGATGGGTCGAGTTGCTTACCGATTACGATTGCGAGATCAAGTACCATCCAGGGAAGGCTAATGTTGTAGCCGATGCCCTCAGCCGAAAGGAACGACCAAAACCACTTCGAGTCCGAGCCCTCAGTATGACCATTCATAACGATCTTACCATTCGAATTCATACCGCTCAGATCGAAGCCCTGAAATCGAAAAACATCAAACATGAAGCCTTGCGGGGCATTGACAAGCAATTCGAAATCAAACCTAACGGGATTAGGTATTTCTCAAACCGAATCTGGTTGCCTAGTTTTGGGAACCTAAGAGACTTGGTGATGGACGAGGCTCACAAGTCTAAATATTCTATCCATCCGGGATCCGATAAGATGTACCACGGTATCAAGGAATTTTATTGGTGGCCAAACATGAAAGCCGAAATCGCCACTTATGTCAGCAAGTGTCTTACTTGCTCGAAAGTCAAAACCGAACATCAGAAACCTCCTGGTTTACTCCAACAGCCTGAAATCCCTGAATGGAAATGGGATCAAATTGCCATGGATTTCATAACCAAACTACCCAAGTCGTCGAGCGGTTGCGATACCATTTGGGTGATCGTCGATCGTCTCACCAAATCTGCTCATTTCCTGGCAATCAAAGAAAACGATAAAATGGAACGCCTCACACAAATCTACATCAAGGAAATCATTTCTCATCACGGTGTTCCAACCTCAATCATCTCTGACAGAGATGCCCGTTTCACTTCCCACTTTTGGCAATCACTTCAGAAAGCTATGGGTACCCGTCTCGATATGAGTACCGCGTACCATCCTCAAACCGATGGCCAAAGTGAACGAACCATTCAAACACTGGAAGATATGCTACGAGCCTGCGTAGTTGATTTCGGTACAAACTGGGAAAAACATCTACCGTTGTGCGAATTTTCGTACAATAACAGTTATCACGCCAGCATTAAGGCTGCACCTTTTGAGGCACTGTACGGTCGTAAGTGCCGATCACCGATCTGTTGGACTGAGGTGGGAGATAGTCAACTCACTGGTCCTGAACTCATACACGCCACCACCGAGAAAATTGTGGAAATTCAAAACAGACTCAAAGCCGCACGTGATCGTCAGAAAAGTTATGCTGACGTGAGACGCAAACCACTCGAGTTCCAAGTTGGGGATCGAGTACTCTTAAAAGTATCGCCTTGGAAAGGCGTCATCCGTTTTGGCAAACGCGGGAAGTTGAATCCCCGGTACATCGGGCCTTTTGAGATCCTCGAACGGATTGGCCCCGTAGCTTATCGATTGCAGCTGCCATCCGAACTCAGCAGCGTGCACCCTACTTTTCATATTTCAAATCTGAAGAAGTGTCTGTCTGATGAGACACTTATCATTCCATTAGATGAAATTCGTGTTGACGATAAACTTCACTTCGTTGAGGAACCCGCTGAAATTATGGACCGTGAGGTCAAACAACTGAAACAAAGTCGTATTCCCATCGTCAAGGTCAGATGGAATTCGCGGCGTGGTCCGGAATTCACCTGGGAACGGGAAGACCAAATGCGACTCAAATATCCTCAACTCTTTACTGATTCCACATCAAACACGACTTCGAGCTAAATTTCGGGACGAAATTCTTCTAACAGGGGGAGAATGTAACACCCGCGAAATTAGGACTAGTAATTAGTGCCTAATCATATGTTAATACATGTAATTAGTTCCTAGTTAGGCTAATTAATGTATCGAATTATATATATTGTTGAATATATACGAAAATGCGATTTGGTTAAATCGTACGCAATTTAAATCGAATGTATTTCGATTCAATTTAATACGGACGTTGGTGACCAATTTTATTAAATAACGTTGTTATGTCAAAAATATTATTATAATAATATTTCGTATTTATTCGTATCGTACAATCAGGAATTACATAATTTAAAATGTAAACCGCGCAAACAAATTAACTTACCTTTTTATATATAAAGTGATTAGTAAAATATTTAAATTAAAATATCGCGTAATAATTTGCATTTTAAAATGTACCAATTAATGTTTAAAATAATTATTCAACGTGTAAACGACGGAACAAACGAACACAGCGCGGGGAACGGAGACTGAAGTTGGAGGTTAACACCCCCAACTCCCTCATTTTTCTTTCATTCTCTTCTTTCTCTTTCTCTCTCTTTCTCTTTTTCTCTCAAATCTCACCAACCACACCACCTCCTAAAAACGCACTAAATCGCAAAATAAACATATCAAACGACTTCGGATCTTCAAGATTTTTAGAGATTCACGACCACCGCGACACGATCTATCATCCTATCTTTTCGGATTTCTCATCCGACACTTTGTAAGTTTCCGACAATTCCCGAAATCTCTCGTTTTTAAATGTTTTCACTTGTTAGTAGTTAGTAACAACTTATAATGTCCCTATAAGGGTTGGGTAAAAGTTTTGGACCGAACGGAAACCGAAAAACTCGTTTTCGACACATTTTCCGGCCAACAGACCGCTACGTCGCATTTGGCCCAGAATTTATGCGACGTCAGCTTCTACGTCGCAAAACCCCTCGTGACGTCGCATAGTGCGACGTCAGTCACAACGTCGCATTAAATTGCGACGTCGCATATAGCGACGTCAGCCTTAACGTCGCCAATACCTCGCCACGTCGCACTTAGCGACGCAAGCCCCTACGTCGCAGAAATCACCTACGTCGCATTAGCGACGCAGCACCCTACGTCGCATTAAATTGCGAAACGTCGCCTTTAGCGACGTCATGCTCAACGTCGCAGTCCTACCTGCGACGTCGCACCCAACGTCGCACCCCAACGTCGCACAAACCAGAACCTCAAAAACACATATTTTTACTAAGTGTCGAGACTCGAAATTTATCACTCGATTTTACCCAAATTCAGATCCAGATGCGTTTTTCGTCAAAACAATATAGTAGAAATAAAAATTTTCCAAGCTGACCTGGCAGCTCGACCCCAGCCAGGGGCTCTGCCCCTTGGACCCCGCCAGGGGCTGCCGCCCCTTGGACCCCGCTACCAGGGGCGCTGCCCCCGGACCCCCGTACTTAGATTTCGTAACGGCTTCTAAAACACAATCAAAACACATTTTTTCAAGTAAAACGCCACGAAATCAAAATGGTAATAATTGGGATTATTATTACAAGTCCGTCACCAACGGGCCGTACACTTTTCAAACACTTAAACGTATCAACAAACAGTGGAGATTTGGACATTATAGTTGGACGAACAACTACAAGGTAGTCTTATTAGATACCTTCGCATATTATAACCATCGCGTGTCGTGGACACCCTCAGGTTACAAGTCTTTGGACTTCATTTCGGCTAATCAACTTACGTTTGTTTAAACGCATTCAGACTCAGGTGAGTCTCATAGCCCCTCTTTTACTGTTTTACTCAGGGGTGTGATATACTGCTCAACTTTTAACATGTGAACGCAAGTACCAACTTTTCATATACTACATGAGTTTTTCGAAACTAATCATTTTAAAGTCCTCCGTCAGCATAGTTGTTAATACGTTGTAGCGTGAATATTAGTATATGGTACCATATAGGATTGACCCTCCTCGTTCGGGTTAGCAAGCACTAACCGGGTAAACGGACGTACTAATATTTGGGAAGACGAATGTGGATTAGGCATTCGTGGAGGCACCTCGCCCGGAATTCTCTATAGGGGACCCGGCCCTCGAGTTAAGCTCAACTATGTGCTCATGGCTGTATACACGATGATTATCATTAAATTGCTGGATGAAATTCATTATTTAATTGCTGGATGCAATTCATTATTTAATTGCTGGATGCAATTCATTATTTAAATCTTGCGGTTCATACGATATTACTTGATTTCAAACTTGTGAGCTCACCAGCTTTATAGCTGACCTTTTAGCATATATCGCAGGTACCCAGCAGTAGGATGTTTCTGCTTCAGGATTTAGCTCGAGTCAGCATACAGACGATTGAGATTTTCTTGCATTAGTATATTTTGTATAAGTACTTATGTACTGAAATCTCATTTTATTTAACTCGAGCTATGTAAAGCTTTAAATGTTGTAAACATTTCAGTTATCAATATATTTTGTTAAAACGACGCATATAGAGTCGTTTGCTATTTATCTTTGTGCTTTGTTATTGATTAGTAACACCCAAATCAAGCTTTCGCAAATCATCAAATTTGGGGGTGTTACAACCTCCTAGGAAGTCTTCGCCATGCCATCAAAATCAAAGTCGTGCGCCTGCGGGCAAAGCGGACAATATTATAGGCGTGTAAGGCGGGATGTTACCAGTGGTATCAGAGCAACTCATGTGCCGTTTAGGATGTGGGGCAAACCTCATTGAGGACGATGAGTGTCAAGGAGGGGTGTTTGTAACACCTTAGGCATATCCCATATCGGCCGTGGACATGAGAGATGATGGGTTTATAAAGTAATATCTTGGCCTTACCAGAAACAACGTTGTGGTCGTAGAATGCGGTATGTTACACGTTTGAATCATGACTATCCGAAAATGACAAGAAAAATGTTACTTTAGTTATTTAGGTGGAGGAGTGATCATTTTTGAGCAAAATGCAAACTTTTTGGACTGAAAAAGATAAAAAATAAAGTATAAAGACATTTTCCGTAAATCGATATAAATCACGAGGGCCATTTATGAAATTTACTTCTATAGATAATTAACAATCATATAACTATTTAGAGAGAACAAGTAAAGTTATTTTCTTCTACACTAATCAATCAATATTCATACTCTCTTCTATTAGTTTAATTCATGTTAAGGGAAAATAAAATAAAAAAAATAACTATTGGAGTATAGAGTTTTTTTCTCTATATGAAAATCCTAGCACACAAAAAGTTTTAAAAAACTATAAGATATTTACCATTGTGAATGCTTTAAGTGAAAGTTTCTTCTAAAGTTGTTCATTCAGATAAAATAAACTATAAGACCTCTCCCAACGGCGTCGGTAGAGGGGCATCGGTGACAACCGACGGGACCGACGCCATAGGCAAGGCCCGTCGGTTCGTGCGCGTTGGTTGTGAGCATCGGTTTCCCGACGGAAGAGAGAGGGTGTGGGGTGGGTCCGGTTTCTGATTTGGAGCCGTTTACATAAAAAAAAAATCAAAAAATGTGTGTGGAACGGTTCAAATAAAAAATATTAATTTTTATATTTTTTTTACTTTTTTACACACTATAAATTCAAACCAAATCCAACCAATTTTCCACAACATTCACACTCCAACTTCCAAATATTCCACAACTTTATATAATTTTACGTTCCAATTTACCACTTTTTTCCACAACATTCACACCTTAACTTCCAAATATTCCACAACTTCTACAATTTCTACAACTTTAATATTATTTTCATTTCATTTCTTTTACCCATTTTTTCACCACTTTTATACCAAATTCAAACCAAAATCACCACTTTCAACTTCTACCACTTTTATATACCAAAAAATGAGTCGTCCAAACCAACAATCTACCGCCGACGATATGTGGAACAACTTTATGAACAACCCGCCTCCGAATCCAACTTCACCAACATCCACTTTTTCGGCTCAATCGAGCAACTCATCACCTAGCCAACCCCCTGGTTTTGCAACATACGCAAGCCCAACCACACCATACCAAAGTCCATCCGCACCATACCAAACTTACCAAACCTACCCAACGTATCATCATTTTTCACCAACAATCCCATATCACCAATCTCCCGCGGCGTTCGGAAACCCACACTACATGCACCAACCTCATCCTTCGGCTTTCTACAAATATCCACCAACACCAATTTGCCTCCCACAATTCGAAAACATCGACACTCCGCCCCGACCCGAACCCGAAATCCAAACCGAACCCGAACCCGAAATCCAACCCGAACCCGAGCCGGCTCCAAAGAGAGGAAGATCTAGAGGAAAAGCCGTGGCCACTGCCGCAACCCGGGTGCAAGTAAGATGGACCGACGATGAGGCGGTTTTGTTGGCCCAACGATGGATCCACCGGTCTGAAAAAGACAAAAAAGGCGCTTCACAAGCTGGAGAAGTTTTTTGGAGAAAAGTTCATGAGGACTACAACAAGGTGGCTCCCCGAGCCCGTTCCGTGAGCCAACTTCAAGGCAAATGGAACAAGATCCGTTCGGATTGCAAGATCTTCATTGGAATTTACAAAGAGGTTACAAATCCTTGTCAGAGCGGTGCCAAAGAAGATGACATTGTGAAAGCATGTTATAAGAGGTTCAAGGACCGTACAACAAGAGATTTCATATATGAAAGTTGTTGGTACGTAGTCAAGGATCATCCAAAGTTTCTGGCATCGTTTGGTGTTATGAGCAACCGAGAAATGCCATCCCAACCCGAGCTCGAACCCATCAATCTTAGTGACGACATGCCTTATTCCGATCCTCTTACGGCTAACATGCAACACTTGTTCACCGACGACCCCATTCGTCGCCCGCCCAGTCGTACATCTTCTAGGAAAAGCCAAAAAAGATCGGGTTCAAGTGATGCCGCTACTTCTTCACGTTCTTTGAAAGAACAAGAACGTTTGGCCAACATACGAGCCACGGAAATGTCAGAACGTACAATGGCGCAAATCGGAAAAGCCGCGGCCAAAAAAACGATCATTAAATCGTGGAAAATGCTTCTTCAACCGATCCCTTCGTTTCTCAAAGGCAAGGAGAAAAAAATGATCAAGGAAGTAAGAAAAACCTTGGTTAACAACTATGAGTCGGACTACAAAACGTTCTTTGGTCACGACGCGGGTTCGGGTTCAACCCAAGTGCTGAATTCGGATGAAGACGAGGACAACAATGAAGACGACAACGAATCCGAGTAGACTACTAGTTGTATTTTTAAATTTCAATAAATGTATTTTTTTCTTTTTTAGGATTTGTAACATTTTTCTTTTTTAGGATTTGTAACATTTTATTTTTTTAGGAATTGTAATATTTTATTTTTTTAGGAATTGTAATGTTTAATTTTTAATTAATGTAATGTTTTTAGTTTTAATTAAAATGTGTTATTTAAGTTTTTGTATTAAATAAATAGATTAAATAGTGTGTGGGGCCCTGAAAATAAGGGAAGTGATGTTGCTGTTGGCAGTGGAGTGTCAGTTTGTGTCAGTTTGGGGAAAAGCTGACGTGGCGCTGAGCTGGCAGACAACTGATGCGTCAGTTCGCTTCACCATTGGGAGGAGTCTAATAATGATAATATAATAATAATAATCATAATAATAATATATAAATAAATAAATAGTAGAGTTTTTCTTCGTTGGTGTAAAAACGTTTTAAATCAAAAGTTTGAAATTTCTAAAGCTTTCACTAAAGCTTTCAGTTTAAAGTTTTTTTTATATTGAATTAATTTTTTTTCCTAAAAGCTTTTCTATGGTGTAGATGGTAAAATAGATCTTAAAAGCTTTTTATCATTGAATATGCTCAAAAGAGTGAAAATATTAAAATTATTTCATTCAAGGTTGTCAAGATCGCGATATTGATCGTAGGATCGCACGATCTTACGATCCTACCAAGCGAAAACGTGCATGATTGCTCAAAAGGTAAGATCGTAGTAGGATTCTAGTGTCGTACGTAGGATGGTAAGATCGGTGAACAATCCCGTCATATATTGTATAGTCATTATTTGCAACTTGACAATTAGACTTTTTTTTCAATGGGGAGTTTAATATTTTTAATAATTATTTTTTGGACAATCTTCTTAAACATACAATAATAGTAAGGTGGATAATATACGGAGGGAGGGAGAACATTAGTACTAGTTTACTACTATACTCTATTAGCTTAATGCAATTTTACTTTAGTTTATGGATTTGTTTAATTATTGTGTTAAAACTTAAATCTCTAGTTAAAATTTATGATGTATTTATGTTATTTTTTGTTAGAAGATATTAATTTAGAAGAAAACAATGACATTGATGGTTCGTTTGAAGTTTCGAATGAAATCTTAAATTAGTAGCTTTCATATGTAGCCTTGTATGCTCATAAACTTTGTATGACTAGTGGTGTAATTTACTATGCTACAATCTTTTGTTTTAGTATGGATATCCCAGTAAAATATGTTCACAAATTGCATCATTTTTGTAATATAGGAGTTTGAAACTTTGAATGTTACATTAATACATCTAATTGTTAGTTTTATGCGCGAATTTGAATATTTTTGAATAAATAATGATATTTTGATAGGATCTTACAATTGCGATCCTATCTTACGATCCCGATCTTGCAATGTAAGATCCCGATACTAAGAACCTTATTTTCATCCAAATAAAAAGCTAGGTACGGTGGATCTCTAAATATTACACACACTTGTACCACAAGTTTGAAATGTGACCCTTATAAAGATATTCATACTTTATTAGTAATTGGTTATCTTTAATCAGTATTAATTTTGAACTATTAATCTAAAACGTTTGGTGGATCTCAAAATGGTACCCATTGTAAACATACTCATAATGTTGTACTACGTACGATCTATAGTTTTACTTCTTTGGCCAAGCAATACTCATACTATAGATGTCTCTCGATAGTTAGTTTAAATGTCAACCTTCTCTGCGCCAACTCCCTTAAAAGTTAAAACCATGTGGTAGTCTCCATATTGTATTTAAAAATTATCAATTTTTTAAATAATTAATGTTTTGTACATATAGTATCTAATATTATACTGATGTGGCAATTAATCTAACCTTAAAAGGTTTGGTGGGTTAGAAGAAATGATGTGTGATAGTGTATTCAACTTTAACTAATCTAATGTATTATGGATGATATTTGAGCATTCGGAGTTGTCGAGTGTGGTTAATAGTGTGACCAACACCGAGAACCATACTGGACTACAAATTGTGGGATTTTTTTTTTAAGTATAATTCAATAAAGTAATATCTCATAAACTTGAATAAATTCTAATTCGGCAAATAAAATCTAATGGACTTTTTATGGTTTAACATAATTCTTTGTTTAAACATATTAAATGGACTACTACAATCTCTAAAAAAGTTAGAAAAAAAATCACTGAGCAAAACCTTAAAATTTGTTTCTCCATCATCTTGTTTCTCTTCTACGTCTAACTTCATCTCAAAAAATAAAAAAAAAATACCTCCAGCCCGTTGGCAACGTACAACATTTAACTACTACAAAGTGACTTTTAATAAGCTAAAAAGTCCCGAGTAATAATCAATTTTAATAATGAGAGAGTTTTAATAAAGTTTAAATATATTGATAGATAGTAAATAATATAGGAGTAAAAAGTATCTTATGTCTAAAATATTATGTGACGTTTTTGACTTTCTTTTTTCCTTGTGAAATATTTGCTTCTATATCTATATCTTGTGTGTGTGTGTATATATATATATATATATAAAGATATTAAAATATAATGTGACGTTTAGTCTGTATATATATTAAGTTATTAGAGAACATAGATTAAAATTAGCATATTAATAGAATATTCATTTTGTAAGGAATTGTACAGCATATACCGATCGATCTATCGTTTCATAATTTTAAATTTGTGGCTTATTGCAGCCGGCCATTGCGGAAGAAGTGGAACATAACCTGTTAAGGCTTATGGGCAGACCATAAACAACCAAACAATGCTTGTTAACTAATTGTAATTCACAATGTAATGAACTTTACAACGCATACTAATCTACCGTCTTCAAAAAAGAAAAAGAAAAATGCGTTTTCAAACGGCATTTTTACGCTTTTTTTTTCTTTTTCCCATTTTAATCTATAGATAAAAATTTCACTAATAATAAATATGTAACTAGTGTAACGAGATGTAACACCGTTACATATGCTAGAACCGTTCAACATATAAATCCGCTGAGGTTCCACTCTAAAACCAATTGGTGATAGATGGCTCAAACCCAATTACCCAAATCCATAGGGCCTCCCCTCCACGATAGTCCCGATCCAACCTTATTCAGTACCGCCGTAAACTCGGCACTCGACCTGACTGGGTTCATATCAGGGAGACCTTCGGTACAAAGATTCAGGATCGACTCATCGTTCGCTATGTCAACCGAGGGGGCATGCACCACTGGATTGTCGCATTAGTGATAGATGGCTCAAACCCAAATCAATAGGGTCTCCCCTCCACGATAGTCCCGATCCAACCTTATTCAGTACCACCACAAACTCGGCACTCGACCTGACTGGGTTCACATCAGGGAGACTTTCAGTACAAGGATTCATGATCGACTCATCGTTCGCTATGTCAACCGAGGGGGCATGCGCCACTGCGTTGTCGCGCATCACGCCAAGCTACAACCGTTGCTTTGATACCACTTGTTAGGACATATACTTTAGTCCAACAACATGTCCAACATATAAGCCCCACAGAGGTTCCACTCTAAAACCAATTGGTGATAGATGGAGTAGCCCATGAGCTTATATGCAGACATAACTGTCTTTCACTTTCCAATGTGAGATTAGACTTACACCCAGCAACATAATAGTAAGACTTTTTAATATACTCAAGAGATATTTCATGTTTAAACCTCCCTAGATATACAACTTAAGGTGAGCATGAAAAGTGAAGATATCCCCGACTATGCCGCATATATATATATATATATATATGGGTTCTTGGGTTCTTGTGAAAACAAGGAGATAAAAAAAATGTTGAAGACAGATTTCAGTCTTTGATTTAATCTACCTTATATATATATATATATATGTAAAAGGGGTGGAGAATAAAAAAAAAACGGTGAAAACACTTTTTGCTTCACAATTTTTTTGAGTTGTGAATTTTTTATTTTTTATTTTGCTTTACATATGTTTTGAATTGTGAACCATTATTTTTTTTTTGCTTCACACAAAGTTTTTAACCTTTTTAATTGTGAACCTTATTTTTTCACATAAATTTTTTATGAATCTTAATTTATTTTTCACGAAACCTTTTTAAGCTATTTTATTGTAAACCTTAAATTTTTTTCACATAATTTTTTTTTTAATTTCTAACTGTGACGGGTTTTTTTTTTTTTTTTTGGTTCACAACTTCATTTTTACTTTTTAAATTGTGAATCTTAATTTTTTTGTTTGGGTTCACTGAAAGTGTACAACCTTTTTAATTTTTAACCTTAAAAAATTTTTGGTTCACATGATTTTTTCTTCTTTTCTAATTGTGAACCTTAATTTTTTTCCTTTTTTGGTTCACGAAAAGTTTTAACTTTTCAATTGTGAATGTTAATTTTTTTTTTTTTTTGGTTCACGGAAAGTTTTTAACTTTTTCAATTGTAAACCTTATTTTTTGTTTTGGGTTCACAAAAAGTTTTTAAGTTTTTCAATTATGAATTTTTTTTTGTTTTCACCGTTTTTTTATCTCCACCCTTTCACACACACACACACACACACACACACACATATATATATATATATATATATATATATATATATATATATATATATATATATATAAGCTAGATTAGATCAAGGGTTGAGATCTGATTTCACCATTTTTCTATCCACTTGTTTTCATAGGATCTCATTCCTATCTATTCATATATATAAAACAAAGATTTTTTTGCTTATGTGGCAACATATTAACACTCCTAAATGATGTGGCATTATAATAAATTTTCACAATTTACAGATTTTTTTAGATATGCCAACTCACTTACTACTTTATTTAACCTCAATTTTCCCTTATTTAACCTTGCTAAATCATATTTTGTCAAATTTATACCATTGTTTATTTTATTTTCATTTTAATGTCTATTTATTTTTTTATTTTGTGATTTCCTGTATACGTTACTAATGAGTTTCATTAATAAATTTCCAACTTTCAACGATATTAATGCAATTGAAAACATAAAAAATATATGATTAATTGAATTTTTCAAATGCACGGGCTAACAAATGTATTAAAACTCAACATAATTTAATAACTAAAGATTGTTACTTTTGTCATTCACACGGTGATAAGATCGTTACTATCGTGAGAAATGAACATAGACTCAAATTTATACCACTCTTGGAGAAAGAAGGAAACTACATCATACATCATGTATCAATTGCTAAGAATAAATCCAGTTCATCCATTATAGTTTGACTTATGTTACGAATCATTTTCATTTTTATTTTCAATGATAATTACCTATGCCACATCAACTTATTACCTAAAATAACTAATGCTAACAATTTAGAAAAAAAAATACACATGTCACATCAATTGTTACCTTAATTGTCCTTATAAAATATATATTTTTAAATATTTATATAAAATTTACTCATTAAATTAATAAAAATAAATATTGAAAATGTATGCTTACAAATTATACAAATCGTATTATGTATGTATTCTTAAACTTATATGTGATGTGACTATATTTAACTATAAATTAGAAATTCAATTATTTTTTTTATCTTAATTATCATAACGTCTAAATTTGTTTATGTTAGTTCAAAAATATTCAAACCAAATTTTAATTGTAATTGTAATGAAATTGAAGTCGGCATCTCCACAACCAACGTCTTTTACAAATAAGGTTTTTCAACATTGTAGTTTTCAAATTTTCATACTTTGACTTATACTATTAAATTATTACTTTGTTTAAAAATTAGAAATTCATTCTTATTTTCATATATAGTTTGGTTTATGTTATTACTTATTTCATTTTTAATTATAATTGTACATTGTAAGTTAACATTATTAATTCATTAGACTACTTACAAATAATCATATAATTGTAATTTTAAACGATACTAATTCATTATGCTACTTACAAATAATCATATGATTGTATTTTTTAAAACTACCGTGCGTCGCACGGGCTTAAAGCCTAATCTATATATAAAACACGGTTGTTAAACCAAATTTTACATATGTCACATCACTTATTTCCTTAAATAACAATATGTTAACAATTGAAATTTTTTTTACACATGTCACATGGATTGATTGTTACTTTGAATAATGTTATAGAATAAATAAAAAATTAATGATTTTAAATGCTTATATAAAATTAGTTCATTAATTAAAAATAAATCTCAAAAGTATATGCATACATGTAATATAGTATACAAATCGTATGTATGGATTCTTGAATTTATATGTGAGGTGACTATTAAGTGCAAATTACGAACTGAAGTTTTTAATTATAATTATACTGCTTAAATTTATACATGTTAGTTCAACGATATTAAAACCATATTTTAATTGCGATTGTAACAATATTGTTAATTTGTTATCAAACATAAACGATAAATAAATATATAATTAGAAAGATTGTCGCATATTTTATGTATATATCTTAAGAGATTATGACAATTAACCTCATAAAATATATATTTTGTCATTTAGTTTTAAATTTTAAAATCATACATATGTTTATTGCATCTTCATTTTAATGTCTTTTTATGTTGGTTATTGTACGTCAAAGTCTAAGCTTTTATTATTTGATCTATACTTTTTATTGGCACTTCGAAATTTGTTGTTTCCTTTATGGTTTGTTTATCTTATTAATCATATTCATTTTTAATAATATTTGCACATTTAAAACGGCCGTGCATCGCACGAGCTCTATACCTAGTATATATATATATATATATATAAGTAAAACAAAAGACTCGTCAAATCGGTTAACCTGAACAAGAACGTACCATATATGTTTATCCTTTTAATAATAGTAACTTAAAATTAACGTTACAACGTTTGAACCTTATGATGTGTTTAGTTCACGGAATATTTTTAATGAAAACTGAAATTTATCTAAGAAATTTGAATTTTAATATATGTGAATTCTTTTTGAACCAAACCTTGTAAAACAGAATTTCTATTTCAATCATATCGTATTATATAAAATTACGCTAACCAAATTCATTCTTACTTTTTTGAAATAGGATTAATCATCCACATACACTAACTTATAATAACGCAAACTCACCGCTTAGCACCAATTCCACTTTCATACGCTTTGATAGTTTGATGATCAAATATAAATTAAAAATAGTACTTTTATAATTCACTTTCCAATTACTATTTTTGTCTAATATCAACGTACCAACAAATGACTTTTTTAACAAATGATCAAGGGTCCTAAATAAAAGCATTAAACGATTAATTATATTAATTAAGAAATAAATGTCATACCAACTTTTTTTATGAAAAGGAAAATTAATTAACCGAATAAACAAATAAATGAAGGATATATAATATACCAATGGGTGATGATTTGTACACTACCTCTTTTTAACCGTACACCATCAAATGTGCTTCATGATATTGTACTGTACAAAACTATAAAACGTGTTAGTAATATATGGCTAATTAAAAAGATGGTGTACGAATCACCACCATATATCAATATCAACATAACAATTTACTAAAATCATTAAATTATCACACGAAACAAGATAAATATGATTAACGCGACAAAAGATCATTCTAAAGGGATCATACATGTCACGTGTACGCAATTGTTCTTGGCTTCACGTGAACCTATATCACATATGCTACAAGAAAAATGATTATACTTTATTTTTAACTTATTATTAATATTTTTAATTGAAAATGTAGTTATAAAAGCACAAAGATTGTTTGACATAAACATTTCAAACTAAGGTGGTTACCTACTTTATGTATTTATTTTAGTTATATTCGATCAAGTTTGTTATATCTAACAAAATTATAATTACATAATTTAATGCTAACAAACTATTTATTTATTTTATTATTCTTTTTAATCATATCTTTGTCTAGGGCATATATTCGTTAAATAAGGGTGTTATATAGAAACAAAATAACTCAAATTCCAAGTAAAAATATATATCACAAAATAACTCAAATTCGAATTATTCCTCTTTAAAATAGTGAATTTTATATATATAGATAATTATAAAATATTGGTCACACATAAAATATGGTCAACATCCACCAACCTATAAAAACCATGTTTGCCGTGCAATGCAACAAATATGTTGTTTCTTTTCTTTAACAACTCCGCCGTGTCTTTCTATCTCACAAATTAATGCCACAATTCTAACTTAACACCTTTCTAATTCTAATGTGAAGTCATTCACTAATTTCTCACCAATATATATTCCACTTTCTCCTATCTCTCTCGCTTTATTTGTGAGAGTGAAAGAGATGATGTGGTTTGTGTGTTGGATTATACTACTAGCGGTAATTCGTGGTGGCGGGAACGCGGTGGTGGAGGGAGTAAACGTTACTTATGATGGCCGATCGCTTATCATTGATGGCCAACGTAGGATCTTGTTTTCTGGTTCAATTCATTATCCTCGAAGCACCCCTGATGTACGTAACTATTCTCTTTCTCTTTGAATATACTTTCGCTCATTAGTTGTGTTCATTCGATTGCTATGACTATATTACTTGGTAAGTTCTATTCACCAATAGAATTTCAAATTTTTGCCCCAACACTCGAGTAACACTATTCACCAATTAGACATTCTAAATTTTTTAACAAGTATCATGAAATTTACTTCTTCGTAGTCTTATGTTGATCGTAACATATAAAAGAAATCTATCGGTGAAATCTAATCTAAGATGTATGGAATGTATGCTTAGCATTTCCTACCATATATTATCTTCGGGGCGGGACATATGAGCTAGACAGTTTTGTATGTTATCAACGTTTTGCATGAAGATGTAATATATATTACCATTAATTTTGGCCTATCTGTTCTGAATAAACTTTAAGGGTAAGGTTCAAATGAGACTAAAAATTTATGTGAGAATAGAGGAACCAATGATATGGTGCCATGTGTACAAAGAGAATACAAAACTCATTTACCCCTTAAGTTAAATATCTCACAAACGACAAATCGAAAAATTATGAAAATTGCACCATTAGATTCAGCGTTTGATCCTCTTCGATTTGCCGTACATTAAGGCATAATTTCGACGAGTTTTTTTTTTCAATATTTTAGTGGGTTTCACATTACTAACACGTGTGTTACAGTGTTGCGTTTAGGATTTAAGGTTTGGGGTTTAGGGGTTAGGGTTTCGGGTTGGGAGTTTGGGGTTAACCCCTAACCCCTAAACCCCAAACCTAAACCCTAAACGCTTTATAAAACTCTAAACCCTAAATCATACTAAACCCTAAACCCTGCTAAACCCTAACACTAAACCCTGCTAAACCATAACACTAAACCCTGTTAAACCCTAACTCTAAACCCTAACCCTAAACCCTAAATCAAATGTATAATCAATCACTAACACATGTGTTACTAATATGTAAAACCCACCAAAAAATGAAGAAAAAAAAAAGTTGGTCGGAAGTATGCCTTGATGGACGGCAAATCGAAGAGGATAAAACGCTGAAAAATATGGTGCAATTTTCATGATTTTTCGACTTGTCGTTTGTGAGATATTTAATTTTAAAAACGTGGATGAGAGAGAAAAAAGTGACACATGACATATTGTGGTTGGTTCCCCCATTCTCACACAAAATAAATGATCTCAATTGAACTCTTATCTGAACTTTAAATCTTCTTCTTGTTTAAGAAAAAGGCAAAATTTATAACTATATTTCTAACATCATATTTCTTTGACTTTTACAATCAAAATGAATCCCCATTTACTACCATCATATCCTATCCTAAATTATATATTTCTACTATTCTTGTTTTCCCATTTATGACACTCTTATTAAATACGTAACCTTTATAATTGGCATATGCTTTAATATGTTTCTTTCACCAATAATAAGTTTATATTTATTACATTACATGTCTCTTATTAATAGAAAACTTAAAAGAAGTTGTGAAACAAAATTAACACTAATAATGTCTAAAAAACTTCACAAAAAGGGTATTACTTGTATAATTTAACTTCATAGTTATCAATTAGGTATACAATTTTCGCCCGAAAACATGCCACAATAACGCAATTAGATGTATATTTTCATCAATAATTAGACACTAAAAGTATACTAATATAAAATCAAATAAAAAAACTTCAATAATTGTCTCATAATTAATTAATTAATCATAATAACTACGAATTCGATCGTACAAGATTTTGAAAATAAGAGAGTATTAGCTAAGATCACATGATCATATTGAATACATGATAATTACTAACATATGTACATGTATTTGAATAAATAGGTTTGAAAATCTTGTGTATGTGCATTAAACATATGTTTATTATGTGTATTAACTTTTAATTTAAGGTTTAATTGTCAACACCCACTAACCTAATTAAATACAAACTAGCATATAACCCGCGCAATGCGGCGGGATAGTATTTGAATGTCGTGTTCTATATGTAATTTGAAACGGAAAATTATATCAGTAACAACATATAGAATCTGTTCAACAAGACCATTATGTCGCACTTAATTCCAAAATAAAGTTTCTTTTGCCGCACTACTTTCCATTCAATGTGAAAACAAAATTTACACATATAATCTAATCTAATAAAATACATATGATGAGTTTGTTTAATTACACCTTCTCGTCTTTGGCGGCATCTTTGGTTGGAGGTGATAGAAGATGCGCTTCAGGTTCAGCGTAATTTGTCACATGCTAGAGAATTCAGGTAGTATGGAACATTTGAATAATCTATTGTAAAGCTTCATTTAGCTTTATTATCCATAGCTGCATAAAGAAAGAGCTATCATAAATAACATATTTACTCGAAAAGTTTATGCTATAGCAAATTAAATCATAAAGAAAGAGAGCTATCATAAAGGTTATGCTAGTACACTCCTATCCCGTGCTTGGCTTAACTTCATACAAGCCACATAATTATCACCATTTCCTTCTGAAAAGCACAGCACAATCAAGATGAGAACAAAACCAAAAGCGAAAATAAAAAGGGAAAAATTAACTAAGCATAATATATGTTACATAGAGACGGAATTGATTGGTATGTTCGATGTACTCTATCTTTTTGATGTGCCATCATCACCACCGCAAGCCACTACATTGATGTTGATAATCTAATCGGAAAAAAAAAACCCAAAAATCAGAAACATCAATCGAAATAGTAATATCTGAGTTCACAACACATTCCGGGTCTCAATCAACATCGAACCCAAAACCATAAATCTGCCATCCCTCTCCATCGCTATTACCAGAATAAGGGGTAGTAGATAGTAGATATATGATACCTATCCATCATACCATCCTAAATATTAACTACTAAACTAATTAAGAAAAATAAATGAGGAAGCTAGGGTTCTAACAATCCTCGATTAAGACCACTTAGTTTAGCAACTAACTGTTAAAATGGGCTCAAGGGGAAACATAGTAAATTAACCGAATTTCCACTTTTCTCAACTAAGAGCTAATCTTTCCAATTCCTTATACATTTAATGGAACCAGTTGTTCATCAAATAAGTGATTCTACTATTATCAATATAGCGTCAAATTCTTAATTCACATATGTGTACATAATACAAGTTATATAGATTAATGTTGGGAGCTCTGTTTGGTACTCTCTAGAACAAAGAAAGAAGGCAAACAAATGGAATAGTGTTGATGTTGGACTTGCATTAAAAAGGTAAAAAAATGTTTGACCCTTTGGATCATACCATAGAAATCTCTTATACTCGCCTTCCTTTCGTGTGTAGACATGGTGGTGGTGCCATCTGCATAAACCTGTAGTATGTGTAAGCCAAAAACTTCATTAATGGACATACTAATTAGCCTCTCGGAAACAAAATTACTCAAACACGTTTCAATGTTGACCTGGAAAATCAGGATCCTCAAGAGTCCAAGAGCCCCAGCAAGGTGACAGTCCGACCATTGAACAAAGAAAAGAAAAAACTGTGCAGCCGGGCTATATGACATTCTCATCTGCACACACGCACCATCATACTCCCTTGGGAAATCAGATGCCCTGCACCAGAAAAGTCAGTAATCAAACATATCAATTACTACAATGTTGCAAAATCTTGCATAAACTGTTATCAATTTCAAATAAGCCATAGTAAATTCAACCTCAAAAGCCAGAGTCTATATCCTTTTCTAAACTAATATGACTTCAAATCATATTTCAACTTCAGTAATCAGAAAATGCATTTTGATTTTCATTCCATAAGTTAAACATGGGGCTTTGTTTATCCAAGGAGTATAGATTTACCCCACTCTATTAACATATACAGCAACAATAAATGTGAAATTTGTAGGGATTCTTGAGGTTTTAACTTATACACCAACAATTGGCAAACATAGAAACAACTCATATCTTAAGAATCAATGTTAGCTATTACAAGCTAAAAAATAAAATCAAACTCTATGAAATTCATAATGAAAGCCATTTTGCTGATTAAATAAATCAGATACCTTTATCCCATATAGAAGCAACCACTACAGTCAAACATGAACCAAATATATGAGTAAAAAAAAAAACCCTAATTTCGTCTAAAAGATTACAACCCCAGATACTAAATTGAAAGATTTATGAGAAAACAAAACATGTATTTCATAAAAATAACCAAAAAGATCAAAACATGGCACATACCCACAAAATAATACGGAGTAATAAAAAAAAGAAATTAAAAATGGTTGGTTCCTTACAGAGTATTAGCATGTTGTATATCTGCTTCAAGAACTTTGAGTGAGTCTTTAAATGATTTTCTCATTGATCCCACATACATCTCTTTATGTATGTATTTATTTATTTATTTATATAAATATATAAATAAATATATATTTTTCTTCAGAAGGGAAGAATTACACATTGTAGATGGGATTGGCCGGCGAGGTGACCGTTTGTGACCGTCGAAGGTATTGGCCGGAGAGGTGGTAGGGAAAAAGTCGATGGAAAATTGAGAGTGGCGGTAGAGAGATGTATGTGTTAATTTAGGGTGGAGGGATATTATATAGGGAATTAATTTGTAGGTAGAAGGGTAGATAGGTAATTTCGGATATCTCTTCACTCAACCTTTCAGCCAAAAAAACATAAATGCATAATAAGGGGTAGTAGATAAGTACATAACATATACACGTACATATGTAAATGTATTTTTGAAAATAAGAGCATATAAGTTAAGGTCACATGCATGATTCATATTTAATTTGAATTTTAAACATTTTTAAGAAACAATTATTATTATACTTGGGAAAAAGTCTATATAAAAGCTACTAATAGACAAAGCTTTCCGGTCATATGGTTGTTGTGGTCGCACCAAATTACAGCTTTGCCAGTTGTCCTTTGTACAGCTCCACGATTTTTTCGATGTCATTTTTTTAGAACACTCGATAGTAGCAAGTTTTGTGTCAGTTGTGTCAACTTATTGTCATAATGACATAATGGTGCCCAATGACATAGTCACTTCAATTTCCGACCTTCACATTTACCAATTTGCCTTTATTTCTATACACTAAGAAAGAAGGGGAAAAAAACCACTTCGTCAAACCACGAAATCGAAGTAACACCAAAATCACACGGGTGTGCCAATGGTATCACTTTGGTGACGTGTCGGTTAATAAACTGACAAAAGCATTGGGAGTGATTGTAAGATCACTTGCATTGGTGATGGATAATCGTGAGTGTCACGTCGACACAACTAAATGTCATCCTACGAGTCTACGACAAGTTGTAGACTTGTAGGGAGGATTTCCACGACTACTTATAACTAAAAATGAGCCTACTAATTGGGTTTAGTGCGTGGAAATGTATCAAACTATGATCTGACATTTATGTTATGTAGTTAACTACTAGAGCTTCCATTGTATGTAACAAACTTGTAATTCCTTTACATTGTATGTATTTTGAAAAAATTAACGGTTGTAAGGGACGCCACGTGGAAGCTTATATAATCGACACGTTGAAAAAGTACCGTAAATTACATACATTATAAGGAAATTACAAGTTCGTTACATACAATGGAAGCTCGAGTAGTTCGCTACATAAAATGAATGTCAGAACACAGTTTAATACATTTTCATGCATTAAACCCCTACTAATTAATTGATTTTATTTTTTAGAAATAAAGTAAAAGAAAAGAGGAAATGAAAAAGGAAAAACATTAAAATATTGAAGGGGGTCGCGCTTTTTTCATTGTTGCACGATGTCCGGACCAAGACTAGCCACCATGACTAAACGTCTAAACCCATTGCGTGTGTCGTGGAGTCGTCACTCGAGAACTAATCGGAGCACGGTTCCACTACAAGTGGTCTATGCTTTTTTTTTTTTTTTTTTTTGATTATTATTATTATATTTTGAATTTTACTTGGGGAAAAAAAAAAAAAAACATTCCATTTGGACTACCCAAATTTATAAAGCATGAAAGGACAAACGAGGCCACCCAAAGTAATATCCATATCAAATTGATCCGAAATGAAAGTAACGTTTTGTTATTTTCTTGTATTATATTATATATAGCATTCCACATATATTATGTAACAATATAACATCCTTGGTAAGAAAAAAAATGAGTCACAAGTCGATCAATACAAATTAAATATAAATTATTAATTTTTAAAAGGTTGATATTAATCTCTTAAATTTCGGAAATATAAAAAATATAATAATATAATAATACTAGTATAACATAAACTGAGCAGCCTGCGAAGCCTATCACCCCTAAATTTTTTTAAATGTACATCTACATTTAAGTCCTATATGTCATGAAAATAAAGCGGAATAACAATAACTTGATACTTTAGTTGTCACCACGTGACTCGACTCGTGTCATATAACACACAAATGAAATTTTTTTTTTATATCAAAACAAAAATGAAAAATTAAACACTAATAAGTATCTACATATTTTATATATAGATCACAATTTTTCAAAAATTAGTACTACGTACAAGTTTATACAATCTAAAAATCCTAAAAGAGTATATTAATTTTAGAAAATATATTGTATTTATTGTGTAAATTTAAAAAATTATATTCTGAGGTTAAACCTTAAACGTGGTAATCGAATGGATGACACTATTGTAAAAACTTGACTCTTCAACCCGTCATTTACCCCCTAAACATTTTTTAATCATTTAAGATATCACTTAAAGTTACAATCATTGTGTAAGATTCATAATAATTGGCTATCTTCAAATTCATAATATATTATTATTGGCCAATTTGTATAGTTTACCATTGGCACTGAAAATTTAAATACTTGATATATATATTTGGGTTTAGTGTCTGGAAATGTACCAAACTTGTGTTCGATATCAATTGTGTGTATCATACTTACACTCATCATTTTTAATGCATCAAACTTTCAAAAAAGGTGTTTTGGTGTATTTTGGTGACGTGTCGCTCGTTTAAGGTGCCACGTGGCATCATCAGAGTTTGACACGTCATCAAAACTTCATCAAAATACACTAAAACACCATTTTTGAAAGTTAGATGCATTAAAAATAACGAGTGTAAGTATGATATACACAATTGATATTGTGCACAAGTTAGGTGCATTTTCAGACACTAACCCCTGTATATTTTGCAAATTATCCATTATTGTATAACTTTTTTTGTAGATGTGGCCATCTTTGATATCTAAAGCCAAGCAAGGTGGTCTGGATGCCATACAAACCTATGTGTTTTGGAATCTCCATGAGCCACAACCTGGCCAGGTCTTTCTCAAACACCAAATTTGTCACTCATTCTTACCAGCTCCAATATATACACATTATTATATGTGTATATATATATAAACCATATATGTTCTAATGATTAACTAACTTGCAGTATGATTTCAATGGAAGAAATGATATAGTAAGTTTTATTAAGCAAGTCCAACTACAAGGGCTTTATGTAAGCCTTCGAATTGGACCTTTCATTGAAGCTGAATGGGGTTATGGGTACGTAAACTAAATTTAGAACCATTGACTGCTAGCTTAGCTCTCGGGTAAAAGTTAGTATTCATTATGATTTGATTATGTTTTCAGAGGCTTACCATTTTGGTTACATGATGTTCCTGGCATTGTCTTCCGATCCAACAATGAACCATTCAAGGTAACCACACTTTTGACCATGATCAAAGTCAACCTAGTTGATAATTGAATTTGAAACTTATTTTAAAAGTTGTAGTTGCTGTGACTATCTTAAGTTGTCACATGAGAAAATATTTAATTATGTAACAATACGAATATTAAGATCTGATTAATGTGTCTTACTTCTCAACAAATCAGAATTTTATAAATTGTGACTTTGACATGAAAAAGTCAAAGTTTGACATATGTTATGTTGTGCTCCTGTAGTTTTATATGCAAAACTTCACAACCAAAATAGTGAACATGATGAAGGAAGAGAAATTGTTTGCTTCACAAGGAGGTCCAATCATTCTATCTCAGGTTTGAAAGTTTATATTTCTAGCTCATTTTTGATAAGACATATATATACATATATACATACTAAAGTGAGCTATTCGAATTAAAAACTTCTTGGCAAGCCTATTTGGGCGATTTTATAAGCATTTTTGCCTGATGATCGACCAAAAAATGTATACATGGTAGATAGAAAACGAGTATCAAAATGTGGAAGGAGCTTTTCATGGGGACGGATATGTCAACTGGACTGCACAAATGGCGGTGGGCCAAAATACGGGTGAACCATGGATGATGTGCAAGCAAGATGACGCCCCTGATCCCGTGGTTTGTCTCTTATATTTCTATTGTCTAAACAATTCTCTCCATTATACGTTGACTCAAACATATGCATCCCGCAGATCAACACATGTAATGGGATGAGATGTGCCGAAACATGGAAAGGACCAAACTCTCCAAATAAGCCTTCTCTTTGGACTGAAAACTGGCCTTCTTTGTAAGTACTTACTTCCCTAAAACCTCTAAACAGAGCTCACAACTCAATATTTGTACTAATATAAATATGCTTCATCTGCCTAAAAATGTGCATAAAAGATTTTCTTGGTGGATATAGCAGAATGATTGGTGGAAAATGAGAGAAAATAAGTGGAATGCATGTGTTATTCAGTGTTTGAATTATGCATATCTGTAAGCCTATATTTTAAGCATCTATAACATTACTCATACTAATAATAACTTTTCTGTTTACTTTTGAAGCTTACAAGGATACGGAGAAGAACCATACTTGAGATCTGCCCAAGATATTGCCTTTCAAACAACACTATTCATCTTAAAGATGAATGGAAGCTATGTAAATTACTATATGGTAATATACTATGCATATAAAATGTAGACATCGATCTATTTGTGTTGTCGTTTGCTAAAAACTTTTTCATCATAACAGTATCATGGAGGAACAAATTTTGGACGCACACCCGCAGCATTTATCATAACAGCTTATTACGATCTAGCTCCTCTTGATGAATATGGCATAATCAATCAACCAAAATATGGGCATCTTAAGGATATGCATGCAGCACTGAGGCTATGTTCGCAGGCATTACTCTACGGAGAGTTGGCAATTGAAACGTTGGGCCAAGATCAAGATGTAAGAATGTGTTTTTTGGTGTATTAATGTAGACACATGGTATGATTTTTCTACATGAATTAACTATAACTTTCGTCATATAGGCATATGTATACAACGGAAGTTCAGTCGAATGTGCTGCATTTCTTGTTAATAACAGTAGCCGAGAAAGTGTTGTTGTATTCCAGAGTTCTTCATACACTTTGCCATCCAAGTCGATTAGCATCTTGCCCGATTGCAAAACTGTAGTCTTTAATACTAACACGGTATGTTTCTCGCATTCTACAAAGCTGTTTTAAGAATCTATGATCTATAAAAATTAATTTTTCAAACTGCAACAGGTGAGCACACAAGTTAATACTAGATCAATGCAGCCGATCATGAAATTCGCCTCATCTCAACAATGGGACACATATAGTGAAGTTGTCCCTCAATTTGATAAAACCTCATTGAGGTCAGATACATTGTTAGAACACTTGAATACTACGAAAGACACAACTGATTATCTTTGGTACACAATGAGGTAAACTTTAGAAAAATTCATTTTCATTTGAGTAGTTATAAGAAAATAATATAAATTGATCATTGTGCACATATAGTATCCAGCAAGACTCCCCAGAAGAGCAGAATATGGTGAAAGTGAACTCGCTTGGACATGTTCTACGTGCATATCTAAACGGAGCTCTTGTGGGTATGAACTTGTGTTTATATGTTGAGTTCATATCTATCTTGTCATCACATTGACTGATAACTGACCAATGATCTTGTTTTTCAATCTGAGTTTAGGTGCTGGGCATGGATCCCGTAAAGTTTCGAGCTTTTCATATGAAAACACCATTACTTTCTCTGATGGGATCAACAACATATCTTTCTTGAGTGTAATGGTTGGATTGCCGGTAGGTTAAGTTCCATTCTTTCTTAATGTCAACTTTTAGAAGGTAAAACATATAAGACAGAAATTACATTACTGATCTAATTATGCAATGAGTTGTGAAGGATTCAGGAGCGTTTATGGAGCGTAGACGATATGGATTAAGTGAGGTACTTATTCAAGAACAGAACTTCACGAGCTACTCGTGGGGATACCAAGTAAGTCACAGAAGAAAATTACACTTTGTGTGATTTTTTCTAAATCCTGGAGTTTAATTGAGGCAAGGGGTATTACAAATGGGGATTCATTAATGAATTAATTTTAGGTCGGCTTACTCGGGGAGAAGTTGTTGGTTTACACAGACGAAGGGTCAAGTAAAGTCTCATGGAGCCAGTATCAGAATCCTAGTACTCTAACATGGTACAAGGTGAGCCTTAGACCCTTTTATTTACAAGGTTTTGAAAGAATGAGTTTGAGCAGTCCCTGTAAGAAATGCTACCAACATAAATGATATAGGGGTGGTATCCTGGGTCGGGTTGGTTGGTTTGGGTTGTCGAATTGAGATTGCCTAACCCGAACTGATTTGATAAATGGGTTGTCCAAGCCCGGTTGAAAGGTTGAAAAAGTTCTTAACACGGACTCGACCCACATAACGTGTTTGTGTAAACGCGTTGATTGGTTGGCGGGTTGGTATTCAGGTTGGCGGATTCATTTTGGGTTGTCAGGTTAGTTACGGGTCGAAATGGGTCAATTTGATGGTTTGGCTTAAGGTTGTTCCGTTGGAGTATATAAAAAAAATAAAATTTTCATAAGAGTTTTTTGGGTGGTGGGTTGACTCGTTAACCCAAATTTTGACTCAAATCCGACTCGAAAATCTAAACAGATTGACGGGTTGAGATTCTCAATCCTAACTCATTTATCTTCGTGTAGATTTTATGTCGTCCCGAGAATAGCCACGCCTAATATAAATACGTTGCTAATGAAATATCCATGACATAACTTACATAGTATTGCATCACGTCTCAAGATTTACGTGTTCCTAAGCTAAATATTGTTGTTCGTTCCTACTTAACAGACAACATTTGACATGCCTGAGGGCAACGAACCGATTGCATTAAATCTTGGTTCAATGGGGAAAGGAGAAGCATGGATCAATGGCCAAAGTATTGGAAGATATTGGGTCTCTTTTACAACTCCTAAAGGCACTCCTTCACAAACATGGTAAATCTGGAACCCTGAATTCAATAAATGTTATTATATGTTCCCCATAAATTGTTTGCTATGTGTGACAAACTGACTTATGTTTGATAGGTACAATGTACCTCGGTCTTTCCTTAAACCGACGTCAAACCTACTAGTTTTGTTTGAGGAAGAATATGGAAACCCATTGAATATTTCATTAGACACTATTTCAGTCAGCAACCAAGTTTGTGGACGAGTATCGGATTTACATCCTCAAAAAGTAAGTTCACGGGAAGTACTTGATCATTATCAAAGGAAACTTAGGCAAGGAGTTCATCTACAGTGTCCTAAAAACCAAACAATTTCAAGGATCATATTTGCAAGTCATGGTAACCCGTCTGGTGACTGCAAAAGCTACTCCATTGGGAAGTGTCATTCGCCGAATTCTCAACAAATCGTCGAAAAGGTAAACTTCTTTTATATTAAATCCTTTGGTTGTTTACTACAACCCAACTCCTTTGACTTGTATGTATAATAGCATTTTGGTATTTCAGGCTTGTTTGGGGAAAAGGCAATGTTCGATTCCTCATACGACTGAAAATTTTGGTAGCGACCCATGTCCTGGGACGCCTAAGGCGCTTTTGGTGGACGCACGATGTGAATAACGAACTACAAATACTTTATAATCTATTCTTTTGCACACAAAAGGGGAAGCAAGAAACACAAACAAGGAATATAGTTTACAAGATATAACATACTTAAATTCATTTATTGTATTTAATATATGTTCATTTGAATGTACACTGGAATAAGCTTGAATTCAATTATTTACTCCATCCATCCAAATATCCAATAAGTTTCAATTTATATAAATTATGGGCTCAATTAAAATAAAACTACCAGTGTTATTTGTTTGGGCCTAAGGCTATAAGTTTTTCAACTTTATGTCCAGTGTTGGGCCTATTGGGCATTGGCCATCCAATTTTTTCTTTCTGTTTTTATTTTTTATTTTTCTAATATTTTCTTAATAAAATGGAAAATTATCAATACATCATTGTAAGTATAGAATTTGGAACAATATGTACAATTCGAAAGTTCAAGGACTAAATGTTTATAATTTCATCTAATCTAATTTTAAGTATATGCTTCGAGGAGTGATTTCGTACACCGCTAATTATCGTTTATAATATTGTACAAAATAACACTATAAAACATAATTGATGGTGTATAAAAAGCATAACAGTGTACCAATCATTAGACACTTTTACTCCATGTATCATATATTCCCTTAAAATTTACTTGTGTTTATTTAAGCTATTTCATACTAGTAAATTCATCACCACGGATCGATGTATTGAGAGTAATGATAGCAATAATTGGTGGGATGATGCACCACTAATACCACTGGAGTACAAAAATTCTTCCTCCATCATAAATTTAGAATCATACCCTGACCACTTGGGGGATTTTATATATAGAATATAGATATAGATATAGATATAGATATAAGTATTATCTATTTATTTAATATTTTTTATTATATTTGTCATTAGTTTGAGTCTTTTACTAATAATTATAAAATATGTAAATGTATTAAAAGTATATTAATACAACATACATACGAAATATCATACATGTGATATTTAACGGTTTCGTTTATATCAATCTCAACGTGAAATAGGAAAACTGAATAGTGAACAATTTTTTATAGACAACGTAATTATAACGCCCCTCATTTAATATCACAATATAATATTAAGTTTGGCGGAAGCGAATACTTGAAATACATATTCTATTAGAATTCTGCTAGAAATTTTCGCAAACCTTTATACAACATGTTTAACTATTAAACAAACATAGTTAACTTGTTTACAAACCCGGTGCATTATATACTACAAAACATTATATATTACAAACTGGATCAGAGTTGCAAGTTTCAAACATTCCCAGCATCAAAACGTCCTTCCTGTCTACCCACAAACTAAACATCACCTGCAGGAAGTAAATTGAGGGATTATCACAAAGCTAAGTGAATGAATTATCAACTACAATTCAATTTAGCTAGCAATCTGTCACAATCAATAATGCAACAAATAACGTCAAGAGGAACGGTGGTTCCTAAGGACCCTGTTCCGGGTGGCCCCATCAGAACACTTAGATCAACTGTAGGCCAAAACAGTGATTAACCGCTAACTAAATGCTAATCTCCATCAACACATGTACGCAACCCTGTGTTGACCAACATTAGCAATCAAGTCCAACCGACAATCTAGTTGACCTCTGGATTATACATTTCAATTCAATGTTCATCAAACAACCAATCAAATGTCATATCATTTCAAGGTTAACATATTATCAATAGTAATCCTATAATTACTGATTGAAATCAAACTGACACAACCAAATCAAACTGTGAGTTTCAAATCCACTCACCGATACCTCAGAAGTCGCAACACTCAGCTTCAAATCACTGAGTCTTTGGGGTATCTGAAACATTACACAACAAACAAGTTAGTAACTCGTCTCATTATCATTATCATAACATATTTATCCAAATCAGGTAAATCCCTGAAGTCTAAGCAAATAAAAGTTCAACCAGAAAATTCCCGAAATGACGTTTAAAACTGAAAAATGCCATTTTCGGCCCCTAGATGGCCCCGAATGGCCAAAAACTGACTAGGCTATAATATATAGCTTTGATCATTTGGTCGTTTCCGAGTGACCATGCGAATTTCAACTCAATCCGAGTTAGTGAAATTCGTCACTAAACCGTGACCCTGAAAAGACTTTCAAAATTTGCAAAACCCGTCAAAATTATTCATGCAAACGCGATCCGGACTAGGGGGCTGGATCGCGTTCGCCTTTAGAAAATATTCTGTCACCGTTTAACACTTGGCAACGCGATCCGGGCAAGAGTTCCGGATCGCGTTTCAGCTCTTATTCTGACCTGCAAACACACAGCTCGAACCCAAATCCTTATATCACCATTTCAATCACATGAATCTCAGTTTTCAAGTTACTAAACACTCAAATACAACCATATACATACACTAAAGCATCATTCAAGCTTCAATTCACATATTATTAACAATTTACATAATCAAAGTTAAAAATCCAAATTCATTACAATAAGAACACTTAATATCATGTTCAAGAACAAGAATTCATAATCAGCATCACCCTTACTCAGTTTATGATCATCACAATCATCATACATTAGCAACTATCAACTACCAATTCAAATTTATAAACTAATCAATTACTTAGGTTCATAAATATCCATACTTACACTTGTATGATGAAGGTAGTGATAGCAATTAGATGGTGATTATACTTGCAAAAGATCACAGCTCCAAATCAACAGGTTTTGTTTGTGATTTAACTTTGGTTTTGTTCTTGGGTTTAAGGGTTTTAGTTCTAGGTTTCCAAATAGAGAAAGTAAGAAACTTTCCTAAAATGGAAGGTATATAAGTCGGCTAAGATTTTACACCGACTCCGTATTCACTTAAAACTAATCCCCTTTCAATCTATTGCCTGGAACCTAAAAATCATTTGTGAGAAACTTATTTTATTGCACCGTCAACTATAGTAAATTAAAACAATCAATAATTTACTAAGCACAATAAGTCCTAAGGCTTATTTAATTAAGTTTCGCAAACAAACACATATTATCAAATAATTTCTAACACAATTAAATACATCAATTTAAAATTAGAAATTACCGGACCAAAAGAGAGGATGTTACAACTCTCCCCCCCTTAAGAAGATTTCGTCCCCGAAATCTCATCACGATCAAATAATCCAGGATATCTGGATCTCATATTATCCTCGGTTTCCCAGGTTAGGTTTGAACCTAAACTATGTTTCCACTTTACTAACACCATGGGAATCTGTTTCTTCCTAAGTTTAGTAACTTTTCTGTCAAGAAGCTCGACTGGTTCTTCTACTAACTTCTGACTCTGATCTACTTTCAAATCTTTCAAAGGAAGAATCTGAGACTGGTCTTCAACGTTACATTTCCTCAAATAACAAATGTTAAACGTGTCATGAATACCAGCAAGCTCTGGAGGAAGATCCAATGTAACAGACTGATCATTAACAATCTGACGAATTCTAAACGGTCCAATATATCGAGGAGCCAATTTGCCACGTTTCCCAAACCGAATTACCCCTTTCCAAGGCGAAACCTTCAAATAAACAAGTTCACCTTCAACAAAAGTAACAGGTCGACGTTTAGGATCAGCATATTGTTTCTGTCTATCACGTGCAGCTTTCAACTTTTCTCGAGCCACTGCCACTTTATCAGCTGTCATCTGAACAATGTCTAGACCTGCAAACTGTTTCTCACCTGCCTCTAACCAGCAAGTTGGAGTTCTACAACGGCAATCATAAAGCATTTCATATGGAGGCATGCCAATACTGGAATGATAAGAATTATTATAAGCAAACTCAACCAATGGCAAATGAGAATCCCAAGAACCACCATACTCCAGAATACAAGCTCTCAACATATCCTTCAATGTCTAAATAGTACGTTCTGACTGACCATCTGTTTGAGGATGATAAGCTGTACTGAGGTTAGAGATTAGCAAAACAGTCTAAGACTGAAACTGGTCCTGAACCGGACTGGGACCGGTCCTAGAAAAACTGGACTGGAAAAAGGACTGGACTGGTCCTAGGACTGCCTGCCAGTCCTACTTCAGTCCTACTTTTCAGTCAGAAGACTGGTTAAAAACTGGACTGAAATAAGTTTAAACTGGTTAAAGACTGAAACTGGTTTAAAACTGACAAAAAGACTGAAATGTATTATATGCTATTTATGTTTATTTATGGTTTTTAAACTTTTTTTCTTTCCTTAATAAATTTAATAAAGGTCAAATTGTATTTGATACATTTTTATTTCTTTATTTGTAAACTTTTATTTATTTTTACATCAACAATTTCAATTATATACATTTTAATTTAATCATACTTTACATTTATTAATTTTTTCTATTGGCTTTATTATTTTGCACCATGAAATATGAAGTTATATAACTCGTCGAAAGTTTCTGGTTAAGAATTTTCATTTTAATCTCGATAAAAAAATAAATAAAAGTTCAAATTGTAACTATTGATAAAATTATCGACCATGAAAAAAAAGACTGGAAATAACTGAAACTGGACTGGGACTGGACTGAAATTCTAAGAAAAACTGGCAAAACTGGTGAAAAATTGGACTGAAACTGAACCAGTCCTAGAAAAAACTGGTTTTTAATTTTCTGTTAAAAAACTGAACTGTTTTGAACTGGACTGAAAACCAGTTTTATCTGGTCCTTGCTCATCTCTAACTGAGGTTCACACGTGTACCCAACTCATGCTGTAAACTTTGCCAAAAATGAGATACAAACCTCGGATCTCTATCAGATACAATAGATAATGAAATACCATGCCGAGTAACAATCTCATTCATATACAACTGTGCAAGTTTACTCAAAGATGCAGTTTCACTAGTAGCGAGAAAATGAGCACTCTTGGTCAATCGGTCAACAATAACCCAAACCATATCATTTCCTCGAGCAGTTCGAGGCAACTTGGTAACAAAATCCATAGTCAAATGTTCCCATTTCCATTCAGGAATCTCAAGCTGTTTCAACGATCCATACGGCTTCTGGTGTTCAGCTTTAACTTGAGAACAAATATGACAAGAACTAACAAACCTTGCTACATCCATTTTCATTGTAGGCCACCAATACAAAGGTTTCAAGTCATTATACATTTTTTTACTTCCAGGATGTATAGACAATCTGGACTTATGGGCTTCATTCATAATAACATCCCGAAGACCACCAAACCAAGGAATCCAAACACGAGACTGAAAGGTTTTTAATCCTCTCGAATCATCTAGTAACAATTCCTTTTGATTCAGCATAATTTCAGCTTTTAAATTATGATCTAACAAAGCCTCTAACTGTGCAGCTTTTATCTGAGTCACCAAATCAGAGGAAACTTCTAAACGCATAAAATAAACTCGATCAGAAGTTACCTTGCGGCTTAAAGCATCAGCAACCACATTGGCTTTCCCTGGATGGTATTTAATTTCACAATCATAATCCTTGATTAATTCCAACCATCGTCTCTGCCGCATATTCAACTCTTGCTGTGAAAATATATATTGAAGACTCTTGTGATCTGTACAAATAACACATTTGGTACCATACAAGTAATGCCTCTAGATTTTCAAAGCAAACACTACCGCTGCAAGCTCTAAATCATGGGTAGGATAATTTCTTTCATGAGGTTTGAGCTGACGAGAAGCATAAGCAATCACACGATCTCGCTGCATTAAAACACAACCCAAACCAGAAATCGATGCATCACAGTAAACAACAAAATCATCGGACCCATCTGGCAATGCTAACACAGGAGCCTGACATAACAACTGTTTCAGAGTTTGAAAAGCCATTTCCTGTTGTTCAGTTCACACAAACTTTTCATCCTTACGGGTTAGTTTAGTCAATGAACCGGCAATTTTAGAAAAATCTTTAATAAACTTCCGGTAATAACCCGCCAAACCAAGAAAACTCTTTATTTCTGAAGTAGACTTTGGAGCTTTCCAATTCATTACAGCTTCAATTTTCGAAGGATCAACTTTAACACCATCATTACAAATGATATGACCCAAAAATTGTACCTCTCGAATCCAGAACTCACATTTAGAAAACTTTGCATACAAATATTCTCTTTTCAAGGTTTCCAATACTAACCTCAAATGCATTCCATGTTCTGATTCGGATTTAGAATATACCAAAATATCATCGATAAATACAATCACAAATTTATCAAGAAAAGGTCGACAAACACGGTTCATCAAATCCATAAAAACTGCTGGAGCATTCGTTAATCCAAAAGGCATAACCAGGAATTCAAAATGACCATACCTGGTTCGAAATGCAGTTTTAGGAATATCACAATCACGAACACGAACTTGATGATAACCTGACCTCAAATCAATCTTTGAATAAAACGAAGATCCCTGCAACTGATCAAATAAATCATCTATGCGAGGCAGAGGATATTTATTCTTTACTGTCCGTTTATTCAATTCCCTATAATCAATGCACATTCTGAAAGAACCATCTTTCTTTTTCACAAACAGAACCGGTGCACCCCAGGGAGAAGAACTAGGTCTAATAAACCCTTTATCCAACAACTCCTGTATCTGATTCATCATTTCACGTATCTCAGATGGAGCTAATCTATAAGGGGCTTTGGCTATAGGTGAAGAGCCAAGAACAAGATCAATCTGGTATTCAACTTCCCTAACCGGTGGTAAACCAGGTAATTCATCAGGGAACACTTCCGGATACTCAGAAACAACCGGTACATCAGAAAGAGACTTCTTTTCTAACTTAGCATCAATCACATAAGCTAGATACGATTCACAGCCTTTGGACAAAGATTTCCTAGCTTTCATCATACTAATCAAAGGTATACAAACATTATCCCCGTTCTCCTCGAGCCACGACATATGACTCTTCAGAGATTGGAATTCTAATCAGCTTATTGTGGCAATCTATGCTTGCTTTATACTGACTTAACCAATCCATACCAATAATCACATCAAAACTAGCAATTGGCATCAACAGAAAAGAAATTGGGAAAGTCTGGCCATCTATCATAATACTAGCTCCAATTACCGAAGTGGTAACAAGAACTGACTTGCCACTAGCTATTTCTACTTCAACTGGGTTTGTTATCACAGTAGGCATCATTTTCAAATTATCACAGAAGTACATAGATACAAACGAACAATTCGCACCAGAATCAAACAAAACACGAGCTGGTACAGAATTTACAAGAAAAGTACTCGTGATCACGTCATCTGTATGGACAGCTTCATCCACTGTCATTTGAAAAGCCCTACTAACTGCAGATGGCGGATTCTTCCGCTTTTGACCGGAAGAAGATGAACTAACAACCGACCCAGAACCCTGTCTCTTAGCCTCAGAACACTGATTCGCACGATGACCTTCCTTATGGCAATTCCAACACACATAAGTAGGAAAAACACAATCTTTGGCTTCATGCCCAATCACACCACATTTCACACATCTAGTGGTTTGCACAGTACACGGCCCAAAATGTCTAGCTCTACACTTAATACACCAATTGGGACGATCAGAAGTACCACCACGACTTTCTTGTTTCTTACCCTGCTGATTTCCTTGCCACCGTTGCTTACCTTTACTAGAAGGTTCACTCTTAGATTTCTGAGTAGTCATTTCCTTACTTGATGCTTGTTGAGGTTTCAAATCACTGTCAACTGATCGAGCTAACATAAAAGCTTGAGAAAGAGAGCCCGCTAATCTCACTGAAGTTCGATAATGATTAGGTAAAGTACCCACAAACTGTTCTATTTGAGTTCTCTCATCAGGAACCCACTGCTGAACAAACCTGAGTTTCTCTGTGAACTGATTTATCAAATCATCCATTGACATATTATCAGTTAATTGCAAATCCATAAACTCTTTTCTAATTCGAGCTATATCATAGTTTGAACAATACTGCTTACAAACTTCATTATGAAAATCAGGCCATCGGATAGATGCTTTCTGAAAAGGAGATAACACAGAAGTAATCGAATCCCACCAATTCATAGCTGCTCCTTTTAAAAGTTGAGTTGCATAAGGAACTTTTAGTTCTTCCTCACATTGACAGACTTCAAATTTCTTTTCAATATCCCTCAACCAATCAAGAGTTACCGAAGGATTTGTACTACCAGAATACACAGACGGATTAGTGCTCATAAAGGTTTTAAATGAACACACCTTTTGTTTTGGCGGTGAAATCGTACTAAACACAGGATGAGAAGATTCAGCCTTTTTTGTTGTTTATACATTCTAAGTGCTTGGTTTTCCTCTTCCAATTGAAGGAGATACTCATCTCTTTCTAACTCCTCTCTAGCATGGAAAGAAGTACCAGTATGCTCAGCCCGATTGTCGTGAGTCTCAACAGTAACTTCCGGCCTTGAGACATTATTAGGGTTAACAGGTGGTTGCTCGTTATCCGCCATATCTGTAAACACAACAACAGCTCACAAATCGTTAATCGTTAGCACCTATCCTACTAACCGATTCACATTCAGTACATAATCCCATTCCCAAGAATGTTTGACACAACACAATCAAAGTTTAGGATTGAACATACAATCATATTCAATTGCCCCAAACCTATTGCTCTTATACCAACTTATAACGCCCCTCATTTAATATCACAATATAATATTAAGTTTGGCGGAAGCGAATACTTGAAATACATATTCTATTAGAATTCTGCTAGAAATTTTCGCAAACCTTTATACAACATGTTTAACTATTAAACAAACATAGTTAACTTGTTTACAAACCCGGGGCATTATATACTACAAAACATTATATATTACAAACTGGATCAGAGTTGCAAGTTTCAAACATTCCCAGCATCAAAACGTCCTTCCTGTCTACCCACAAACTAAACATCACCTGCAGGAAGTAAATTGAGGGATTAGCACAAAGCTAAGTGAATGAATTATCAACTACAATTCAATTTAGCTAGCAATCTGTCACAATCAATAATGCAACAAATAACGTCAAGAGGAACGGTGGTTCCTAAGGACCCTGTTCCGGGTGGCCCCATCAGAACACTTAGATCAACTGTAGGCCAAAACAGTGATTAACCGCTAACTAAATGCTAATCTCCATCAACACATGTACGCAACCCTGTGTTGACCAACATTAGCAATCAAGTCCAACCGACAATCTAGTTGACCTCTGGATTATACATTTCAATTCAATGTTCATCAAACAACCAATCAAATGGCATATCATTTCAAGGTTAACATATTATCAATAGTAATCCTATAATTACTGATTGAAATCAAACTGACACAACCAAATCAAACTGTGAGTTTCAAATCCACTCACCGATACCTCAGAAGTCGCAACACTCAGCTTCAAATCACTGAGTCTTTGGGGTATCTGAAACATTACACAACAAACAAGTTAGTAACTCGTCTCATTATCATTATCATAACATATTTATCCAAATCAGGTAAATCCCTGAAGTCTAAGCAAATAAAAGTTCAACCAGAAAATTCCCGAAATGACGTTTAAAACTGAAAAATGCCATTTTCGGCCCCTAGATGGCCCCGAATGGCCAAAAACTGACTAGGCTATAATATATAGCTTTGATCATTGGGTCGTTTCCGAGTGACCATGCGAATTTCAACTCAATCCGAGTTAGTGAAATTCGTCACTAAACCGTGACCCTGAAAAGACTTTCAAAATTTGCAAAACCCGTCAAAATTATTCATGCAAACGCGATCCGGACTAGGGGGGCTGGATCGCGTTCGCCTTTAGAAAATATTCTGTCACCGTTTAACACTTGGCAACGCGATCCGGGCAAGAGTTCCGGATCGCGTTTCAGCTCTTATTCTGACCTGCAAACACACAGCTCGAACCCAAATCCTTATATCACCATTTCAATCACATGAATCTCAGTTTTCAAGTTACTAAACACTCAAATACAACCATATACATACACTAAAGCATCATTCAAGCTTCAATTCACATATTATTAACAATTTACATAATCAAAGTTAAAAATCCAAATTCATTACAATAAGAACACTTAATATCATGTTCAAGAACAAGAATTCATAATCAGCATCACCCTTACTCAGTTTATGATCATCACAATCATCATACATTAGCAACTATCAACTACCAATTCAAATTTATAAACTAATCAATTACTTAGGTTCATAAATATCCATACTTACACTTGTATGATGAAGGTAGTGATAGCAATTAGATGGTGATTATACTTGCAAAAGATCACAGCTCCAAATCAACAGGTTTTGTTTGTGATTTAACTTTGGTTTTGTTCTTGGGTTTAAGGGTTTTAGTTCTAGGTTTCCAAATAGAGAAAGTAAGAAACTTTCCTAAAATGGAAGGTATATAAGTCGGCTAAGATTTTACACCGACTCCGTATCCACTTAAAACTAATCCCCTTTCAATCTATTGCCTGGACCCTAAAAACTATTTGCGAGAAACTTATTTTATTGCACCGTCAACTATAGTAAATTAAAACAATCAATAATTTACTAAGCACAATAAGTCCTAAGGCTTATTTAATTAAGTTTCGCAAACAAACACATATTATCAAATAATTTCTAACACAATTAAATACATCAATTTAAAATTAGAAATTACCGGACCAAAAGAGAGGATGTTAATGTGATGGTTGTATGATTGCTTGTATCAACAATAACTTAAAATTTCATGTAGTTTTATTCAAAAAGGTTTATTGTGGCAAGGAAACCAGTAACCTTGTCTACCATATTGGTAGGCTGGTAGCTACGTCACCCACCCAGCAAGATCTTCGTACCTTTAAAGCGCCTCCACCGGCACCCAAGCATATATAGAGCCCGATTGATCCGAACTCATGACCTTGTATTCAATTGGTCTTCATATGCATGGGCCCTGCTTCATAAGCGGCTGGTACCAACATGATAAATGTTTACCCAGAGCAGGGTTCGAACCCCTGACCTCTAGGAGGCCAGGTGAACGCCCTACCACTGGGCCATTTATGCAAGTGGTATTTCATGTAGTTTTAAAAGATACAAGCATATGATTCTTAAATTTATAAAGTATCTTTATTGCATTTTTTGAAACAAGAATAAAGCAATTTATTTATAAAAAAAAAAAAAAAAAGTCACATGTACGTGTAAAAGAATGAGAAAATCAATATGATTGCTCCATTTAAAATTTCATTTTCACATTTTTCTTTGAAATCAAATAAAGCAATTTGATAAAAGAATGAGTAAATTATTTAAATCGTCCCTGTGGTTTTCAATTTGTTCCATAGGTCGTCCATGACTTCCAAAAAGTATTTGAATAGTCCATTTTTAAAAAATTTTGTTCAACGATAGTTCAAAATGGACTACTGGTGAACAAAACTTTCCCAAAAATAAATTATTTAAATAGTCCATTTTGGACTATCGTTGAATAAAAGTTTCAAAAAATAGACTATTCAAATACTTTTTGAAAGTCGAGGACAACCTATGGAACAAATTGAAAACCATAGGGACGATTTAAATTATTTACTCTTAAAGAATCGATGTCATTTTATCTTTAATTAGAGATGTCACGTGATATACTTTCGATGAATTCTTTTCTCCATTTTAATGGATTTTAGAATATCGTAATGTTAACACATAATAATAATAATAACACGCCATTATATCTCCAATTCAAATTCAAATAGTTGATGATTAAAAAAATATAAACATAAAATCTAAGATTGCGTTTGATTCACCAAAAGTTTTCGATGGAATTGAAATTTATCAAAGAAATTGAAATTTAAAGGAATATAATGCGAATATATTCCTTTGAATGTAGAAATTTGATGAATTACTATTTATACTTAATATATCAAATATCAATTCACAAACAAAAGTAGTAAATTATCATGAGTTATTGAAGGGTATATTGGTAACTTTATCATTAAAACATGAGAAATTAAATTCTCATGAGATATATATAGGTGTTAGTGTCTTTTAATTTCTACCACGTGTACACCACAAAAATCAAAGTTACATACTTAAGTTTTTCATATTTTTCTTAATTCATTAGCAAAATTTACCTTTTCACTCCAACCTTCTTCTTTTCACTTAAAGAGCACATCTCAATTTCAAGTAACTATTTTTTTCATCATTATAAATATTCACTTTGAAAGTTTTTCTTTCTTAACCTAATTAACAACTATAGTAATATGTTGATGCCCGGTCAATAATTCCTTCTTTACAACTTTAATCCAAATAACTACAAATAAGCAATAATTTATTAAACTTAAAGATCGATAACAATATTTATTTTAATTGTCATAGTTATAATTTAAAATTATGCAACCATCTGAAACACTTTTGTTCACATACATTTTTATATAATCAATGCTTAATTCTATATAAGTAGCTAAGATTATTTATACATTTTGTAAATAAACATTAGCTAATCATCCATTTCTTTAGAAAAAGCATATGAAATAAATATGAATTTTAGTCTAATCCCGACGCGTAGGGCGGGTATGTAAACCTTGTTATAATACAATTCATTATCTAACCAGACACTCATATGGAATGGAATTGAGATTCAATTTCATCAAATTTTGTTGAATTTCGCGAACCAAACGCAACGTAAGTTATTATATCACATGTGATTTAACATCAAAATATCAATCACATGTGATTAAAAAGTAATCAAATATGAAATTCAAATCATGGGCTATAATTATACAATTAAATAATTATCAAGTTAAAATCATATATGAATCATCATATATTCATAAATTACTTATCAATTATCAATTTTTAATTAACAATCACGTGGGATTATATACCAAATCAATGAGATAAATAGTATCAAACTAGCAATCACATATGATTTTTGCTGAAAACAAATGCAAATTTCAACATTTTATTTAGAATTATTCATGTGAATGAATATTAACTTTTTATCATTAATCACATGTGATTATATTTTTAAGACTCGACAAAAAAATAAGTCGGAAGTATAATTTTTAGGATATCTAATTAAAGTTACAAAAAAGCTGTTCCAAATATGTTACTTTTATAATTTATTGATATACCGTTTGTATGATATATTTGAAATGAAATGAACCAATCCTATTGGTTCATTTATTCCTAGCTTTTTCTACATTTTTATTTTAGCTCACCTCTTTAAAATTAATCTGACATATTAATGGAAGAAAAGGTGATGATATTACCTTAAATTATATATCAAACTCTTAAGTATCTTACTATCTCTGTTCGAGTGTCTGGCTTATTATTTTTGTTTGTCTCAAATATAAATTTACTTTCGTGTAATAATCAATCAAAAGAAACTTTAGTGGGTATGAATGTTAACTGATTGGTGAAAAATATAGTTAGTGAAGATTTATGTGTGTGCATGATTAAATTGGACATTTTAACCGAGACGGATGGAATATAAATTAGAGTGACACATTTTTTCTCTCGATAATTAAGTTTATAGTTGACATGCGTTGACCGTATATACTTTATTATTATCGTATTCCGGTTACTCATCGTAGTTACATGTATTGACCGCTCGACTCACATCGGTGATCGGTGCTCTAATCTGTTGTAACATACTTTTTCTTCACCCGTAGAACATCGGTGCTCTAATCTGTTATTATCATCGTAATCTGTTGTAACTCAACGATATTTAACCAAGAATTGCGATTCAACATAACTTTGATATGATATTTCAGATTGAATAAATGGTTGTGATCTATGTGACCACGTAGTGAGGTTTTAAAATTCATAGGTAATTAAATTATTATAGTACGATATGTCGATATTTACCGCTCAAAGCAAGCTAGATATATAATTCTCTCGCAGTTGCCTTCAACATTTGTTGAAGGTCCTTTCAATTTAAATTTCTTTGTTTTTCGCGGAAAAAAAATGAAAAGTCACGGTGGTTGGCAAGTAGTCAATCGGAGAAAAACGGGGCAAACTGTTCAAGAACAAAGGGTCAATCCAACATCGTTCTTCGTCGGAAACATTCCAAATGGCTACGGTGCTAAAGATTTAAGAGAGGTTTTTAAAAAATATGGTGATTTGGTTGACGTTAATTACTTCGCTCATAAAAAGGATAAATCTGGTTCGAATTTCGGTTTCATCAGGTATGCTGGGGTTGCAGACGCCACAAAATTTGAGGAATCATTTGGCAAAATATTCCTGGGAAACAATGTCCTTATGATAAATGTATCAAGATACCAAAGAAGTAAAAGGTCTAATCAGTCGGTGTCAAACAAATCGGTCAATCCAAAGCAGCCTACACCTCATCACGTTCCAAACTCTGCATGGGACCTTCGTGGTAAAAGAAGCTTTGCTAATGTTGTTTTTGGTGATAGTAATGTTCCATTAAAAAACACTACTCGCATGAAATTAAATCCATCAAAGGAACTAGTTTCTGTGCTTTCTGAGTCATTTTTGGTAGGTGAGGTTCATGATTCGGTAATCCTGAAAGCTCTACCCAATCTTCTTAAAGATGGTGGCATTAACTTCGGTAGAGCATTTTTCTATGGGGGCCTGCATGTCTTGATAGGCTTTGATGACAAATCGGATGCACTGGGTCTAATGGAGAACGAGAGCTGTTGGAATACTTGGTTTAAATGGCTAAAAATGGGTGACCACACGTTGAATTTGAAATATAAAAGAGCTTCGGACGTGGAAATTGTTGGTTTGCCTATGCAATTTCGTTCGGCGGATAATATTACTAAAATTTTGAGCAATTTTGGAGAGGTTTTGATGATTGAACCGGAGACTTGGAAAAGCGACCTCTCTCAATGCACTGGTTGTATTTTAACTAATTCCCTGGTTAAAATAAATGAAGAAATCGTCATTGAAACTGATGATAATAAGTTCTTGTCTATTGGTATCATTGAGAATGGTTTTAATCTCACACCTGTTGAGAACAATGGTATGTGGGGCGATTGTGATTATGGTCATGAGAATGCTTCGGATCACAATGCTAATCTGGATGACGATTCAAATAATGGTGATGATTTATCTAGTTCCACAGATGAGGATTTGGAAGATGGTGAATTTAGAATGCAAGATCAACCAGCTACAATGGCTACAAGGGTGGAACCAAATGATCATTCGCCGGAAAAGGATGCAGATTTTCCGATGGATGAAGTTTCCGGCACCGCATTCAATGTTCCCAATATGGCGGCTACTAATGAAACAGTAATCGAAGAATCGGGGAATGTTGGTGCTATTCCCCATGCATCGTTCAGATCGGCGCCATCAATTCAAATTCCATGGGGTCCATTAAATTCTGGAGGGTTGTGTTTCAATTTTGGGCTTAGGCATGCGTCTGCACCATCCAGGCCCAATGGCAATCAGAATGGGTTGGGCTCTTCGGTCCATTCTATGTCTAAAAAACACAGGAGATTCTCACCAATTAGGCCCAATAATTGCCCTAGTCCATCGATGTCAATTAACAAGGATTCCAATAACGCTGATCCTTCGATAGATCTAAATAAAAATGTCAGTTCAGAAGGGGCTTCATCAGATGGAGTTGATAATTCTCAATCGTCTACGGCTGAAATTGTGAAAACTGTTGAAGTTGGTGCAGATATTGGCTTTGTTGTTAATGAGAATGATCCAGTTCTTCGAGAAGTGGTTGGTAATGGTGTATCAGTCTCGCATCAATGAATTTACTATCACTAAATGTCAGGGGGATTGGTGAATCACATAAAATCAATTGGTTGAGGAATTTAAAAGCTTCTCACAAAATTGACTTTATTGGTTTACAAGAAACACGTGTATCCGATTCTTTGAATATTGATATGAGAGGATGTTGGGGTAGCGATGTTTTCAGTTTTGAATATGTCAATCCAGTTGGAAGATCGGGGGGTATTCTCAATCTATGGGATCCAAACATTTTCTCGTTAAAGATGTGTGAAAAATCTAGGTTTTATCTAATGGTTGGTGGGGGCTGGAAAGGTTTCAATGGTGATATATTCCTTGTCAATATTTATGCACCACAATCGGTGAGTGATAAGAAGGATCTCTGGAATGAGCTGTACGCGTTAAAAAATGTATATCAAGGTATGTGGATCTTTTTCGGGGACTTTAATGCAGTTAGATACAGGGATGAACGGCTGAATTCTCAATTTTATGCCACTTCATCATCCGATTTTAACTCGTTCATTAATTCATTGGGTTTAAAAGAATTTCGGATGAGTGGTAGGAAATTCACATACTTAAGTCCAGATTGCTCGAAATTAAGCAAACTTGATAGGTTTCTGGTTTGCCCGAATTTCTTAAATGCCCAACCAAATTCATCGGTTTTGGCCCTTGCCCGGGAGCACTCTGATCATTCCCCAATCATTCTTTGCAACTCGGTCTCTGATTTTGGGCCTGCTCCCTTTAGATTCTTTAACTCGTGGATGTTACGGGATGGTTTTTCAGATATGATTAAATCAGCTTGTGAATCGTTTTGTGGCTATGGTTCTCCTGATTGCCTTCTTGCAGCTAAATTAAGGCATCTCAAAAATGAGATCAGGAATTGGATTAGCATTGTGATAGTAAAAGAAAACAAAGTTCTAAAAGATCTAAAAGCTCGTATTCTTTATCTCGATAAATCTGTTGAAACTCGACATCTCTCAGACGATGAAATCACTGAGTTCAAAGAAGGAAAGGTGAAGTTGGCTAATCTCGAGCATCTTAATAAGCTTGATCTCAAACAGAAGGCAAAAATAAAATGGTTGATAGATGGAGATGAAAACTCTTCATTTTTTCATGGTTCAATCAAATCAAAAGGTAGGAAAAGCTACATTCATGGGTTATCCATTAATGGATCATGGTCTTCCGATCCTGTCATTATCAAGCAGGAGGCTTGGAGATTTTTTTCTACAAAGTTTAAAGAGAAATGGCCTATTCGGCCCCTCTTTTTAAACCCCCGTTTTAGCAAGTTATCGGATTCCTCTCGGGATTATATTGAACGCGCCTTCACTATTGAAGAAATCAAGAATGCTATCTGGGATTGTGGGATGGATAATGTAACAACTCGCAAATTTAAACACGATTAATTTAATTAATCACTTGCATTATTAGGCTAATTCCCTACTTGAGTGAATTCACAACACATTTTAGAGGTAAGTCTAGCATAGCCCAACTAGATAATACGCGCAGTATTACGTATTCGTAATTAGTAGTAATTACGTACTGAACAATCTGAAAACAGACGCGACAAAAATATGTGACTCTTGGTGAACAAAATTATTTAATAAAACGAAATTATTAAATAACGTAGTGACGAATAAATATTTTGTCAAAAATATTTACAAATCATTTTATAACGCGAAACGTTTAATTCGTACAATTTAAATAAAACAAAGTTAAAATTTTATAACTAAATTAATTTAGTTTCATAAAAAGATCCTAATTAAAAATAATGAAAATGTAATTAAAAACATATTAGTTAAAATAAAATAACGTTTAACGATCGGGTAAACAAACACGGAACGCAAACACGGAGGCAGAAAATGGGGAAAACAAAACCCCACTTCCCACCTCCATTCTCTCATTTCTCTATCTCTTTTCTTCCTTTCTCTTTCCTTTCTCCCTACACCCACCACCATCACCAAAAACAACCACTAAAAACGCCAAATAACACCATCAAACGACGCCGAATCAACAAACAAAATAGAGAAAAACGACCACGAGACTCCGATCTACATTTCTATCTTTTCGGATTTCAAATCCGACACCCGTAAGTTTTCGACAAATCCCGCAAATCTTTAGATTTCGAAGTTATAATTAATGTTTCATGTTTAATATACTTAGATTACCATGTTTTAGTGTTTTATACAACCGAAAATGTCCAAAATCACTCAAAAACTCGTTATTTTCAATCTGTTCGTCGAACAGGCGACTACGTCGCATTGGGACCGAAAACAGTACTGCGACGTAGGCCTTTACGTCGCATTACCTTTCCTTACGTCGCACATAGCGACGCAACCCACTACGTCGCATTAAATTGCGAACGTCGCCTATGCGACGCAACCCATGGCGTCGCAAAACCTGAATGCGACGTAGACCCGTACGTCGCACCCTACGTCGCATAACAACCCAGCGTCGCACCTTACGTCGCTAAAAACAGCAGGTTCTAAACTAATTTTTCACTAAGTATCGAACTTAACCGGCATCAAATACTCACATATTATACGATACACAAACTATACAAACATTACAAACATACTTGTTTTATCGAAATGTTGATTTCAAACTATCACCAACGAGTCGTATACATTTTCACAAACAACGAAATACAAACATAAACATTAAACAAACGATTTGGACATGACTTGGTTGTACAAACACTAGCATGGATGATTAGCTTAGACATCCACAATACTTATTAAATCTCGTACGTTTAGGACGTTAGGGGATTTCAGACTGTACTTGGGCTTAGGTTTGCTAGCACTCGCACAACTACTTAAACTCAACAGGTGAGTTCACAGCCCCTACTTTTACTGATTTAACTACTTTTGAACAGGGGTGGAAAACATAGACAACTGTTTTACTGCTTTGCCATAACTACTTTTATTACATGATTATTTATCATACTGTTTACTCGAACGACTAGAGTACTTGAACTGTTAAACTGTTATACGAACTGCCACTTAACTGCCTTTGGCACACTTATACAAACTGTTTATGACTGCGGTCAACTACTTCAACTGTCTGAACTTAATGGTATTTTCATACGAAAACTGAACTGAGAACATGCTGGAGAACGACCAGCTACATACTTTTATTACTAGCTCTTATGAAACAACATTTTCATAAATACACAGAAAGTCCCTACGTCTTGGGCACGCACGCACAGAAAGTCCCTACGTCTTGGGCAAACAGAAAGTCCCTACTTCTTGGGCACGGTGCCATCCTACGTCTTGGGTGAAGGCTCTACTTCTTGAGCAGATGGGTCCTACGTCTTGGATGCCAGTCCTACTTCTTGGACACAACTATACAAGTCCCTACGTCTTGGGCACATACATAGAAGTCCCTACTTCTTGGGCAACACTATAGGTCCTACTTCTTGGACAAACGATTTAAATCCCTATTCCTTGGGTAAACTAATAGGATACTGCTTTCCTACGAAACTTAAACTGTGTTTTGGGCGAACGACCCACTAAACTTATACTTTTGGGCAACATCCCAACGAAACATACCTACTACTAGGATACGTACAATCCTACAGAACATACTTGAAAATAGGATACTGCTTTCCTACAACTTATAGGATACGAACATTCCTACAAACAACTATTTAAGAACGTAATGGATTTCAGAAACTATACTTTTGGGTGACATCCCAACGATACAATATAAACAACAGTGGTTTATCATAACTGAACTTGTAAACATAAAACCTGTGAATTCACTCAACCTCGTTGTTGACTTTTACTATGTTTTTCAGGGAATTAGCTGTGCATGTAAGATCGCCAACACACATGGAGAACTAGGCGACCCTTGAAGATTAGGATGCCAACTTTTTGGGAAAACATATGGATTTCTCTAGTATAACTGAAACTGTTTTGTCATATTCTAGAAATCCACTTTTGTAAACTCACTACTTTTAACTTGTACGATCCGATGAATCGTAAACTTTGTAATTAACACTTTTGGCATCTTAATATATATTGTTCTGTTGTAATCATAAGCTCTGATACGTATGCATGCTTTGTTGTTGTGACACCCCATACTTAAACTAAACGCTTCCGCTAAACGAAATTTGGGGGTGTTACAGATTGGTATCAGAGCCAATGGTTATAGCGAACTAGGAAACTTTAGGTGACTTAGAGACCTAGAGACCTAGACTATAGCCTTGGCTAGAACGTACATGCATACATACATTTGCATACATCTAAACTATCGTTACGATAACTCGATACGCGTGAACTATTCACCACATTCGACTCGTTCATTGTACTCTGATCTCATATGAACCTGATCGTGATTAAACGGTTGATGAAAAGAAGTATGTATTTGGCATCATATAATGACGCCTGGCCAACGTGATTATATTATACTAAGTACATACGGGTGTTTCATAGTCGTAAGATACGTGATGGGGATTCGACAATTTCTTGTGATACTCGAAAATTGAAATATGTGAAACTCTATTCCTCACATATTTTTCATTGGCATTGACTTCTGCATCTTTTCATCGCAGAACGTCAACATGCCGCCTAAACAAAGAAATACTCGAAACAGTCGACGAAATATTCCTCCACCACCACCTCCAGAAACGACCGAACAGATTATCGAACGCCGTGTGGCTGAAGCCATCGCACAATACGAGGCTAGCCGCAATCGTGAAAACCTGACCAACAATAGCGGAGCCACCCCAGTTAACAGCGAAACCCCAACCAATAACCAACAGGGGTGTTCCTACAAAACATTCCAAGCCTGCAAACCGAGTACCTTTACCGGGACTGAAGGGGCCGTTGGCCTAGTCCACTGGATCGAGAAAACAGAGTCAGTGATCGACATAAGTGATTGTGCTGCTGACAAAATCGTGAAATACGCCACCTGCACTCTAGCCGACAAAGCGCTAACATGGTGGAACGCTCAGGTACAAATCATGGGACGCCCAACTGCTTACTCCATCTCATGGGAGACACTGAAACGAATGCTGATGGAGGAATTTTGCCCTCCCAACGAGATGCAAAAACTTGAAACCGAATTCTGGAACATCCAAATGATCGGCGCTGACATTTCCGGTTACACAACTAGATTCCAGGAGCTTGCACGCCTGGTGCCTCACATGGTAACCCCCGAGAGCAAACGCATTGAGCGTTATAACAGGGGTTTGGCACCACAAATCCGAGGCATGGTTATGTCCTCCAAACCCGCCACTTTTAGGAGCGCAGTTGACCTGGCTCAAAGCTTAACCGACGACGCGGTCGAAATTGGAACCCTGAAAGCTATCACAGGGAAAGCTGAACTTAACCGTACTGATGCGGGCGACAGCAAACGCAAATGGCACAGTGAGAACAACGACCGTCAGGGTCAACAAAACAGGAACGTGGGAAACACTCGAGCCTACGTCGCCATCACTAACACTGAACCGAAACCATACCTAGGCAAAAGGCCTAAATGCGGAAAATGCGAAAGGCATCATGAGGGTAACTGTACTCTCTGCGATAGATGCAACCAATGGGGACATCGAGCTCAAACCTGCAAAGCCAACCTCCCCGCTCGAACAAACAATGGGTGTTTCGAGTGCGGTGAGCCCGGACACTATCGAAACCAATGTCCAAAACTGAACAACACCCAGAACAACCCCGGAAATAACAACCACATCGCAACCATCCCACCGGCTCGTGGCCGCGCATACATCCTCCGTGCACCGGAAACTGTTGCGGACTATGGCAAGAACGGTATGTCTTACCAACTATTGCTACGATTTAACGTTTCTTTCATTCGAATGTCGATTCGAACACAACATTTGGTAAACTCTGAACACGAAACGAAACACCCAACATATTGAACTATGCCGCGAGCATACTTAAACCAATTGAACTTCTATGGCAACAATTGAACGCCACGCAAACTATGGTTAACGACATGACTTATCGGAGAACATACGCCGCGGGCGATCCGACTTGATTTTAAATCTCGGGACGATATTTCTCTAACAAGGGGAGAATGTAACAACTCGCAAATTTAAACACGATTAATTTAATTAATCACTTGCATTATTAGGCTAATTCCCTACTTGAGTGAATTCACAACACATTTTAGAGGTAAGTCTAGCATAGCCCAACTAGATAATACGCGCAGTATTACGTATTCGTAATTAGTAGTAATTACGTACTGAACAATCTGAAAACAGACGCGACAAAAATATGTGACTCTTGGTGAACAAAATTATTTAATAAAACGAAATTATTAAATAACGTAGTGACGAATAAATATTTTGTCAAAAATATTTACAAATCATTTTATAACGCGAAACGTTTAATTCGTACAATTTAAATAAAACAAAGTTAAAATTTTATAACTAAATTAATTTAGTTTCATAAAAAGATCCTAATTAAAAATAATGAAAATGTAATTAAAAACATATTAGTTAAAATAAAATAACGTTTAACGATCGGGTAAACAAACACGGAACGCAAACACGGAGGCAGAAAATGGGGAAAACAAAACCCCACTTCCCACCTCCATTCTCTCATTTCTCTATCTCTTTTCTTCCTTTCTCTTTCCTTTCTCCCTACACCCACCACCATCACCAAAAACAACCACTAAAAACGCCAAATAACACCATCAAACGACGCCGAATCAACAAACAAAATAGAGAAAAACGACCACGAGACTCCGATCTACATTTCTATCTTTTCGGATTTCAAATCCGACACCCGTAAGTTTTCGACAAATCCCGCAAATCTTTAGATTTCGAAGTTATAATTAATGTTTCATGTTTAATATACTTAGATTACCATGTTTTAGTGTTTTATACAACCGAAAACGTCCAAAATCACTCAAAAACTCGTTATTTTCAATCTGTTCGTCGAACAGGCGACTACGTCGCATTGGGACCGAAAACAGTACTGCGACGTAGGCCTTTACGTCGCATTACCTTTCCTTACGTCGCACATAGCGACGCAACCCACTACGTCGCATTAAATTGCGAACGTCGCCTATGCGACGCAACCCATGGCGTCGCAAAACCTGAATGCGACGTAGACCCGTACGTCGCACCCTACGTCGCATAACAACCCAGCGTCGCACCTTACGTCGCTAAAAACAGCAGGTTCTAAACTAATTTTTCACTAAGTATCGAACTTAACCGGCATCAAATACTCACATATTATACGATACACAAACTATACAAACATTACAAACATACTTGTTTTATCGAAATGTTGATTTCAAACTATCACCAACGAGTCGTATACATTTTCACAAACAACGAAATACAAACATAAACATTAAACAAACGATTTGGACATGACTTGGTTGTACAAACACTAGCATGGATGATTAGCTTAGACATCCACAATACTTATTAAATCTCGTACGTTTAGGACGTTAGGGGATTTCAGACTGTACTTGGGCTTAGGTTTGCTAGCACTCGCACAACTACTTAAACTCAACAGGTGAGTTCACAGCCCCTACTTTTACTGATTTAACTACTTTTGAACAGGGGTGGAAAACATAGACAACTGTTTTACTGCTTTGCCATAACTACTTTTATTACATGATTATTTATCATACTGTTTACTCGAACGACTAGAGTACTTGAACTGTTAAACTGTTATACGAACTGCCACTTAACTGCCTTTGGCACACTTATACAAACTGTTTATGACTGCGGTCAACTACTTCAACTGTCTGAACTTAATGGTATTTTCATACGAAAACTGAACTGAGAACATGCTGGAGAACGACCAGCTACATACTTTTATTACTAGCTCTTATGAAACAACATTTTCATAAATACACAGAAAGTCCCTACGTCTTGGGCACGCACGCACAGAAAGTCCCTACGTCTTGGGCAAACAGAAAGTCCCTACTTCTTGGGCACGGTGCCATCCTACGTCTTGGGTGAAGGCTCTACTTCTTGAGCAGATGGGTCCTACGTCTTGGATGCCAGTCCTACTTCTTGGACACAACTATACAAGTCCCTACGTCTTGGGCACATACATAGAAGTCCCTACTTCTTGGGCAACACTATAGGTCCTACTTCTTGGACAAACGATTTAAATCCCTATTCCTTGGGTAAACTAATAGGATACTGCTTTCCTACGAAACTTAAACTGTGTTTTGGGCGAACGACCCACTAAACTTATACTTTTGGGCAACATCCCAACGAAACATACCTACTACTAGGATACGTACAATCCTACAGAACATACTTGAAAATAGGATACTGCTTTCCTACAACTTATAGGATACGAACATTCCTACAAACAACTATTTAAGAACGTAATGGATTTCAGAAACTATACTTTTGGGTGACATCCCAACGATACAATATAAACAACAGTGGTTTATCATAACTGAACTTGTAAACATAAAACCTGTGAATTCACTCAACCTCGTTGTTGACTTTTACTATGTTTTTCAGGGAATTAGCTGTGCATGTAAGATCGCCAACACACATGGAGAACTAGGCGACCCTTGAAGATTAGGATGCCAACTTTTTGGGAAAACATATGGATTTCTCTAGTATAACTGAAACTGTTTTGTCATATTCTAGAAATCCACTTTTGTAAACTCACTACTTTTAACTTGTACGATCCGATGAATCGTAAACTTTGTAATTAACACTTTTGGCATCTTAATATATATTGTTCTGTTGTAATCATAAGCTCTGATACGTATGCATGCTTTGTTGTTGTGACACCCCATACTTAAACTAAACGCTTCCGCTAAACGAAATTTGGGGGTGTTACAGATAAGGCGCCCGGTCCTGATGGTATGTCTTTCAAGTTTATCAAGAGGCATTATGATTTGCTCATCGATGATATCATGGCTTTCATCAAGCATTTTGAGCTCACTGGAAGTATTGCAAATGGTTGTAACTCTTCTTTCATTACCTTGATTCCTAAAGTTAAGGATCCTCTTAACTTGGCGGATTATAGGCCAATCTCATTAATTGGGTGTATGTACAAGATTCTAGCCAAGGCTCTCTCTACTCGTTTGAAAGCTGTCATTGATTCGGTCATTGGGAGCAATCAATCCACATACATTAATGGAAGAAATATATTGGAGGGGCCGTTGGTGATCAATGAGATATTTTCTTGGGCGAAAAAAGTCAAAGAAAAGGCATTCATGTTTAAAGTAGATTTCGAAAAGGCGTTTGATTCGGTGAATTGGATTTACTTAGATTCAATTATGTCCCAAATGAATTTCGGGGTTAAATGGAGGAATTGGATTCTTGGTTGTTTATCTTCGTCATGTACCTCAGTTTTAATTAATGGCGCTCCAACTAAAGAGTTCAAAGTCTCAAAAGGGGTTAGACAAGGTGACCCGCTGTCACCTTTTTTATTCATTATAGCTATGGAAGGATTGAATATTGCGATGATCACGGCACGAGAAAGGGGATGGTTCAAGGGTAAACAAATTGGTAAAGATGGCCCATGCTTGTCCCATTTATTCTATGCGGATGATGTGCTATTCGTTGGTGATGCCATTGATGAAAACATGAAGAATCTCACTCGCATTTTGAAATGCTTTCATGCTGCCTCGGGTTTGCAGGTAAATTTTCACAAGTCTCAAATGTTTGGCATTGGGGTTGAACAGTCTCGCATCAACAATTGGGCTCGGATGTTAGGTTGCATACCCGGTTCTTTTCCTTTTAAATACTTAGGGGTACCGGTGGGGGCAAATATGAACCTTAATAAACATTGGGATCCAATCATTGATCGATTCAACTCGAAATTATCTGGTTGGAAGGCTAATAATCTATCTTTTGGTGGTAGACTCACACTTATCAAATATGTCCTTAGTAGCCTTCCTTTATATTACTTTTCTCTTTTCAAAGCCCCCGAATGTGTGATAGATAAATTGGAAAAAATAAGAAGAAACTTTCTGTGGGGTGGTAAAGATGGTGTGAAAAAAATTAATTGGGTGTCATGGTCTTCTGTTTTGGCATCAAAGAAAGATGGAGGCCTGGGTGTCAACTCACTGAAAGCTCAAAACATTGCATTATTAGTTAAGTGGTGGTGGAAACTATATGATGGCAAAGCGTATATATGGAAAGATGTAATTTACTCTATTCATAAGCTTCACCGCAAGCCTATGCACATCTTGCATGGTGGTTCTTCTGTTGGTCTATGGCGAAACATAAGCAGAATAGATTTGGAGTTACTTCGTTTTGGATTCAATTTTGGTGTTCTCTTCAAGATTGTAGTGGGTAATGGGAAAAAAGTGCTTTTTTGGAAAGACAAGTGGTGTGGTGATCATACTCTTCAACATAGGTTTCCTGCACTATATTCAATTGAATCTAAAAAGAGTTGCTCGATCAGTGAAAGATTAGTGAGAAATGGATTCAATTGGAAATGGGCCATAAACCCCTGTGGACCGGCATACATCAGTGAGTTTTGTGGTATGTTGCATTTACTTGACTCTATTAATTTAACTAAGGAGCCGGACCGAATTGCATGTAATCTGGCAGCGGATGGGCTGTATAAGGTGGGTTTGGTTAGGGCTTTGGTGGATTCTAAATCCATATCGTATGGTTTTAAAGATATGCATTGGCTTAAAGCGGTTCCACTTAAAGTCAACTGTTTTGTTTGGAGAGTTTGCATGGGTAGGATTCCTGTTGCCGATAATCTCATGGCTAGGGGTGTTAACGTGGGTTCTAATCAATGCAAGGTGTGTAGTAGTGGTATCGAAGATGTGAATCATTCTTTGCTCGGATGTTTCAAAGCGGCACAGGTTTGGAAGCTGGTTTTTGACTGGTGCGGCATAATGATGCCCCAAGTTCATTCAGCAATCGATTTAATAGTCTTTGGTGCAAAATGGGGTAATTGTAAGAAGAAGAGGAAAATATTTCTTACCATTATTTACGGTTCAATGTGGGTTCTTTGGAAGGCGAGGAATGATTGGGTTTTTAATAATCGTTCTAAATCTTGCACAACAATTGCGGATGAAGTGATTTCAACATCCTTCTTATGGTTAAATCATAGGAGTAAATTTTCATGCAAGTTGGTGGATTGGAATATCCATCCATTTTCTATTATGTTGTAATTTGTACTTTGTATTTGCTCCCTCTTAGTCACTTGCTAAGTGTGGAGTCGTTATTAATGATCATTTGCCGTTTCCAAAAAAAAAGTAGATAATTCAAATTTCGCCGACTTCACCGGATCAAAAATTGCATTTTGGCGAAATGTGGTGACACCTGGCGAAATTTTGGTGGCCGGCAAAAGCTTCTCAACCGACTAAAAAGGGTTGACCGGAGAATTAACCGTACACGTTGTGACTTTTTATTGACAAATGATATGTGTAACATCCTCTCCGACAGCCTGGTATTTTCTATTTATAATTGCGTATTTAATTGTTTTAAATAAGTTTGTAATATAATTGTTTAATTGAGAAAGTTTGTGAAATAGGTCTCAGGACTTATTGTGTTTAGTAAAATGTTGCTTGTTTTAAATTATTAAAGTTGACGGAACAATAAAATAAATTTCCCGCATTTAGTAATTAAGTGCCAGACAATAGATTTAGAGCGGGTATAAAATACCCATTTAGTGAGGTCGGCTTAAATAGGGACCGACCCCTTTTTTTGGTTTACTTTACCAATTCCTTTCCTAATCTATCTCTCAAACATAAACCCTAACTAGTACAAATCAAGTGATATCATCAAATCGAAGTGTGATTTCTTTCTAGCATCATCATCTTCACTATCTAGTTACTACCTTCTTGATCATCTATCTATGGTAAGCATATATATTCCATAAAGTTCATATGCAAAAATGAATGAGTAATTGTTTAAATGATTTGATGTTATTGTTGTTAATAGATGTTAGGATATCATTAGAAACATGTTGTGATGGAGTTAGAGGCTTGTTATATATGTGTTCTGCATGATTGATTCGTAATTGATGTTTGTGATTTGAAATTTTGAGCTGTGCCATGATCGAACTGGATTTGCTGGGTTTTCATGTGGAAGCCGATCGGCTATGCCAAAGCCGATCGGTTATGCTTTAAAAGCCGAACGGCTTAGTGTAGCCGATAGGCTTTGTTAGTTCAAAATCACATCAGAACTTGGACCTCGAATTAAAGTCTGAAAATCAACAGGGGGAAGCCGATCGGCTATGGCTGAGCCGATCGGTTATGTGAACTAAGCCGATCGGCTATGACAGTTGAAGCTGAACGGCTATGATCAAAATTTGAAATAAAATAATTAAATTCTTTGAATTGTAATTGCAATGTATAGGTGTAATTGGAAACCAAATATACAAGATAATTATGTTATGATCTAACTGTATTAGGGATTGTGTAATAGTAAAAGTACTAGTGTAAAGTCGTTAGTTGCTTAAGTACTACTTATTAATGACAAGTTCTAACTTGTGATTGTTGCGTGATGTTTCAGATACTCCAAAGACTCAGTGATTAGTAGCTGGGTGTGTTGACTGCAAAGGTATTGGTGAGTGGATTCAGAGCTCACCATTTAATTTAGTTGTGATCATTTGATTGCAACGAATAAACGTGAATATGTTTTGTTGATTAGTTGATATACCTTGTTGACTGTGAACCTTTGTGCTATGTGTTTGGCCTTCGGGCATCAGTTGTTAACGAGGTCAACAGGTTGTTTAAATGGTTGGTTGAACTAGGCAGGGGTTGAATGAATTATACAGAGTCGTACTTCATTTGTTGTGTGTATTGATTCTGTATTTGAGTTCAACTTCCACTAGTTATCGGTCTCGTCCGTAGGGCCATACGGATATGGTTGGGTAAGTGTTCTTGGGGAGCCACCCGGGCATTATGGTTATCCCCAGAGCCACCGATCCTCGTTAAGTTGTTGTTGATTTATTGAATATCGTATTGCGGTTGTTTGAAGCAATTATATGATTATGCTAAGTTAGATGTTGTGTTATGAACTCACTCACTTAGCTTTGTGCTAATCCCTCGTTGTTACTTCCTGCAGACTTTTGATTTTGAGCATGCGGGTGGGTAGCAGGAAGGTCAAACCTTGGAAGTATGGAATGTTTGATATTCAAGCTACTCTGATTATTTTGTTGTAACTCAGTTTAGTTTATATAATACCCCGACATGCTAATCTTTTGAACAAGTTTTAAGTGGTAGTAACTTAACCATTTAAACTGTTTTGGGATTTTGAAAAATATGTAATGAAGTAATGTGTTTTATTCATCTTCGCTTCCGTACTTTATATAATATTATTATTATGAAATGAGGGGTGTTATAAGTTGGTATCAGAGCATGGTTTTGGGGTAATTGAGCATTGTAGAATGTTCAATCCCAAAACTGTAGCGTGGTATGTCAAACATTCCTGGGAATGGGATTTAGCATTGGTTGTGAAATTGTTAGTAGATAGGTGCTAACGATTAACAAGTTTCAAGTGTTGTGTTGATTTCAGAAATGGCAGATGACGAGCAACCGACCACCAACCCCAATAATGCCTCTCGGTATGTCGTTCCTCCTGTAGCGACTAATGTTCGGGAAGGTACATCTCATCAAGGAGGTGAAGAAACCAATAGGGATGAGTATATACATGAGATAGAAGATGAATTGATATTTCTGAGAGAGTTTAAAAGGAAAGCGGAGGAAGCCGCAGCTAGGCAACTTTTGCAACAACAATCTTCAGTATTTGGTGCTAGTCCATCTTCTCAAACCAATAAGATGTGTACATTCAAAACTTTTATGTCTTGCAAACCACCGGAGTTCCATGGGAGTACCAATCCAACTGTGGCTTTAAATTGGTTAAGGGATATTGAACGCAAGTTTGATGTGATTGGTTGTGAGGAAGAATCCAAGGTCAAGTTTGCTGTGCAATGCATGAAGGATGATGCGATGGTTTGGTGGGATTCAATAACGGGGCATTTAACTTCACAACAAAAGGAATCTATTCGATGGAATGACTTTTATCAAGTAGTGCGTAACCAATATTGTTCTGATTTCCATATGGCACAAATTAGGAGAGATTTTGTGAATCTGCAATTAACGGATAATATGACCATGGAGGAATTGATAGCTCAATTTACCGAAAAACTTCGATTTGTTCAACAATGGGTTCCGGAGGAGAAGACGAAGATAGAACAGTTTGTGGATACTTTACCCCATAACTACCGTACTACCGTGAGACTAGCCACTAGTTTATCTCAGGCTTTTAATCTGGCGCGATCAGTTGATAGTGATATTAGAGGTTCCCGTGAAACTCGATTTAGAGATAATTCTTCAAAGTCTAGAGCGGATTCCTCTAGTAAAGGGAAATCAAATTGGCAAGGTAATCGTCAGACTAAAAAGTATGTTAGTAAGAGTAGTTCGTCGGGAAGTTCGAACTGGTGTAGTACATGCAAATCTAGGCATTCAGGGCCGTGTACTCCGCAAACAAATAAGTGTCTGAAATGTGGTGATCTTGGTCATGAGATAAGAAATTGTCGTTATCCGAATTTCGTGTGTTGGACTTGTAAAAAGGAGGGACATCGAGTGGGGCAATGTCCAGAGGCGGGGAAATCGGGGACTGGTTCGGTCGGGAGTTCGGCATCTTCCGGTCAGAAAAGGAAGAATCCTCCACCAGCAACCAGTCGGGCTTTTCAAATGACAGTCAATGAGGCTGTGCATACAGAAGATGTTATCACTGGTACATTCTTTATAAACTCTGTACCGGCTCGTGTTTTATTTGATTCTGGTGCTACTTGTACTTTCATATCTGTATGCTTCTGTGACAAGTTGAAATTAGTGCCTACTGTGATAACCAAGCCCATAGAAGTAGAAATTGTTAGCGGTAAACTAGTTCCTGTTACCACCTCGGTGACTGGAGCTAATATTGTGATTGATGACCAAACTTTCCCTATTTCATTCTTGTTGATGCCAATCCCTAGTTTTGATGTAATAATTGGTATGGATTGGTTAAGTCAGAATAGGGCTAGCATTGATTGCCACCAAAAGTTGATTAGGATCCCAATCTCCGACGGGTCATACGTTGTGGCTCGAGGAGAACGGGATGGTATGTCTATTCCCCTGATTTCGATGATGAAGGCTAGGAAGTCATTATCCAAAGGTTGCGAGTCCTACTTAGCTTATGTAGTTGATGTTAAACTTGAAAGAAAAGTTATTTCCGATGTACCGGTTGTGTGTGAATACTCTGAGGTATTTCCAGATGAGTTACCTGGGTTGCCACCAGTTAGGGAAGTTGAGTACCGTATTGATCTTGTGCCGGGTTCATCGCTTGTAGCTAAAGCTCCTTATAGGTTAGCGCCTTCTGAGATTCGTGAAATGATGAATCAGATACAGGAACTGTTAGATAAGGATTTTATTAGACCTAGTTCTTCGCCGTGGGGTGCACCAGTATTATTTGTGAAAAAGAAAGACGGGTCTATGCGCATGTGTATCGATTATAGAGAGTTGAACAAGAGAACTGTAAAGAATAAGTACCCTCTTCCTAGAATAGATGACTTATTTGATCAGTTGCAGGGTTCTTCAGTGTATTCTAAAATTGATTTGAGATCGGGTTATCATCAAGTCCGGGTTCGTGAAGAAGATATTCCGAAAACTGCTTTTCGTACTAGGTACGGGCATTATGAATTTTTGGTTATGCCTTTTGGTCTGACGAATGCTCCAGCTGTATTTATGGATTTAATGAACCGGGTTTGTAGACCTTTCTTGGATAAATTTGTTATTGTTTTCATTGACGATATTCTCGTGTATTCGAAATCTGAAGATGAGCATGCTTTGCATTTAAGATTGGTTCTTGATACGTTGAAACGAGAACAGTTGTATGCCAAGTTTTCTAAGTGCGAATTTTGGATTCGGGAAGTTCAATTTTTGGGTCATGTAATTTGTAAAGATGGTGTGAAAGTGGATCCAACTAAAGTCGAGGCTGTGATGAAATGGAACGCCCCAAAGTCTGCTTCGGAAATAAAGAGCTTTCTTGGATTAGCGGGTTATTACCGGAAGTTTATAAAAGATTTTTCTAAGATTGCTGGTCCGTTAACCAAATTAACCCGTACGGATGAGAAATTCGTATGGACTGATCTTCAGGAGCATGCATTCCAAACGTTAAGACAAATGTTGTGTCAGGCACCGGTGTTAGCATTACCGGAGGGTTCCGATGATTTCATTGTTTATTGTGATGCTTCTTTTTCAGGCTTGGGCTGTGTTCTTATGCAAAGGGATAGAGTTATTGCCTATGCTTCTCGTCAGTTAAAACCGCATGAAAAGAATTATCCCACTCACGATTTAGAATTTGCAGCGGTTGTATTTGCCTTAAAACTTTGGAGACATTACTTGTACGGAACTCGATGTGTAGTTTGTACGGATCATAAAAGTCTGCAATATGTGTTTTCCCAAAAAGAGTTGAACATGCGTCAGAGACGATGGCTTGAATTGATCAAAGATTATGACTGTGAAATTAGATATCATCCGGGCAAAGCTAATGTGGTTGCGGATGCTCTAAGCCGAAAGGGTGCTTCGGATCGAATCTTTTATCTCAAGGTAAATGTTTCCTCTGACTTGATTGATCGAATCAAAATTGTACAATTAGAAGCCTTGTTGGATCACAATTTAAAGTCCGAAATTATGTTGAAAAGAAAAGATGAGTTAGTGGACGATTCAAGAGGATTGAAAACTTTTAAGTCTCGGGTGTGGATTCCTTTACTGGGTGGAATTCGGGATACGATTTTGAATGAAGCTCATAAGTCTAAGTTAACTGTTCATCCCGGTAGTACTCGAATGTATAACGACTTAAAACCTTTGTATTGGTGGCCCACGATGAAGACTGACATTGCACGGTTTGTTGGTAATTGTCATATCTGCGTGCAAGTTAAAGCTGAACATCAAAAGCCGTACGGATCACTGAAACAGTTGGAAATTCCCGAGTGGAAATGGGAACATATAACCATGGATTTTGTAACTAAACTGCCGCGTACCATTAGAGGTAATGACATGGTTTGGGTTATCGTTGATCGGTTGACGAAAAGTGCGCATTTTCTTGCTGCGAGTGAGACTACTTCTTTGACTAAGCTCGCCCAGTTGTATCTTAATGAAATTGTATCAAGACATGGTATTCCTGTGTCGATTGTGTCAGACCGAGATTCCCGTTTTGTTTCACATTTTTGGCAAAGTCTTCAACAAGAATTGGGTACTCGTGTAAATCTAAGTACAGCGTATCATCCTCAAACAGACGGCCAATCAGAACGCACAATTCAAACATTAGAGGATATGCTTCGTGCGTGTGTGTTGGAATATGGAGGTTCATGGGATTCACATCTTCCGTTGGTCGAATTTGCTTATAACAACTCGTATCACTCGAGTATCGGTATGCCTCCGTATGAAATGTTGTATGGCCGTCGTTGTAGAACACCGACATGTTGGTTGGAAGCCGGTGAGAAACGGTTTGCTGGACCCGACATTGTGCAAATGACCGCGGATAAGGTAGCAATTGCACGTGAGAAGTTGAAAGCTGCACGCGATAGACAGAAAAAGTATGCGGATCCGAAAAGGCGACCGGTTGTATTTTCCGAAGGTGAGCTAGTCTACCTTAAAGTTTCTCCGTGGAAGGGTGTGATTCGTTTTGGGAAACGGGGAAAGTTGGCACCTAGATACATTGGTCCATTCAAAATTCGGCAAGTGGTTAATGACCAGTCAGTGACATTGGATCTTCCTCCTGAGCTTTCGGGTATTCATAGTACGTTTAATGTGTGTTATTTGAGGAGGTGTAACATCGAGGACCAGTCACAAATACTTCCGTTGAAGGATTTAAAAGTTGATAGAACTCAAAAGTTAGTTGAAGAACCGGTAGAAATCCTAGATAGGAAAATTACCAAACTTAGGAAGAAACAAATTCCTATGGTACTTGTAAAGTGGAAACATAGTTTAGGGTCCAACTTGACTTGGGAGTCCGAGGAGTCGATGAAGTCCAGATATCCTGGATTGTTTGATGATGTTGAGATTTCGGGGACGAAATCTCCTTAAGGAGGGGAGATTTGTAACATCCTCTCCGACAGCCTGGTATTTTCTATTTATAATTGCGTATTTAATTGTTTTAAATAAGTTTGTAATATAATTGTTTAATTGAGAAAGTTTGTGAAATAGGTCTCAGGACTTATTGTGTTTAGTAAAATGTTGCTTGTTTTAAATTATTAAAGTTGACGGAACAATAAAATAAATTTCCCGCATTTAGTAATTAAGTGCCAGACAATAGATTTAGAGCGGGTATAAAATACCCATTTAGTGAGGTCGGCTTAAATAGGGACCGACCCCTTTTTTTGGTTTACTTTACCAATTCCTTTCCTAATCTATCTCTCAAACATAAACCCTAACTAGTACAAATCAAGTGATATCATCAAATCGAAGTGTGATTTCTTTCTAGCATCATCATCTTCACTATCTAGTTACTACCTTCTTGATCATCTATCTATGGTAAGCATATATATTCCATAAAGTTCATATGCAAAAATGAATGAGTAATTGTTTAAATGATTTGATGTTATTGTTGTTAATAGATGTTAGGATATCATTAGAAACATGTTGTGATGGAGTTAGAGGCTTGTTATATATGTGTTCTGCATGATTGATTCGTAATTGATGTTTGTGATTTGAAATTTTGAGCTGTGCCATGATCGAACTGGATTTGCTGGGTTTTCATGTGGAAGCCGATCGGCTATGCCAAAGCCGATCGGTTATGCTTTAAAAGCCGAACGGCTTAGTGTAGCCGATAGGCTTTGTTAGTTCAAAATCACATCAGAACTTGGACCTCGAATTAAAGTCTGAAAATCAACAGGGGGAAGCCGATCGGCTATGGCTGAGCCGATCGGTTATGTGAACTAAGCCGATCGGCTATGACAGTTGAAGCTGAACGGCTATGATCAAAATTTGAAATAAAATAATTAAATTCTTTGAATTGTAATTGCAATGTATAGGTGTAATTGGAAACCAAATATACAAGATAATTATGTTATGATCTAACTGTATTAGGGATTGTGTAATAGTAAAAGTACTAGTGTAAAGTCGTTAGTTGCTTAAGTACTACTTATTAATGACAAGTTCTAACTTGTGATTGTTGCGTGATGTTTCAGATACTCCAAAGACTCAGTGATTAGTAGCTGGGTGTGTTGACTGCAAAGGTATTGGTGAGTGGATTCAGAGCTCACCATTTAATTTAGTTGTGATCATTTGATTGCAACGAATAAACGTGAATATGTTTTGTTGATTAGTTGATATACCTTGTTGACTGTGAACCTTTGTGCTATGTGTTTGGCCTTCGGGCATCAGTTGTTAACGAGGTCAACAGGTTGTTTAAATGGTTGGTTGAACTAGGCAGGGGTTGAATGAATTATACAGAGTCGTACTTCATTTGTTGTGTGTATTGATTCTGTATTTGAGTTCAACTTCCACTAGTTATCGGTCTCGTCCGTAGGGCCATACGGATATGGTTGGGTAAGTGTTCTTGGGGAGCCACCCGGGCATTATGGTTATCCCCAGAGCCACCGATCCTCGTTAAGTTGTTGTTGATTTATTGAATATCGTATTGCGGTTGTTTGAAGCAATTATATGATTATGCTAAGTTAGATGTTGTGTTATGAACTCACTCACTTAGCTTTGTGCTAATCCCTCGTTGTTACTTCCTGCAGACTTTTGATTTTGAGCATGCGGGTGGGTAGCAGGAAGGTCAAACCTTGGAAGTATGGAATGTTTGATATTCAAGCTACTCTGATTATTTTGTTGTAACTCAGTTTAGTTTATATAATACCCCGACATGCTAATCTTTTGAACAAGTTTTAAGTGGTAGTAACTTAACCATTTAAACTGTTTTGGGATTTTGAAAAATATGTAATGAAGTAATGTGTTTTATTCATCTTCGCTTCCGTACTTTATATAATATTATTATTATGAAATGAGGGGTGTTATAATATGTTTGACATAATTTTACAAAAATTTATCCATGTGGATCAATGAATTGAAGGAAGAGAATGATGAGTGGGAAGTTACAAATGAATTTCATTGGTTAATGACATGTACCATGTCATTTTGTGAAAGTTATTTTGTGAAAATTGTGTGGATGTAGCATCTCTCCTTTTTATTGAGAAAATTAGGTGGATAGACGGTGAACAGACCGGTTTTTATAAAACAAACGGTGTCAGACCAAATTTGCAAAGATAAACCATGATTTTGCCTAAATAGATGAAGTTTTCGGCGAATTCGGCGAAATATCTCTAAACCAATAAATACTCGCCAAGTGTTCCAAATTATTCGCCGGTCAAACCATAAAATCGCCGAAATTCAATTACCAAATTCGCCTAAAAAGTTTTCATAATCTCGCCGAAATGCCTAAATAATTCGTCGAAATTATTAAAACTAGGCGAATTATTTTGAAAAATCGATTTTCATGCTACTCTCTTCTTCCTCTTTTTTTTTCACAGTAGCTCTCTAACTCCACTTTTTACACTTTTGCATTCCGACGACAAGGTTCCGACTGTCTTTTTGTGTTCCATAGCAAACGTTACATTAGAATATACAAACATTACAAGTGACGACATCCGAAACCTTTTCCATTAGAATATACAAACATTACATTAGAATATACAAACATAATTTGAATATTTCGGCGAGATTTTTAGGCGAATTTGGTAATTGAATTTCGGCGATTTTATGGTTTGACCGGCGAATTTTATGTTGACCGGCGGATAATTTGGGACACTTGGCGAACATTTATTGGCTTAGAGATATTTCGCCGAATTCGCCGAAAACTTCGTCTATTTAGGCGAAAGCATGGTTTATTTTTGCAAATTTGGTCTGACACCGTTTATTTTGTGAAAACCGATCCGTTGACCGTCTATCCACTTAATTTTCTCCTTTTTATTTGTCTTTAAGTTTTCGACGTGTTCGCCTGTTGGTAATTCAATTTAGGCGAAATTTGTGTCTAATTTGAAAAAAAAATAATCTGACACCGTCCATTTAGTGTGAAGCGATGCGTTAGACCTTCCATTTCAGTAAAAATCTCTCAAAACAACATGTTTCTTTAATTCATATCCATGCTAATGTTATCACATGTTTGTTTTTACTTTTTAGTAGTCATTTCCAATTTGTCTTCGTGTTACCGCCGTGGATTCGTATGCACATGTCAATAAATACATCATCATATAATTATGAAATTATGTAAGTCATGGAACACTATAATTATTATGACCTATAAAGTTTGTTCACATACAAATTAATTATAAACTGGATATAAACATAAAATAATATACAACTATTTATCTTAATTAATCAAAAGTAAATGCTAATGATAAATATAAATATAATTTATAATTATCGTATTTAAAATATATGTTTAAATCGATGCCTACTTCGTATAATACTTGATAAATGGATTCCTTTTATCTTTTATTCGGCTTTTTTTTTTCGTTTTAACCACTCAAATTTTTTTCTAACGATTTAATTCTTCAAGTTTTAAAATTTTGATATCTAAGATTCTTGTACTTCAAAAATTTTATGGTTTAGTCCCTGAAGTTTATGTTTTATAATGATTTTGTCCTTTAATTTTTTTTCTAGTTTAACCATCCAACTTTCAAAAATTTAATAACCATTTAAAGGGTTAAATCAATAAGTCAATGCAAATTTCAAAGATTAAATCATGAGAAAAAAACTTGAATGATTAAAATGAAAAATAAATGAAACTGTGAGAATTAAACAATTTTAAACAATTAATAACCATTTATCTACCAATCATTTCTATCATGTCCACCAATTAACACTTTAGCCCTAAAATATCATCATCATTTTTCTAATAAGAGGAGCTCCCTAAATACAAGCCAACCGAATGAACAAGTTATACCTACAGCACCCGAGTTGTTTTTTTGGAAGAAGAGAAAAGAAGCTGAAAGAAATGTGAATCACATTGTGTTCCAGAGTTTTGTTTACGGAGAGAAGAGAAGAGAAATGGGAGGAGGATTTGAGCTTCTTTTCTCTCCAATCTATCTCTCCACAAGTGGGAAGAAATGGAAGGATAGAAGATCAAACAAGTTATAAGATGTGACTTCCTTCAATTTCTCTCCAACTCAGGAACACGAATCCGTATAAATTTCATTTCTCTTCTTTCCAATTCTTGTTTACTCGGGAACACATAAATATTATTTCTCCTTTTTTCTTTTCTATCATTTTTTACCCTTTTCTCTTCTCTTCTTTCACTCAAAAACTCGTAAGCAGGGCCTAAATTTAGCAAAAACCACTTTAAGCACCTAATTCAATTCGTTTCATATACTTCTAACTAGTCACAATTTCGGTCGTGCTTAGCACGGTTCTGGAAAAAAAATCGGCCAGAAAATTATAATAACAATATTACAATAAATCTATAGAAAATCTTATTTGGAAAGCGAAGAATTAAATAATTTTATTGACCTCTAATATAATGTGAACATACATATATAATGTGATATTAGCCAAAATTATCGCAGTATCATATAAATGATCATAACATCATCATTGAACACTATTTAACTTATACATAGTGGACACTAGAAGGAAATTAAACATGTGAAGCTTCATGTTGTAGTTCTAGGTAGTAGGTAGAGTGAAAGAGCACAATATTATTTTTGCATTAAAACTTGTATGATCGTATCAATCTATCTATTAATTATTCATTATCTCCATAATTTGCTTTAATTTGTTTAGACAAAAAAGTAATAATAAGAAGAAGGAAGTAAAAATATTTTGATTTTTTATACTTTTAGGAATAAAAATTATTTGATCGAAGATATCAATTCTTACTTTAAATGATAATAAGATTTACCTTTATGCTGCTATCCAATGTGTTATATACTTAATGGAGCTCATAGCATCGAATAATATGGATAGGCCGGTGATCAAAAACGATATAGGGTGAAAACCAGTGGCTCGGTCCCTATATTCGGGGATTTTTTCCTGACTTCTCTTTCAGGTTTTTTTCATCCTTTTTAGTACCCTCATAGTTCGGATCCAGAGATAGGGTGGTCTAGTCTTTGTTGGCTTGTTCAAATGGTGTATGTACCTTTGTACTTGGTGATCTTCTAGCACCTTGCTAGTAGATGTTATTGAATAAAATTCTTCCTTTCAAAAAAAAATATGGATAGTCCATATGATATCAATGCAACAATTTGCAAGTTCATCGAACTCAAGTTAATGTTTCTACATTCAACACAATTTATTATTCAAAAACTCACAATAGATTTGTTCGAAAAACGTAACACGTTTGTTTGATAACTAATTATGGATATGTAAGCACGCATATAAAAAAGAAGAAGAAAGTGACAAACATGCAAGTTTCATTTATAAGAAATAATCTATGATAAGAAAGTATGTCAATGAGAAAAAAACGATTCATAATTTATGAAAGATTATAAATTGATTGGTTTTAAAGATACTAACATGTCATTGTTAGTCAGTGGATAATTGAGGGGACAGTCTTATCTTTAGATAATCAAAGCGTATATTACGCGAATTAGTTGGATTAATTTCAATCTAGTATTTTAAAGTGACATGTTTAAATGTCTTGTCATAAATTGTTGATTTTTCTAACTTAAAAATTTCAGTGACGTATTAAATAGGTAATGATAATTAGTAAATTATAAGTCATGAGGTGTCAAATTCAGAGGTTATGTGGCCTTTTATAGTATACATTGTAATTGTAATTGTAAGTTTGTAACTAAGATACAATAATAATAGTGAAGAAGTTATGATTTTTTTTTTTTTTAATTTATGTAATAAATTGGTACATAATCTACTTATGAAATGATGAATTATCTAGGCTTGAAGGAATTTTTTAATTATTAACTAGGACTCTTGGAAATATGTTAGAAGATGATATGTCAAGATTTTGCAAAAACTTGTTCTTCTTAGAGCACTCCCATCGGGTCCGTCGGTTGGGAGCCGACGACCGTCGGTTTAACCGACGCCGATGGCACGGCGCCGTCGGTTTGGTCCGCCGGTTCCCTCCTTCGGTTTGGCGACGAGCGGAGACGAGGTGAGTGGGGCCCATTTCCTTTTTTTTTTTTAATTCTAACCGTTAGTTTAAAAAAAAAAAAAAAAAAACCGTCATATGGCCGTTTTTTTGAAAAAAAAAGATTTTTTTTTTTTAAAACCCACTTTTTACCTTTAAATACCACTATCATTTTACCCATTTTCACACAACCACCATCCAATCTTTCAACACACTTTCAATATACATTTTCACCTTTCTCAAACAATCACCATCCAACCTTTTCATCTTTCTCAAACAAAAATGTCAAAAAACACCAAATCAAACCCCAAATCCAAAACCAAAAAGAAAGATTCACAAAATATCGGCCATGATATGTGGCAAGCTTTGTTAAACAACCCGTTACCAAACATGTCATCACCAAACACCCAAGCTTCCGGTTCCTCCCAACCACCTCAACAACATGCTTCCGGTTCATCCTCACAAAATCAACAATATGCCGCCTTCCCACCAATTGCTCAACCATTCAACTTTGCCGCCGATGATCCGAGAAACAACTACCAACACCACGGGTGGTACCAAAACACACAATGGTCACCACAACAACCACCACAATTCCACCAAACACAATGGTCACCACCACATCCACAATTCCAACACACACAGTGGTCACCACAACAACCACCACAATGGTCACCAAGCACTTCCAATCCTCACTTTCAACAAACCAACTTCACCGTGCCTCAAACGTTGGAAGAAAGCTCCGACGAGGCCCAACCCGAAATTGAACCCGATGATCAATCCGAACCCGAATCCGAACCCGAACCCGAACCCGAAACCGTCACCGATCCAAAAAAGTCCAAAAAAAGGGGTAAGCAACCTGCCGAGCCCAAATGCAAACAACTACGATGGACAGACGAGGAGGCAAAAATTCTGGCAGAGAGGTGGAATCACTGTTCCGAGAATGGGGTCCAAGGAAAAAACCAAACAAACGAATCTTTTTGGTCCAAAGTCCTACAAGGTTACAACTCTTGTGTGACAGATTCACGTCAGCGCAACCTCAATCAACTTACCGGCAAGTGGAACAAGATTTCACACGATTCCAAGTCATTCCAAGGCATCTAGAAACACTACAAAGAGTTTCAACCACAAAGCGGCGCCAACGAATTCGACGTCTTAACGGCGACCCGAAAAGCATTCCGAAAGCAAATCAAACGTGCTTTCATCTATGAATCATCTTGGAATGTTTTGAAACATTTCCCAAAATTCTTTGCTGAGCCGGGGGTGATGGCTAACGAACACACCTACGCACCTTTTGTCACTGATCTTGACATAGACGATGAGCCGGTTCATTCTGCTCTAGATGCAAACATGAAACGGTTGTTTCAAGACGACTACCTCCGCCGTCCAGTTGGCCGAAAGGCGGCCAAAAGTACGGCTTCTAGCTCCGCCGGCTCGTCTACGCGAAGTGTTCGTTCGTAAAAGATTGACACACTTGAAGCAGTCAAACAAACTGCTTTAGCGCAACAAGAAGCTATCAAGTTGATCAAGGAAAACGCAATGAAAAAGACGGCGTCCAAAGCTATTTCTTTTCTTGTTAAGACACTTGGAAAAAAGCCGTCAAAAAAAGAGATCAAAATGATCAAATCTGCTCGCAAAGAAGTCGTATCACAATACGAACAACAGTATGCCGCCGGCGAGTCCGATGAAGGCGAGGAGGAAAACGAGGAGGAAAACGCAAACGACAACGAGGAATCGGGCTCCGATTAGATTAGTTTAGGAATCGTATTTTTAAATTATCGCACTTTTTAATTTTTAGGATTTGTAGTTTTTAATTATTGCACTTTTTAATTTTTAGGATTTGTAGTTTTTTTATTTAAAAATTATTGTATTTTTAATTTTTAGGAAATTTGTAATTTTTCTATTTTTAATGAAGTGTGTTTTATTTAAATTGTTTTGTTTATTTAAATTATTGTATTTAAATTGATTAATTAATTAGTCAGCGGGTCCCAGAAAATGAAGTGACGGACCACTGATGGGAGTGGTCAGTCAGTTTCAGTCAGTTTGAGGAAAAAGCTGACGTAGCGCTGACGTGGCTCAGTCAGTTTCAGTCACTGATGAGAGTGGTCTTATATGGTATAGATATAGATACATACACCATACATTTTGGAGTTAGAACACACAAAATAGTTAAACTTGCAGGGTACTTTACACTTTAAAACTATAAATTCAAACAAATTCTATGAGTAATGTAGTATCTTTATTTATTTATTTTTTTGAGTTAAGTGTATCAAAATGTATTCAACTATTGTTGATTAATTTTTATTCTGTGTAATTCAACTTTGTCTACTTACACTATCTTACACTATGTGTACTAAACTTTCATCTATTGGTGTATGTAAGCGACCTCTTATAATTTGTAAATCAATGACGTAACATCAATTTTAATGACATTCCGGTTGACGATGTCAATATATTTGGTTGCCACGTATGCAAAATTACCGATTACTTAGACTATTAAAAAATCGGAAACATACAATATCAAAAACTCAAAATTTAATACATATGATAGGAGTCGATAGAATTGAATATACACAATAGAATTCCGACTAGCTATATTATTTAATTAATGTTCAATAAACTTAACCTCAATCTCTTATTTGATAAAGCTAGGGTACCTATGTACGAAAATGTATATACTCCATGTGGTATTTTGTAACATCCCAAAATTCAAAAGTAATATTGTGAATAAAATAATAGTAAGTGTTTTAAATTATATTTACTTTAGGTGAAATAAAATAGGGCAATGATATTTCCACTCACTATTTTTATAAATCCACCACACTTATGCAACTACAACTTGTACTGTACAAACCAGTATTGCACGATTTTGGTGGATTTATCAAATTTCTAGGTGGATTTATCATCACCCAAATAGTAATAATTGTAAGTCGGTTTTAAAGTTCCAGACAATGATAATCACGGGAATAAAATTTAAACACATATATATCCATTAAGATATGTGTGTACGCATCATATATCATCTTTATTATTTCTAAAACACAGAAACTTCACGATACGTATGAATCTTCAAACCCTAAACTAAATTCGATTCCAAAACATGAAATTGGAGCTAGAGAATTCGATTTCAACAAAGATTAATCATTCCTAACACAAGGTAATTATGATTCTAGCTTAAATTTGAATTTAAATTTAGGGTTTCATGGGGGTTTTGAATGATATGAAGGATTAATGGTTTCTAGGTTGAAATTGAAGTGTATTATGATGAATTAGTAATGTATAATTGTGTTTATGATGATGAGTAATATGAATTCAACTTAAAAATGAATTAATTGAGTTGTATCATTAGTAATCAAAGTAGGTTTCATGTAAATGATGATGAATTGGTGTTAATACATCTTAATTAGTGTTTAAGAAGGTTATTGATATATGATTAAAGGATATTGAAGTATCGAATCAAAAGATTAAGCAAATGGGGTTGATTATGATTATGAGGATGATTAAGATTAAGTGGGTAAATGATCATGATAATCATTAGTGATTATTGAAATAGGATGCAATTGTTGTTTTGATGGTAATTAAAGTAATATACAAATGATTAAGTCATGTGTATGGGTTATAGCTTAAGTAATGAAATAATGAGGTTAATGAATTAAGGATGATTATGGTGAATTCTCATAATCTTGGATTAGTTTATGATGAATATTGAATTATGATAAGATGTAATCTTTAAAGTGATTATACAAATAATGAAATAAAGAGAATTACGTAATAAAGGGTTAAGTGTATGAAAATCAATCCAATAAGGTGTAACATCCTTTCTTTTGGTCCGGTAATTTCTAATTTTAAATTGATGTATTTAATTGTATTAGAAATTATTTTGGTAAAATGTGTTTGTTTGCGAAACTTAATTAAATAAGCCTTAGGACTTATTGTGCTTAGTAAATTATTGATTGTTTTAATTTACTATAGTTGACGGTGCAATATAAGAAGTTTCTCGCAAATGTTTTTTAGGTTCCAGGCAATAGATTGAAAGGGGACTAGTTTTAAGTGGATGCGGGTCGGTGTTAAAAATATGAGCCGACTTATATAATCTTTCCATTTTAGGAAAGTTAGTAACTTTCCCTTTTTAGAAAATCTTAAACCTAAAACCCTTTAAGCCTTGAAAAAAACATAAGAAATCATAACCAAAATAACTTGTGAATTAGTTGCTGTGACCTTTTCATAGTATAAACATCATCATCATCACTTTGAAGTTTTGAATTGGTAAGTTGTTACATGGTTTGAGTTTATGATTATAATCATTAGAACCTTTGGAATGATAGTGATTAAATCGATGTTGAACTTATGCTTTAAACATGTTATGGTATGTATATATGATGAATTGTGAGCTGAAAACTGTTGTTATACTCGAATTTTAGTTAGTTTGGATAATTTTCGCAGCTGGGTTTTGAGTTGGGCGAAGTTTGCTGGTACAGGGGGTGAACCCGGCGGGTTTCACCTGTACCCGGCGGGTAGTATGCCTAAACCGGGGATCCGGCGGGTAGAACCCGTACCCGGCGGCTCCTACAGCCTTTAAAACGTGTTTAGGTTCTGTTACCGCAACTTTTAATTCACCCGGTGGCTTATTTATGTGAACCGGCGGGTTGTAGGTGGAAGCCGGCGGGTATGTACCTCAGCCGGCGGGTTGTGTGGTATTCCAGCAAATGTTTTGTTTAACTTTTAAGACTTGTTCTAACTTGTTGTTTGTAATGTAAATTGTACTTATTAACATAATAATACATGATAGTTGTTGTATTTAGGAACTTATGATATTTGTAATGTTAATTGAGTTAAGTTCCTAATGATTTAAATTGATGTGATTCAAGTGTTACGATCTTGATTTCTAACTTCTACCTGATTGTTGATTCTCAGATAAACAAAGAGCTCAGCGAGATAAGACAGCTGAGTAAGTGAAACGAGATAATCAGGTGAGTGGATTTGAAACTCACAGTTTGATTTAGTTGTGTCAGTTTGATTTCAATCAGTAATTATAGGATTACTATTGATAGTATGTTAACCTTGAAATGATATGCCATTTGATTGGTTGTTTGTTAAACATTGAATTGAAATGTACATTCCAGAGGTCAACTAGATTGTCGGTTGGACTTGATTGCTAATGTTGGTCAACATAGGGTTGCGTACATGTGTTGATGGAGATTAGCATTTAGTTAGCGGTTAATCACTGTTTTGGCCTGACAGTTGATTTAAGTGTTCTGATAGGGCCACCCGGCACAGGGTCCTTAGGAACCACCGTTCCTCTTGACGATATTTGTTGCCTTATTGATTGTAAACAGATTGCTAGCTAAATTGAATGGTAGCTGATAATTCATTCACTTAGCTTTGTGCTAATCCCTCAAATTTCTTCCTGCAGGTGATGTATATTATGTGGGTAGTCAGGAAGGACGCTTTGGTGCTGGGAATGTTTGAAACTTACAACTCTGATCCAGTTTGTAATAAATAATGTTTTATAGCATATAATGCCCTGGGTTGTAAACATGTTAACTATGTTTGTTTAATAGTTAAACATATAGTATAAAGGTTTGCGAAAATTTCTAGCAGGATTTTAATAGAATATGTATTTCAATTATTCGCTTCCGCCAAACTTAATATTATATTGTGGTATTAAATGAGGGGCGTTAGAAGTTGGTATCAGAGCAAGAGTTTGGGGCAATTGAATATGATTGTATGTTCAATCCTAAACTTTGATTGTGTTGTGTCAAACATTCTTGGGAAAGGGATTATGTACTGAATGTGAATTGGTTAGTAGAATAGGTGCTAACGACTAATGATTTGTAAGCTGTTGTGGTGTTTACAGATATGGCGGATAACGAGCAACTACCTGTGAACCCTAATAATGCCTCAAGGCCTGAAGTTGCTGCTGAGACTCATGATGACCGGAATGAGAATGCTGGTACTTCTTTCCATGCTAGAGAGGAGGCAGAAAGGGATCAGTATCTGCTTCAATTGGAAGAGGAAAACCAAGCACTTAGAATGTATAAACAACAAAAAGAGGCTGAAGCATCTCATCCTGTGTTTGGTACGATTTCACCGTCAAAACAAAAGGTGTGTTCATTTAAAACCTTTATGAGCAGTAATCCGTCTGTGTATTCGGGTAGTACGAATCCTTCTGTAACTCTAGATTGGTTGAGAGATGTTGAAAAGAAATTTGAAGTCTGTCAATGTGAGGAAGAACTAAAAGTTCCGTATGCAACTCAACTTTTAAAAGGAGCAGCTATGAATTGGTGGGATTCGATTACTTCGGTATTAACTTCTTTTCAGAAAGCATCTATCCGATGGTCTGATTTTCGTAATGAAGTTTGTAAGCAGTATTGTTCAAACTATGATATAGCTCGAATTAGAAAGGAGTTTATGGATTTGCAGTTAACTGATAACATGTCAATGGATGATTTGATAAATCAGTTTACAGAGAAACTCAGGTTTGTTCAGCAGTGGGTTCCTGATGAGAGAACTCAAATAGAACAGTTTGTGGGTACTTTACCTAATCATTATCGAACTTCAGTGAGATTAGCGAGCTCTCTTCCTCAAGCTTTTATGTTAGCTCGATCTGTTGACAGTGATTTGAAACCTCAACAAGTACCAAGTAAAGAAATAGTTTCTCAGAAATCTAGGAGTGAATCTTCTGGTAAAGGTAAGCAACGGTGGCAAGGAAATCAGCAGGGTAAGAAACAAGAAAGTCGTGGTGGTACTTCTGATCGTCCCAATTGGTGTATTAAATGTAGAGCTAGACATTTTGGGCCGTGTACTGTGCAAACCACTAGATGTGTAAAATGTGGTGTGATTGGGCATGAAGCCAAAGATTGTGTTTTCCCTACTTATGTGTGTTGGAATTGCCATAAGGAAGGTCATCGTGCAAATCAGTGTTCTGAGGCTAAGAGACAGGGTTCGGGGACAGTTGTTGGTTCATCAGCTTCTTCCGGTCAGAAGCGGAAGAATCCGCCATCTGCAGTTAGTAGGGCTTTTCAAATGACAGTTGATGAAGCTGTCCATACAGATGACGTGATCACGGGTACTTTTCTTGTAAATTCTGTACCAGCTCGTGTTTTGTTTGATTCTGGTGCAAATTGTTCGTTTGTATCTGTGTACTTCTGTGATAAGTTGAAAATGATGCCTACTGTGATAACAAACCCAGTTGAAGTAGAAATAGCTAGTGGCAAATCGGTTCCTGTTACCACCTCGGTAATTGGAGCTAGTATTATGATAGATAGCCAGACTTTCCCAATTTCCTTTCTGTTGATGCCAATTGCTAGTTTTGATGTGATTATTGGTATGGATTGGTTAAGTCAGTATAAAGCAAGTATAGATTGCCACAATAAGTTGATTAGAATTCCAATCTCTGAAAAGTCATATGTCGTGGCTCGAGGAGAACGGGATAATGTTTGTATACCTTTGATTAGTATGATGAAAGCTAGGAAATCTTTGTCTAAGGGCTGTGAATCGTATCTAGCTTATGTGATTGATGCTAAGTTAGAAAAGAAGTCTCTTTCTGATGTACCGGTTATTTCTGAGTATCCGGAAGTATTCCCTGATGAATTACCTGGTTTACCACCGGTTAGGGAAGTTGAATACCAGATTGATCTTGTTCCTGGCTCTTCACCTATAGCCAAAGCCCCTTATAGATTAGCTCCGTCTGAGATACGTGAAATGATGAATCAGATACAGGAGTTGTTGGATAAAGGGTTTATTAGACCTAGTTCTTCTCCCTGGGGTGCACCAGTTCTGTTTGTGAAAAAGAAAGATGGGTCTTTTAGAATGTGCATTGATTATAGGGAATTGAATAAAAGGACAGTAAAGAATAAATATCCTCTGCCTCGGATAGATGATTTATTTGATCAGTTGCAGGGATCTTCATTTTATTCAAAGATTGATTTGAGATCAGGTTATCATCAAGTTCGTGTTAGGGATTGTGATATTTCTAAAACTGCATTTAGAACCAGGTATGGTCATTTTGAATTCCTGGTTATGCCTTTTGGTTTGACGAATGCTCCCGCAGTTTTTATGGATTTGATGAACCGTGTCTGTCGACCTTTTCTTGATAAATTTGTGATTGTGTTTATCGATGATATCTTGGTATATTCTAAATCCGAATCAGAGCATGGAATGCATTTGAGGTTGGTATTGGAAACCTTAAAGAGAGAACATTTGTATGCAAAGTTTTCTAAATGTGAATTTTGGATTCGGGAAGTACAGTTTTTGGGTCATATTATTTGTAATGATGGTGTTAAAGTTGATCCTTCGAAAATTGAAGCTGTAATGAATTGGAAAGCTCCAAAGTCTGCTTCAGAAATAAAAAGTTTTCTTGGATTGGCGGGTTATTACCGGAAGTTTATTAAAGATTTTTCTAAAATTGCCGGTTCTTTAACAAAGTTGACCCGTAAAGATGTAAAGTTTGTATGGACTGAACAACAGGAAACAGCTTTTCAGACTCTAAAACAGTTGTTATGTCAGGCTCCTGTGTTAGCATTGCCAGATGGGTCCGATGATTTTATTGTTTATTGTGATGCATCTATTGCTGGTTTGGGTTGTGTATTAATGCAGCGAGATCGTGTGATTGCTTATGCTTCTCGTCAGCTCAAACCTCATGAAAGAAATTATCCTACCCATGATTTAGAGCTTGCAGCGGTTGTGTTTGCTTTGAAAATCTGGAGGCATTACTTGTATGGTACCAAATGTATTATTTGTACAGATCACAAGAGTCTTCAGTATATATTTTCACAGCAAGAGTTAAATATGCGACAGAGACGATGGTTAGAATTAATCAAGGACTATGATTGTGAAATTAAATACCATCCAGGGAAAGCCAATGTGGTTGCTGATGCTTTAAGCCGCAAGGTAACTTCTGATCGAGTTTATTTTATGCGTTTAGAAGTTTCTTCTGATTTGGTGGGTCAGATTAAAGCTGCACAGTTAGAGGCTTTGTTAGATCATAATTTGAAATCTGAAATTATGTTGAATCGAAAGGAATTGTTATTGGATGATTCTAGGGGATTAAAAACCTTTCAGTCTCGTGTTTGGATTCCTTTGTTTGGTGGTTTTCGGGATGTTATTCTGAATGAAGCCCATAAGTCCAGATTGTCTGTACATCCAGGAAGCACTAAAATGTATAATGACTTGAAACCTTTGTATTGGTGGCCTACAATGAAAATGGATGTAGCAAGGTTTGTTAGTTCTTGTCATATTTGTTCACAAGTTAAAGCTGAACATCAGAAGCCGTATGGGTCGTTGAAACAGCTTGAGATTCCTGAATGGAAGTGGGAACATTTGACTATGGATTTTGTAACCAAGTTGCCTCGAACTGCCCGAGGAAATGATATGGTTTGGGTTATTGTTGATCGATTGACCAAGAGTGCTCATTTTCTCGCTTCTAGTGAAACTGCATCTTTGAGTAAACTTGCACAGTTGTATGTAAATGAGATTGTTTCTCGGCATGGTATTCCATTATCGATTGTATCTGATAGAGATCCGAGGTTTGTATCTCATTTCTGGCAGAGTTTGCAACATGAATTGGGTACACGTGTGAATCTTAGTACAGCTTATCATCCTCAAACCGATGGTCAGTCAGAACGCACGATTCAGACGCTTGAGGATATGTTAAGAGCTTGTATTCTAGAGTATGGTGGTTCTTGGGACTCTCATTTGCCATTGGTTGAGTTTGCTTATAATAACTCATATCATTCTAGTATTGGCATGCCTCCATATGAAATGCTTTATGGACGCCGTTGTAGAACTCCAACTTGTTGGCTAGAGGCAGGTGAGAAGCAGTTTGCAGGTCCAGACATTGTTCAGATGACAGCTGATAAAGTAGCAGTGGCTCGTGAAAAGTTGAAAGCTGCACGTGATAGACAGAAGCAATATGCAGATCCTAAACGTCGACCTGTTAATTTTGTTGAAGGTGAACTTGTTTATCTGAAAGTTTCGCCTTGGAAAGGGGTAATACGGTTTGGGAAACGTGGCAAATTGGCTCCTCGATATATTGGACCGTTTAGAATTCGTCAGATTGTTAATGATCAGTCTGTTACATTGGATCTTCCTCCAGAACTTGCTGGTATTCATGACACGTTTAACATTTGCTATTTGAGAAAATGTAACGTTGAGGACCAGTCTCAGATTCTTCCTTTGAAAGATTTGAAAGTAGATCAAAGTCAGAAGCTAGTAGAAGAACCAGTTGAACTTCTTGACCGAAAAGTGACTAAACTTAGGAAGAAACAGATTCCCATGGTGTTAGTGAAATGGAAACATAGTTTAGGTGAAAACCTAACTTGGAAGACTGAGGATAGTATGAGATCCAGATATCCTGGATTATTTGATCGTGATGAGATTTCGGGGGCGAAATCTTCCTAAGGGAGGGAGAGTTGTAACATCCTTTCTTTTGGTCCGGTAATTTCTAATTTTAAATTGATGTATTTAATTGTATTAGAAATTATTTTGGTAAAATGTGTTTGTTTGCGAAACTTAATTAAATAAGCCTTAGGACTTATTGTGCTTAGTAAATTATTGATTGTTTTAATTTACTATAGTTGACGGTGCAATATAAGAAGTTTCTCGCAAATGTTTTTTAGGTTCCAGGCAATAGATTGAAAGGGGACTAGTTTTAAGTGGATGCGGGTCGGTGTTAAAAATATGAGCCGACTTATATAATCTTTCCATTTTAGGAAAGTTAGTAACTTTCCCTTTTTAGAAAATCTTAAACCTAAAACCCTTTAAGCCTTGAAAAAAACATAAGAAATCATAACCAAAATAACTTGTGAATTAGTTGCTGTGACCTTTTCATAGTATAAACATCATCATCATCACTTTGAAGTTTTGAATTGGTAAGTTGTTACATGGTTTGAGTTTATGATTATAATCATTAGAACCTTTGGAATGATAGTGATTAAATCGATGTTGAACTTATGCTTTAAACATGTTATGGTATGTATATATGATGAATTGTGAGCTGAAAACTGTTGTTATACTCGAATTTTAGTTAGTTTGGATAATTTTCGCAGCTGGGTTTTGAGTTGGGCGAAGTTTGCTGGTACAGGGGGTGAACCCGGCGGGTTTCACCTGTACCCGGCGGGTAGTATGCCTAAACCGGGGATCCGGCGGGTAGAACCCGTACCCAGCGGCTCCTACAGCCTTTAAAACGTGTTTAGGTTCTGTTACCGCAACTTTTAATTCACCCGGTGGCTTATTTATGTGAACCGGCGGGTTGTAGGTGGAAGCCGGCGGGTATGTACCTCAGCCGGCGGGTTGTGTGGTATTCCAGCAAATGTTTTGTTTAACTTTTAAGACTTGTTCTAACTTGTTGTTTGTAATGTAAATTGTACTTATTAACATAATAATACATGATAGTTGTTGTATTTAGGAACTTATGATATTTGTAATGTTAATTGAGTTAAGTTCCTAATGATTTAAATTGATGTGATTCAAGTGTTACGATCTTGATTTCTAACTTCTACCTGATTGTTGATTCTCAGATAAACAAAGAGCTCAGCGAGATAAGACAGCTGAGTAAGTGAAACGAGATAATCAGGTGAGTGGATTTGAAACTCACAGTTTGATTTAGTTGTGTCAGTTTGATTTCAATCAGTAATTATAGGATTACTATTGATAGTATGTTAACCTTGAAATGATATGCCATTTGATTGGTTGTTTGTTAAACATTGAATTGAAATGTACATTCCAGAGGTCAACTAGATTGTCGGTTGGACTTGATTGCTAATGTTGGTCAACATAGGGTTGCGTACATGTGTTGATGGAGATTAGCATTTAGTTAGCGGTTAATCACTGTTTTGGCCTGACAGTTGATTTAAGTGTTCTGATAGGGCCACCCGGCACAGGGTCCTTAGGAACCACCGTTCCTCTTGACGATATTTGTTGCCTTATTGATTGTAAACAGATTGCTAGCTAAATTGAATGGTAGCTGATAATTCATTCACTTAGCTTTGTGCTAATCCCTCAAATTTCTTCCTGCAGGTGATGTATATTATGTGGGTAGTCAGGAAGGACGCTTTGGTGCTGGGAATGTTTGAAACTTACAACTCTGATCCAGTTTGTAATAAATAATGTTTTATAGCATATAATGCCCTGGGTTGTAAACATGTTAACTATGTTTGTTTAATAGTTAAACATATTGTATAAAGGTTTGCGAAAATTTCTAGCAGGATTTTAATAGAATATGTATTTCAATTATTCGCTTCCGCCAAACTTAATATTATATTGTGGTATTAAATGAGGGGCGTTATATAAGGGTGATGGATTGATAATGTTAATGTATTGATTTTTAATGATATCTAGTTGTTAAATGTGTTATTGTATCGATGTGTTATTTATTAGGTGATCAAGAATGATGGACTTGCTATTCAAGGATTTCATCATGTAGTTGCTTAAAAGCAAAGGTGAGTGATACGAGGATTAATTGAGTAATGATTGTATACTCCGGATTGCTTACGAGCAAGAGGTTCATACAATCTTTTGAAATATTGTTTGTTTCTTTTAATTGTTTCTCATGATTGTTCCTATGTTGAATCATATTTCGTATTTTAAGTAATATTGTTGTTGACCATTGTTGTTAATTGTTGCTAGTTGTTAAGTTATTTGGAAGTAGTATAGCATTATGTGGATTATATGGATTATAAGGATTGAGTATTGTAGAGATTGATTGTTACGAAATAAATGATTATTACGAAATAAGTGCATGGCACTACTTGTATCCATTAAGCTTAGTATCCATTTTGATGAAAATTGGTGCCTTGCTTACTTGTATCTTTTGGGACCGCGGATATTTACGAAATAAAGAGAATCTCTATAACGGTTTCGTTGTTATTTATGGAATCAGATAAGTGAATCCTTGATAAACGAAATATGTTATTGTCTTAGTGGATTATTTATTAATTGCTCACTAAGCTTTATGCTTACTTGTTTCAGTGGTTTCATTTTGTAGGTGTTTGGTTCGATGGAATCAATCGGATGAAATAGGATTACAAAGAAGTAGTGTGGATTGGAGCTTGCAATGTGGTTAGACAAGCTTCTCTTCCTTATGAATTGTCGTTGTGCATTATCACTTTTGTAAATCACCCAAAAAGACACATTTGAATTATGTTGATGAATTAAAGAGTAAAATGTCATTTGGTTGAGAACTGTGTCTTTGACTTGGTAAAGTCAAAGTGGAATATGATGGTGTCATATTGGGTAATGGAAATATTGTATAGTAATAAATGTATTAGATGTTGAATTATGTGTGTATTGATCATGTTTATGGTGAACTTATGATCAAGGTGTCAAATGTTGTATTTTGGTTCAAATTAGTGATCATGAATTAAAAAACATGATATGTTGATGAAATGAATTGAATTCAAGTGTCAAAGGGTTGAAATGAGTTAGTTTTGGTGAAAGTGTCCAAATGGACACCAAACGGGTCAAACGAATCAAAATGGGTTAGAGTGGGTGTATGATGTTTATAAATACGCTCACACATGTCAAATATATCCTAGAATATGTGGGAAAAAGGTTGAAGTCAGAAGTCAAGTTATTTGGAATATAAGCGTGTTACCAAAATGGTCCAAAATGGCCATAAATTAGTGAGACGTCTGTTTTCTCGTAAAACGTGTATTTTGAAAAAGTGTAAAAAGGGAAACCTTCATTTTGGTATAGTGGAGGTGCCTGCAAAATTTGGTGGTCTAACTCTTAACGAGTTAAAAGTAATGCGCGTTTGAATTTGGTCAAAAATATGAGTTTTGCTGAATTTCGGATTTGTGCGTAGCTACGCGATCCAAGAAATATTTTCTGGATCGCGTATATAACACCCCTCATTTGAAACAACAATAGTATATTATTTACACGGAAGCGTATAATTAAAAACATCTGAAAACACTGTACATTAAGATAATGTACATAAGTAGTTTACATATCATCCGCACACCAATTTAAAACTATTAAATAACTACATCAAACGGGGTATTATATTGTTCCAAACTTTAGTTTTGTTACAAAACATGTCAGAGTAGCACTGCAAGTCAAACACTCCCCGCTCCATGAGCGTCAAAATCCTGCAACCCACATCCCAAAACTTAACCTGCAGGAAGTAAATTGAGGGATTAGCACAAAGCTAAGTGAATGAATTCTTTACACACAATTCAACTTAGCATAACCACCTGTTTACACCAAACAACCGTAAACATATGATTCAACTAGACAACAATATAGTAATGAGGATCGGTGGCTCTGGGAAATACCATAATACCCGGGAGGCTCCCCAAAACACTTATCCAACCATATCCGTATGGCCATAACGGACGAGATCGATAGCTAACAGCTATTATAATCAAACACAGGTACTACACACAACAAGTGAATTAAGTTCCTGTGTAATTCATATAATAACCAACTAGCTCAACCAACTAGTTCAACCTGTTGACCTCATTAACAACTGATGCCCGAAGGCCACACATAGCACGTAGATTTATAATCAACAATGGATATTAAATGCAACAACAACATATCTACGTTTACTTGTTGTAACCAAACGATTACAACTAAATCAAATGGTGAGTTCTGAATCCACTCACCGATACCTCTGTAGTCACAAACTCAGAATCCAGGTGTTACTTATCTTTTGGAGGATCTAAGAATCACAATAAGATATAAGTTAGTAATTATAACCATCAATACTTAACTTATATCAATCTATAGCAATAGGAACTTAACATAATCAACATTACAATTACAAGTTCCTAATCACATACTACCAATCACAATTAAGCATATGCACTTAAATGCATTATTATTTAACTTGTAATAGACTAAAAATCAAAATTCATCAAAAACGGTTCACTACCCGCCGGTTTGTCCAAGTACCCGCCGGGTACTGGCCTTACTAGCCGGGTCATACCCGAAACCGCCGGGTGAATTAACATTTGATGGTAACAGAAATATTTTGTGTTTTAAAGCCTAATTTAGCAGCCGGATTAACCAAGGAACAACCGGGTTTGGGCCTCAACCCGCCGGCTCGGGTACTCGACCCGCCGGTTTCCCCAACCCAATAAAGAACCCGCCAGCTAGATCATAAGAGCCGCCGGCTTGTTCATCATTACAGCAGCAGCAGTTTTAGCTCAAAACACCTACACGAACTAAACTTACCAATTCTAATATTTTCGGCTATCAACTAGTTACAGCAGGGTTTCTAACATCAAAGAACAACAAACATCATCATATATCATTACCTAATCCACTTTTCATGCTCAATTCATACATATCATAAATTCACAATTGTTCACCTAATTCATGGTTTCAAATATGAAAATCAAGCAAAAGAATCCATCTATTATCATCCAAGCTATAGCCATTCAGATTACTAGCTTCACTATCATCAATTAATCTACCAATTTCATATGTAATCTATCAAACTTCAAGTTTATGAACATGAGATTACTTACACTTTGAGGATTATATCAAGAAGATGATAACTTCAAAGATTAGATGATGATTATCATGAAATCACAACTCCAAATCACTAATCTTGTTTATGAGTTTTTGTTTCTTGTTAGGTTTCTTTAGACAAGTCTTAGGTTTCCAAAAATAGGAAATGAAAACTTTCCTAAAAGGGAAAGTTAAGTAAGTCGGCCAAGTTATTTACACCGACCCCGTATCCACTTAAAACTAGTCCCCTTTTAATCTATTGCCTGGAACCTAAAAACCATTTGTGATAAACTTATTTTATTCTACCGTCAACCATAGTAAATTACAACAAGCATCAATTTACTATCCACAATAAGTCCTGGGACTTATTTATCTAAGTTTCGCAATAAAACAAATAATATCAAATAATTTCTAACACAATTAAATATATCAATTTAAAATTAGAAATTACCAGACCCGAAGAGAGGATGTTACAACGTAAGTCAGTGCATTTTGTGATCAGAATGATTTGTTCTTTGGTACGCGATCCCAACACCAAAACCTGGATCGCGTAAGCATGTATAAAATCAGAAAATCAGTTTTAAGTTCAAGGTTGAATATGGGATAAATATGATATGAATTGTAAGTAATTTAAGATAAATGGGACCTAAATGAATGTATTAAAAAAAAATGTTTCTAAATTTTGGGCGTTTCATATTTTTAATTAGGTAAATATTTCATCCGGTAGATCGACTAGGATCATGTCTACTTATTGCTCAAAATGATCGTATTCACAAAACACACACTTACACTCCCAACTATTTATCTCTCTCTCTCTCTCTCTCTCTCTCTCTCTCTCTCTCTCTCTCTTCACAAAATACACTCTAACACACCACCATCATCACCATCCACCACATCCGTCACCGGAGCTCCACCACATTCACCGCCACCATCGCAGATCCGCCACCACCACCACCGTCACCGTCGTCGTGACCGGAGAAAAAGACGGCGGATTTTGTGGCCGAGAGTTGATATGCAAACCACCACCGTTGGTGAACCGGCCTCCACCGGACGTAACCAACCGTGGTGGTTTCCACATATTCTCCCGCCACATCTTTTGTATATTATTACCGCATCTTATGTATATTTTAGCATTTTGATGTGTTTGTAGATCTTTGATTTTATTCTTGAATTTAAAAAATTAGTATTATTATTATTTTGTTTACAGCATCCTATGTATTTTGTTACTGCATCTTTGTATATTTGTTACTGCATCCTGTATATTTGTTACTGCATCTCTGTATATTCGTTGCTGCATCTTACGTTCTTTATTATTTTTGACTGAATCTTGAATATTAAAAAGTTTTATGATTGAACAAATTTTTTGACAATTTTTAGGTATTTTTTCAGACAATTTTGCATAATTTTGTCAAACAGATCCATAACTTTGTCAAAATTGCAAAAAATCACTCTCTCCCTTCCACAACTTTGTCAAAATTGCAAAAGAGTCCCTCCATGCATCCCCACACTCCTCTTATCCGTCTCCTAAAAAAAATGTTGGACTATTTTATTTGATTTTTATTCTCACACAGTCGCACTCTTAGAAAAAATGACAAAAGTAAAGTAAAACACATGAACCCCGAAAAGTGGTAATTGTTGTCATATGATATCGTCATCGAATATTTAATTAAGTGTGGTGATATATCCATCATCGTTTTTGATAAATTCACCAAATTTGTGCATTAAAATTTATACTGTACACATCAATAATGCACAGTTTTGATGGATTTATCAAAAACAATGATGGATTTATCACCACCTTTTAATTAATTAAGGGTTCTCATTGTTTGTTTTATAATAATCAAAAAGTAAGTACAATTTATTCTTTGATTTGGGCCTATGAGTTGACATTATTATGATGAAATAAGTTGACTATCACTACTAATTTAGATATTAAATCCATCATATGTATTTAGACTTTACGGCTAAATTGAACCAAAAGCTTTACGCACGATACTTATATATATCAAAGTCCCATAAGTTATGTCACGGGACTTTGATATATATTTGAACGACATTTAGTGTTCATCAAATTTTACACAACTTTGATATATTGTGTGTATCTTACATTTAAATATCATTATTGTATGTATCAGTTAGAGAGTACTTTAGACGATGTAACAACTTGTATGGATGCCACGTGACACCTTAAACAGCTGACAAGTCAACAAAATCATCATTATATACATAGCGATTTTTGAAAGTTCGATACACAAAATAGACCAAAATGAAGTTTGATACACATTACAGAGTTTGGGCTAAAGTTAAGTTCATTTCTACACACTAATCCCTTTGTATTAATAGTACAAACAAGTAAACGGATATAATTTTATCTGTTTGACCATTTCTATTACCATCCTCGAGATGTCTACCAAAAGAAGTTTTTAGACATCTTGTGAGAATATGATATCATATCTTCTTACCACCAGACTAATTGGTGATTGTTAATATGCTAATGCTACAAAGGTTTTATATATAGTGTTCAATAAACGCATCAAGTTTAACAAATTTGATGTAAAACAAGTGCGATATAAAATTTTAGTGTTGTAGTATCAAAATTGATAAAAAAAAAATAAAAAAAAATAATTAAAATTATAAAATATACAGTTAAATCGAACTTTTTTACATCATGTTGATGTTTTGTATGGAAATCAAATTTATATGAAGACTTTTTAGTTTTTACACATTGCACTTGATTGGACGAAACAGTTACATGAGGGACTTATAGTTTGTGGATAATGCATTAGCATGCATTTTTTGTACATGACCACAGAAACATGGAATACAATTAGGGGTATGCATATATGAATCAGCATAGGCAAGACAAGATTGAAGAACTAAATCGAGCTGGATCGGATCAAAATAAATCAACCCAAATCCGATTATATTAGCATTAGATCAGGCATTCGCTACACTCATTGAGCAAAAACCCCTAAAAAAAAAAGCTCAAAGAATGCGCGCAACCCCTAAAGAGACAACAATTATGTAGCTAACATATGAAAGCGTATTTTTACCATATACATATTTGCTTCTCAAAAACTATATATGAAAAAGCAAATAACTAAAAGGAATTTATTGATCCTCATGGTCATCGTGTGTGTTAGTTGAGATATCTTTCTGTGACAACTCTCCAAATTAGGTATTAATTAACTCTAAGCATGTGCATTTTTACGCTAATTTCCTGATTAAGTTTAAACAAAACTTTCGATGTGATTTAAGCCTAGCAAGCCCAAATACTTTTAAACAAAAAGTATTACATATTATGTGATTAATTATAATCGTGTACAAACGTATCGGAACGAATCCGACAAAATAAATAACAAAAGTAGGTGACACAAAAATAATTAATAATTCAATTATTAATTACGAGTATTAATATATCTATAACATATAGATAAAACGACTTAGATATACGTTTTATATAAAACGTATTACAAAACGAACAGAAACAATTTTAAAACATACCCAGAGATCGCAAATCATAAAAGTTCTATTTTTCTCATACGTTTGAAAGTATTTAGAACATTACCTCAAAATATGAAATCATAATTTGACTGAAATTTGGCGCCCAATTAAATGCGCGCAGTAAAATGTACAAAATTATACAACTGTCAAAAATAAGAATAATCTCATTATTCTGATTTTATATAACGAACCAGGAGAACACCTACAAAATAAAAATATAAAATATTAAATTTTATATTGCACTAATTATACCCGTACCAAAAATTAACGGGTGATGTACCCAAAATTTGTAACCAAATAATACGGGAGCCAAAATCTTGAGAGACCATACTTTGTTGACTTATGTGCCGTCCAACCCATACCACCACGTGAGATGAATATTTCATTTTCTGAAACAAGTTAAACACCACACCACTCCATTATTTTCATCTCCATCATTCTTCAATTCTCATCTTATTTTTTTTTTCTCTACTCTCAACCAAAGATCAGAGGAACTCATTTAAACAAAATCACCATAATCTTCATCATTTAACATCTCTCTGCAAAGGAAAAGAGGAGATCAAAGTACCAAAATCATCATCATCGTGGGATCATCATCATCACCAAACCATCATAATCATCTCATTGTAAGGAAAAATTCCATTGCTATATATTTACTTAAATTTCGTATCATTTAGTGTTAACACAACATTTATGATGTATATAGCTTATAAATTTGATGGTTAAGTGATATGGTTCTTTAAAATAAATTTTGAGTAAATAAAACCCAAGAACACTAAATCATGTATGTATGAAAGTTGTGAAATTTTGTTGTGGTTTGGTTATAGGGTTAGGTCGCGTTACTTTAACCTGCGAGGTTTAGCTCACCTTTCAGGGGATTATAGTCTAAGCATTCCCACTTACTATTTAGGATGAACTTATCCTACAACCGTTTTATACCGGTATACTTTCTGGTTATTTTTATATGATGGTAAACCACCAGACATACATTTTGGGTAACAACCCACATAAACCATATTTTAGGGTAACTATCCCTACAATTTTATAAATTGTAAAACCTGCAAACATTTACTTATTGAATAACAATTCAATAATTCTAAACATAAATGGCTTAACATACCTTACATTTATACAAAACCTGTGAATTCACTCAACATATTTGTTGACGACTTTCTTTCTATGTTATACAGGAAATTAGCAACGTAAGTAAAGAATCGCATGCATTCAGGATGGACAACCCTGGACTACTTAGGATGCCATATATTTTGGGACAGCTTTTGAGGATTTCCTCTGTATTACTGCAGACATTGCAGTTATACTCACGAAATCTTATCTTAACATATGTATTGTAAAACTTAAATGTTTTAAACTTTATTACTACCGTACGACTTACATAGTCGTACTACTTTTGTAATAACTATTTTAAATTGGCATCCTTTATATATTATGTTCTGTATGATCATATGCTCTGATACAGTGAATGCACAATTGTAACGTCAGCACCCCCGCTGTTAAACTGTTTACACAAGATGCTTCCGCTAATTATAACTTGCTTCCGCTAAACATTAAATAAACACAATTATGGATTTTGGGGGTGTGACAGACTTGGTATCAGAGCCATTGGTTATAGCGAACTAGAAGTCTTTAGGTGACTGAAAACCTTAGAGACCTAGACTATAGCCTTGGCTAGAACATTCAGGCATTCATACATACATACATTTATATACATCTAACATACGACTGACACGTCACACACAATTTCCCTTGTCACTGTATGTCTAGTCAATCACTTATTCATGTTTATGCTTCGGACGAGGAGCCGACCGAGGCTACTTTTGAGGGTCCCGCGATCACTGTAGGGGATGAGTCATCTGTTCATTTGAGAGATATGTCGGATGACACGAGTGACGCTTACATTGCGCCACCACCGACAGCACATGAGGTTACCCCTACTACTACAGGTATTCACCATCAGGCCGCTGAGACTTCTCGCAGGCCTGTGTCTAGGAGGACACCGAGGATGTGTGTCCGAGATCTTCCTACTGGTCCGTTAGCACCGGCGGACGAGTCTATTGAGTCTCCACGGAGAGCACCCAGGTTTGCTCACCTAGAGTGGATGACTCCTATGTTGAGGCACTGGAGGTCATTAGAGGGTTTTCCCTCCACATTTGAGACAGGAGAGTCCTCACGACCCCCAGCACCACTGCCTACCACTGGAGAGCCGATAGAGCAGACTCTCCCTACATTAGTTGCTGTTATGCGTACATTGTTCTGTATTACTTCTAGCAGGGGTTCTCACCTTAGACAGGTACAGGATGAGGTCTCCCGTCTGTATGGGGACATGGCTGGTATGCATGAGCATCATCACTTTCTATTGAACCATGTGTTTACTGCCCAGGAGATAGCTGAGTCCGCACGTGCTCGTGTGAGGGCACTTGAGAGACATGTTAGGATTGCAAGGCTTGTGGTTGGTGCTTGTGTGGTGATGGCTGTGTTGAGGACAGCCGTGGGATCATTTCTACCGTACTTCCGTTAGACCTATGTAGGGCGGGTTGTGCCTACTTAGGATTATATATACTATGTATTAGACTTGGAACTTTGGTTCGACGGGTATAGACAGACCTGTCATGTTTTGTGTATCATTTGGATCGACGGTGTGTAGACCGACCCGTCATGCTTTGATTTGTCTCTGGACCGATGGATATCTAGGATAGATCCATCCTGTTTTGTATAAAAACTTGTGAACTAACTATGACCAGTTATATGATATGACATATGTGTCTGGTTTATTATTATTGTTTATGTTACTGTGCATTGTGATTGGATTATGAATTGACAATAGAGACTACATAACTATGGATACTGAAATATGTCTTTGTAACCTATAGATCTCTTGAAACTGGAAAAATGGCAGAACCTGTTATAAGTGAATGCTCATCAGATGATGACATAACCATCAACGAGCAGATACAATATGTGTATGTCGACACCGAAACAATTCCGATAGTGGAACTTGTGGAAGAAGAAATTGAAAACCACCAATTCGCCATGGTCGACATAGAGGAGTACGAAAGAGTACGAGACCAGGCTGAAAGATTGGATGGCCAAAATTGGGAGCTTGTGTTCAAATGTAGGAACCATGAGCTAGAATTGAGAATCTTAAAGAGGCCTATGATTGTCCGAGTTAAGGATAAAATACGCTTCTGGAAGAAAGTGGCTAGTAATCGCAAGAAAAGAGTTAGGTCTTGGATCAAACGTTTGTGCAAATGCTCAACTGAGAATGATCTGGGCTATTATCCGACTCTGCGATACAAAACTATGCTGGAAACATGCTACTTCTCTCCCAATCTGAATCAGGAGTAAAATTGAAGGATCTACACTGCGACAGAGAATATAGCTAAGGATAGCTTAATAATGAACTGATGAAGAACTGTCGTAGGAATATAACTATTTTGTTAAGATCTAGGTATAGCTAAGTTTAGTCTAATTAGTACTGTAGCAACTCGTGTTGTATTGGAAACCACTCTTGATGGATATAGAAGATATCATCAAGTTTTGTATGAAACGATGTAAGAATATTTCAATTAATGTATATTATAACTTAGGTTCGATTCGAAATTCCGTGCGAATTATATTCATTTCTATATATACATGTGATAGAAAATTTACCACGTGATAATTGTTTGAAACCATTTCCTGCAAACTTTGAAAACCTACTACACTTTGAATTATTGATTTTATCTTGAATTCCCTAAAACATTGTTTGCGCTTGATCGATGATGAAAAGAAATATGTATTTGGCATTATATAATGACGCCTGGCCAACGTGATTATATTGTACAAAGTACATATGGGTGTTTCAAAGTTGTGCGACATGCAATGTGAAACCTTATTCTTTCAAATTCTCCATTCTATTCATTTGATAGACAATGTGAAATCTTGTTCATCACATTCATTATTTTGGCATTGACTTCTGCATTTTATTCATCGCAGAACTGAACTATGCCGCCAAAACGACGAATTACTAGGAACAGTCAGAAGACAACTGTACCCCCTACATCTGAAACCATTCCACCCCCTAACACTGAGGAAACTACTGAGCAGTTGATAGCTAGACGCATAGCTGAAGGTATTGCCGAGTATGAGGCAAGTCGAAACCGTGAGATGGGATAAATAACAGTGGATCGACCCCTGTTAATGCTGAGACTGTTGTGAATACTCGCCGAGGGTGTTCATATAAGACATTTCAGGCTTGTAAACCACCTCCCTTCTGTGGCACTGAAGGTGCTATTGGTATTATACACTGGATAGAAAAGATGGATTCTGTGTTGGACATCAGTGATTGTCTACCAGACACTGCGGTGAAATATGTCGCCTGCACACTAGCTGATAAAGCTTTGACTTGGTGGAATAGTCAAGTCCAGTCGATGGGACGACCAGCTGCTTATTCCATGACATGGGAAACATTGAAGCGTATGATGATGGAAGAATTCTGCCCTCGCAGTGAGATGCAGAAAATTGAGACTGAGCTGTGGAACATTGCTATGATTGGCGCTGATATCACTGGTTATACAACCAGGTTCCAAGAACTAGCTCGTCTTGTGCCACATATGGTAACACCTGAGTATAAGCGTATTGAACGCTATGTGTATGGACTGGCACCACAGATCAGGAGTTTAGTTACGTCCTCCAAACCTGACACCTTCAGGAGCGCTGTTACCCTAGCGCAGAGTTTGACTGATGAAGCAGTTAGAATGGGGACGCTGATACAGAAAACTGTGCCGGCCAAGGTTGAGCCGAGCAGTGCTGAAGCTGGTAGTTCTGGAAGTAAGAAGCGTAAATGGAATGACCGTCAGGGTCAAACCAACAAGAAAGGATCTGGAAATCCTAAGTCTTACGCTGCCACCATTGTGGAACCGAAGCCATACTTGGGTAACAAACCTAAGTGTGATAAGTGTAGCAAACACCATGAGGGTGAATGTTGGTTTTGCGACAGCTGTAAGGGATGGGGTCACAAAACCCAAAACTGTAAGGTTAACCCTACCCCTAAGGGAAACACTGCTCGCCAAAACCAGGGTTGTTTTGAATGTGGCGACACGAGGCATTATCGAAACCGATGCCCTCGACTCAATAACCAAAACCGTAACGCCAACAACGCTCGTAACCGCAACAACAATGGGAACAACCGTGGAAACAACAACAACCGAGCAGCCAACAACAATGCTAACAACAACAACAATCAACCAGCCCGTGGACGCGTGTTCATGTTAGGAGCACCAGAGGCACGTCAGGATCCTAACACAGTCACTGGTACGTTTCTAGTAAACAACCACTTTGCTTCTGTGTTATTTGATTCCGGTGCTGATTTAAGCTTTGTGTCCACTGAGTTTAGACCACTATTAGAGATCGAATCCCTTAAGCTAGATAACAAATATACTGTAGAGCTAGCCGATGGTAAGTTGATTGAATCAGGAGAAATAGTACCAGGATGTTCCTTAACATTAGAAGGTCATTCTTTCAAGATAGACTTACTACCGGTAGAACTAGGGAGCTTCGATATAGTGGTTGGCATGGATTGGTTGTCACTGAACCGCGCGGAAATCATTTGTCATGAGAAGATCGTACGGTTACCTTTACCGTCAGGAGAAATATTGATGATTCAAGGAGAAAAGAGTAACCGTGTGGTGAAGACGATTACATGCATGAAGGCAAATAAGTATCTACGAAAAGGGTACCAAGCATTTTTGGTACATGTTGTGGATAAGAAACCCGAGGAGCGACGCATAAACGACGTGGCCATAGTACGCGATTACCCAGGAGTATTTCCTGACGAGCTACCAGGGTTACCACCTCCACGACAGGTTGAATTTCATATCGACCTAGTGCCGGGAGCTGCACCAATTGCTCGTGCGCCTTACCGTTTAGCTCCATTAGAAATGCAGGAACTGTCTGCACAGTTGCAAGAACTGTTGGATTTAGGATTCATCCGACCGAGCTTTTCACCATGGGGAGCTCCGGTTTTATTCGTCAAAAAGAAGGATGGATCAATGCGGATGTGTATCGATTATCAAGAACTGAACAAAGTGACGATCAAGAACCGATACCCATTGCCACGCATCGATGACTTGTTTGACCAGCTACAAGGGTCAAGTTACTACTCAAAGATCGACTTGAGATCGGGTTACCATCAATTAAAGGTACGGGATGAAGATATCCCTAAGACTGCGTTTAGGACTCGATACGGTCATTACGAGTTCCTGGTTATGCCGTTTGGGCTAACGAATGCGCCAGCAGTGTTCATGGATCTAATGAATAGAGTATGTAAACCTTACTTAGATAAGTTCGTCATCGTGTTCATTGACGATATCTTGATATACTCGCGAACGAAGGAAGACCATGAACAACATCTGAGGCTGATTCTTGGATTACTGGAGAAAGAGAAGCTTTATGCAAAGTTCTCTAAATGCGAGTTTTGGATGCGTGAGGTTCATTTCCTTGGTCACGTGATCAATAACAAAGGAATTCACGTGGACCCATCCAAAATTGAGGCGATTAGAAATTGGGAAGCCCCAAAAACCCCAACTGAGATACGACAATTTCTTGGGCTAGCCGGTTACTACCGAAGATTCATTGAGAATTTCTCGAAGATAGCTCAACCAATTACCGCCCTAACGCAAAAAGACAAAAAGTTTGATTGGGGCGAGAAGCAAGAGAATGCTTTTCAACTACTGAAAGAGAAATTGAGTACCGCACATATCCTATCATTACCAGAAGGAGTAGAAAACTTTGTTGTCTACTGCGATGCTTCACATCAAGGATTAGGTTGCGTGTTGATGCAAAACGACAAGGTCATTGCATATGCGTCTCATCAGTTGAAGATTCACGAGAAGAACTATACGACGCATGACTTAGAGCTAGGAGCAGTTGTTTTTGCCCTTAAGATTTGGAGACACTACCTATATGGTACAAAGTGTACGATCTTCACCGATCACAAAAGTCTCCAACATATATTTGATCAGAAAGAACTCAACATGAGACAGAGACGTTGGGTTGAACTGCTGAATGATTACGACTGTGAAATCAAGTACCATCCGGGCAAAGCTAATGTGGTAGCGGATGCCTTGAGTCGTAAGGAACGAGTAAAAGCTCGAAGAGTTCGACCCTTAGGATTGACAATCCACTTGGATCTGATTTCCCAAATTCGTGATGCTCAACAAGCAGCCTTTACTCCAGAACGTATGAAAGACGAATCCCTCAAAGGGATGGAGAAGCAACTGGAGTCTAAGGAAAATGGAGTATTATACTTCCTGAACCGAATTTGGATTCCTTGTGTTGATGAGCTACGTAGCCTGGTATTGGACGAAGCTCATAAGTCCAATTACTCGATACATCCTGGTGCAGATAAGATGTATCACGATCTGAAAGGATTTTACTGGTGGCCTGGCATGAAAAGAGACATTGCCACCTATGTTAGTAGATGTCTGACCTGTGCAAAAGTTAAGACTGAGTACCAAAAGCCGTCTGGACTTTTACAACAACCAGAGTTGCCCAAATGGAAATGGGAACACATCACGATGGATTTCATCACAAAGCTACCGAAAACATCATCTGGGATGGACTCCATATGGGTGATTGTCGACCGACTGACAAAGTCAGCTCACTTTCTTGCCATTAAAGAAACGGATAAGATGGAAAAGCTGGCTAGAATCTACATAAAAGAAGTTGTTTCTAGACATGGAGTTCCATTATCTATCATCTCTGATAGAGATGCACGTTTCACCTCTCGCTTCTGGCAAACACTGCAACAAGCTTTAGGCACTAGACTCGACATGAGTACCGCCTACCATCCACAAACTGATGGTCAAAGCGAGCGAACCATTCGAACGCTTGAAGACTTGCTAAGAGCCTGCGTGATTGATTTTGAAGGAAACTGGGATGTTCATCTCCCTTTAGCCGAATTCTCGTACAACAATAGTTATCATACGAGCATACAAATGGCACCTTTCGAGGCGTTGTACGGACGCAAGTGCCGATCCCCACTCTGTTGGGAAGAAATGGATGACAGACAGTTATCAGGTCCTGAGATAGTCCAAGAGACAACGGACAAGATATCTCAAGTGCTTAATAGATTGAAAACAGCACGAGACCGACAAAAGAGTTATGCAGACAATAGACGAAAACCTTTAGAGTTTCAAGTAGGTGACAGAGTCCTACTCAAAGTATCTCCTTGGAAAGGAGTTGTGCGATTTGGAAAACGCGGTAAATTGAATCCACGTTACATTGGACCTTTTGAGATCCTAGCAAGGATTGGTCCTGTAGCTTATAAGCTTAAACTTCCGCAAGAACTTAGTAATATTCACGACACGTTTCACGTGAGTAATCTTAAGAAGTGTCTATCGGACGAGACACTAATTATCCCTCCTGACGAAGTTTTCATTGATGCAAAACTCAATTTTGTGGAGGAACCCATCGAAATAATTGATCGGAAAACACATAAACTCCGACGCAGTCGGATCGAACTAGTCAAGATTCGATGGAACTCAAAACGCGGTACAGAATCTACCTGGGAACGTGAGGATGAAATGCGCAAGAAGTATCCTCAACTATTTGAACCGGTGACCGCGACTTACGACACGACCTAAATCTCGGGACGAGATTTCCCTAACGGGGGAAGAATGTGACAACTCTCCAAATTAGGTATTAATTAACTCTAAGCATGTGCATTCTTACGCTAATTTCCTGATTAAGTTTAAACAAAACTTTCGATGTGATTTAAGCCTAGCAAGCCCAAATACTTTTAAACAAAAAGTATTACATATTATGTGATTAATTATAATCGTGTACAAACGTATCGGAACGAATCCGACAAAATAAATAACAAAAGTAGGTGACACAAAAATAATTAATAATTCAATTATTAATTACGAGTATTAATATATCTATAACATATAGATAAAACGACTTAGATATACGTTTTATATAAAACGTATTACAAAACGAACAGAAACAATTTTAAAACATACCCAGAGATCGCAAATCATAAAAGTTCTATTTTTCTCATACGTTTGAAAGTATTTAGAACATTACCTCAAAATATGAAATCATAATTTGACTGAAATTTGGCGCCCAATTAAATGCGCGCAGTAAAATGTACAAAATTATACAACTGTCAAAAATAAGAATAATCTCATTATTCTGATTTTATATAACGAACCAGGAGAACACCTACAAAATAAAAATATAAAATATTAAATTTTATATTGCACTAATTATACCCGTACCAAAAATTAACGGGTGATGTACCCAAAATTTGTAACCAAATAATACGGGAGCCAAAATCTTGAGAGACCATACTTTGTTGACTTATGTGCCATCCAACCCATACCACCACGTGAGATGAATATTTCATTTTCTGAAACAAGTTAAACACCACACCACTCCATTATTTTCATCTCCATCATTCTTCAATTCTCATCTTATTTTTTTTTCTCTACTCTCAACCAAAGATCAGAGGAACTCATTTAAACAAAATCACCATAATCTTCATCATTTAACATCTCTCTGCAAAGGAAAAGAGGAGATCAAAGTACCAAAATCATCATCATCGTGGGATCATCATCATCACCAAACCATCATAATCATCTCATTGTAAGGAAAAATTCCATTGCTATATATTTACTTAAATTTCGTATCATTTAGTGTTAACACAACATTTATGATGTATATAGCTTATAAATTTGATGGTTAAGTGATATGGTTCTTTAAAATAAATTTTGAGTAAATAAAACCCAAGAACACTAAATCATGTATGTATGAAAGTTGTGAAATTTTGTTGTGGTTTGGTTATAGGGTTAGGTCGCGTTACTTTAACCTGCGAGGTTTAGCTCACCTTTCAGGGGATTATAGTCTAAGCATTCCCACTTACTATTTAGGATGAACTTATCCTACAACCGTTTTATACCGGTATACTTTCTGGTTATTTTTATATGATGGTAAACCACCAGACATACATTTTGGGTAACAACCCACATAAACCATATTTTAGGGTAACTATCCCTACAATTTTATAAATTGTAAAACCTGCAAACATTTACTTATTGAATAACAATTCAATAATTCTAAACATAAATGGTTTAACATACCTTACATTTATACAAAACCTGTGAATTCACTCAACATATTTGTTGACGACTTTCTTTCTATGTTATACAGGAAATTAGCAACGTAAGTAAAGAATCGCATGCATTCAGGATGGACAACCCTGGACTACTTAGGATGCCATATATTTTGGGACAGCTTTTGAGGATTTCTTCTGTATTACTGCAGACATTGCAGTTATACTCACGAAATCTTATCTTAACATATGTATTGTAAAACTTAAATGTTTTAAACTTTATTACTACCGTACGACTTACATAGTCGTACTACTTTTGTAATAACTATTTTAAATTGGCATCCTTTATATATTATGTTCTGTATGATCATATGCTCTGATACAGTGAATGCACAATTGTAACGTCAGCACCCCCGCTGTTAAACTGTTTACACAAGATGCTTCCGCTAATTATAACTTGCTTCCGCTAAACATTAAATAAACACAATTATGGATTTTGGGGGTGTGACACTTTCTGCAATGGCAGCATGAGTTGCAGCCCATTAGGAAGTACATCTTCATCAATCATGAAATAAGGGGAATGGCCAGTGTGCGTTGAACCCAATGTTTCGTTCATTATCCCAATATAAAAAAATGCCACTGGGACTGCCTCTGAGAGCATCTCCAATGTACACACTAAAAAATTACACTAAGATAGTGCAAATTAAGAATCTTTTAAGCATATTCATACACTAAATATTTTTCACTCCAATGTGTACACTAAATATTTACACTATATCTTTTTAAAATATATAAAGTACATCACATAAAGATGGTGGTGACAAATTCATGGTGTATAATGCATTTGTATTGGTTTTTATTATTATAAAATAGTGAATAGTGTTTAGTGTAAGGTTTAGTGTAGCACTATATTTGGTGTAATTTGAAATGGTTTTAGTGTTGCACTATAATAGTGTAAAGGTTTAGTGCTAACATTGGAGAGCATTTTATATCTTTTTTGCACTAAGATAGTGTAAAAGGTACATTTGGTGCACACATTGGAGATGCTCTGAGTAAAAAGAAAAGTCCTCTGCTCCCATCATTGGAGCACTACCGTGTTTCTCAAATTCAATGTAAATGTTTTTCATATTTATCAAATTAGAAATGTTTATTTATAAGCTCGTATGCTCTTAAACTTATTAGGACTAATGGTGAAATTGTACTATGCAACATTACTACTATCCTTTTTTTTAGTATGTTTATCATCCCACTAAAATATGTTGACAAATTGCATCACTTTTGTAATAAAAGTATGAATGTTACATTAATTTCTTTAATTTTTAGTTTTCTACATGAATTGGAATATATTTAAATAAATAATGATATCTTAATAGCATCTTACGATTCCGATCCGATCTTACAATTCCGATCTTGCAAAGAAAAAGATCATATGTAAGATCCCGACCATGACAACCTTAGATTCATATATTCCTAACTTTTTCTATATTTTTATTTGAAGGCACCTTTTCAAAACTTATATGACATATTAATGGAACAAAAGGTGATAATATTACTTTAAATAATATATCAAACTGTTTTGTATCTTATAAATTAGACGTCACTTTTTTTTTTCTATAAGGCCAGTGCCCACGATTTTCGTCGGTTTGGCACCGATGAGTGTCGGCCACCCGACACAGTTTTCACGGCCTCGTCGGTTGCAACCTGTCAGTTTGGCACATCGGTTGCAATCCGTCGGTTTGACATGTAGGTGAGAAGGGGTGGGGTAGGACCCACCTTATATTTAATGCTTTTTAGTCAAAGCTAGTGGTTTGTAGTTAAGTAACTTATAAATTAGACGTCACATTTTTTTTGTCTATAAGGCCACTGCCAACAGCTTTCGTCGATTTGGCACCGACGAGTGTCGACCACCCGACAACGTTGGCATGGCCTCGTCGGTTGCCCGTTAGTTTAGCACGTCGATTGCAATCCGTCGGTTTGGCACGTCGGTGAGAAGGGGGTGGGGTAAGACTCACCTTATAGTTAATGTTTTTTAGTCAAAACTAGCGGTTGGTAGTTAAGTATCTTATAGATTAGACGTCACATTTTTTGGTTCTATAAGACCGCTGCCAAAGGCTTTCGTTGGTTTGGCACCAACGAGTGTCGGCCACCCGACACCGTTAGCACGACATCGTCGTTTTGGCACGTATGTTGCAACCCGTCGGTTTTTTGAACATCAGTTTTTTGAACGTCAGTGAGAAGGGGTGGGATAGGACCCACCTTATATTTAATGCTTTTTAGTCAAAACTACCAGTTAAATAAAAAATTTATATCCGTTTTTTGACGGATATATACCTATTTTTTTTTTCAACAAAGTATTTTATTTTTATTTTTTAAACCTTTCTATAATTAACCCAATTACACGATAAATATACACATAAACAAACTTCAATTTACACACAATTGTTACTATCTTTTACACACAACAACTATAATATTTCACACAATTTACACATTATACATCCATATTAACACACAAAAATGTCACAACATCCTCACAATTCTTCTCAAAATAACACCACCATCCGTGCCATGGATCAATAATGAGGGCAACATCTTGATCGAAAAGTGGGATAACGCTTTCCAAAATTGTCCGATTGGAACTTCCAAAATTGTCCGATTGGAACTTCACGAATGCAAAAAAGTTTTTGGGAAACCATACAACAAAACTACAACTCTAAAGTTGAGGTGAAACGTACTAGAAATCAACTAATCGCCAAATGGAACAAAATGAAAAGTGCGCTTATCTAATGTTCGTGTTCGCAATCGTAATGTTTTTTTTTTTAATTATTGTAATATGTTTTGTTTAATTATTGTAATTTTTTTTTAATGAATGTAATATTTTTTTAATTTTAATGAAATAGTTTAAATTTAATTTGTGTTATAAAAACTAAACATTAATGTGCGAGTCCCAGAAATTCAAGTGACGAAAATACTATTGTTAGGATTGTATCAGTTATTTGTCAGTTTTGAATGTACTGATGTGGTGCTGAGCTGACACAACCGTATCAGTCATTTGTCAGTTTTGAATGTACTGATGTGGTGCTGAGGTGACACAATCGATGAAAAGAATAACTTAATTCTTGTTGGGAATAGATGAAAAGAATAACAAAATTCTTGTTGGGAGTAGTCTAATTTTATAGTTCTAATCAAATATCATATTTTTACCTAATTCATATCCATTTTATCACATGTTTGTTTTTAGTAGTCATTTCCAATTTGTATTCGTGTTACCGCCGTGGAATCTATGCACATGTCGATAAATACATAACCATAATTATGTAAGTCATGGAATTATATGACCTATGAAGTTCACATATAAATTAATTAAAATTTAAAACTAGATATAAACAAAAATAATCCGTCTCATGACTTAACATTTAGCATATTTATTTTGACAAAGTTATAAAACTTGACTATCACCATACACCACCTTTTAATTTAGTCGAAGTATTCTAGTGCAAAATATACTACGTAGTATTTAAAATTTATTAAAATTGAATGACTTAATTGACAAATTGACACTTAATTAGAATTATGACATTATAAAGATGTTTCATATATATAATTTAAGATTTAGGATACATACAATACACAATTTAGAATTGAACACAAAAAATAATTGAGCGTGTAGAGTTCTATACAATTTAAAACTATAAATTCAAACAAATTCTATTTAGTATCGTCGTATCTTTACTTTTTTTTTTGAGTTAAGTGCACTAAAATTTATTCAACTATTGTTAGATTAATTTTTATTGCGTGTACGTAACCAACTTTATCTATTTACACTGTGTGTACTAAACTTTCAATTATTGACATTACATGTAAGTGATTTCTTATAAAACTTGTAAACCGGTGATATGATGCCAATTTTAGTGACATTCCGAATGATGTGGAAACATATTTGATTGCCATGTATTCAAAATAACCGGTTACCTTATGATTAAGGAATCGGAGACATACAATATCCGACTAACTATAATTAAATTTCACTTCACTTTTTCCTCGATCTCTAATTTGAAAAGACTAGGGAAAAGTCAAGTGAAACACATGAACCCAGTGAAGGGGTAATGGTTGTCATATGATATCGTCATTGAAAATTTAATTTAAGGGTTCTTATAGAGTAAGGTTCAAATGAGTACATCAATTTTGAGTGAGAATGAAGGAACCAATAGATTTATGCCGTGTGTCACTTTATTCTCTCTCCTCCACATTTTTTAAAATTAAATATCTCACAAACTGTAAGTCGAAAAATCATGAAAATTGCACCATAAAATTCAACGTTTTCTCCTCTTCGATTTGCCGTCCCTCATGGCATACTTTCGACAACTTTTTTTCTTCCATTTTTTGGTGGGTTTTACAAATTAGTAACACATGTGTTAGTGATTGGTTATACATTTAATTTGTGGTTAAGGTTAGGGTTTAGGGTTAGGGTTTAGTAGGGTTTAGCGTTTAGGGTTTATTAGGGTTTAGGGTTTAAGGTTTAGGGTTTAGTATGATTTAAGGTTTAGAGTTTTGTAAAGCGTTTAGGGTTTATGGTTTGGGGTTTAAGGGTTAGTGTTTGGGGTCTTGGGGGAGAAACCCCAAACCTCAAACCCTAAAACCCTAAACCCCAAACCCTAAACCCCTAAACGCAACACTAACACATGTGCTACTAATTTGTAAACCCACCAAAAAAATGAAAAAAAAAACAAAAAAAATTTCGTCGAAAGTATGCCTTGAGGGACGGAAAATCGAAGTGGAGAAAACGCTGAATTTAATTGTGCAATTTTCATAATTTTTGGATTTGTCGTTTGTGAGATAATTGATGTTGAGGGTAAATGAGTTTTGTACATGTGGAGCATTCTCTTTGTACACATGACTTGATATCATTGGTTCCCTCATTCTCGCACAAATTCCTATTCTCATTTGAACCCTACCCTTTTTTTTATAATAATCAAAAAGTAATTAAAACAATTTATTCTTCGATTTAGGCCCTAAGATTTGACATTATTATGATGAAATAAGTTGACTATGATCATTACTTTAGAGGTTAAAGTGAACCAAAACTTTTATGCACGATAGGCCATTGTTACAAGATTTAGTGGTATAAAAAATCCAAATTTATATGTAACTTTTGTCACGGGACTTTGATATATATGTGAACGAGATTTAGTGTTCATCTAATTTTACACAAATTTAATACATGACTATATGTTAGGGATTAGTGCAATTAAAATGCAAGGAGCTATAGCCCAAAGTCTATAATATGTATTCAAATTCTGTTTAGTGTATTGTGAGTATTAAACTTTCAAATATCGTTATTGTATGTATTAGGTATTACGGAGTATTTTTGATGATGTGTCAACTTGTATGGATGTCATATGACATCTTACATAGATGACACATCAACAAAATTATTATCTTTATATACATACAATAGCGATTTCTGAAAATTCGATACACAAAAATAGAACAAAATGAAGTTGAATACACACATAATAGAGTTTGGTGTAAAGTTAAGTGCATTTCTATACAACAATCCCAGTATATTAATAGTACAAACAAGTAAACGGATGCAATTTTCTCCGGTCAAAGTATCCGAAAAAACTCCCGTGACCATTTTTCTTAACGATTTATCTTACCACCCCTAGAATGTCTACCAAAAGAAGTTTTTGGACATCTTGTGAGGATACGATATCATTGCGTTTTAGCACTAGACTAACTTGATGATTGTTTATATGCTAATGCTAAAAAGGCTTTACAGTCTTCAATAAATGCATCAAGTTCTAATATATCAACTAATTTGATGTAAAACAAGTGCACTTATTTGGACGAAACAGGACGTTATACATGAGGGACTTATACTTTAGAGATGCATTAGCCTGCATATTTTGTAAATGGAGTACCACAGAAACATGGAATACAATTATGGGTATGCATAAACCAGCATAGGCAAGACAAAATTGAAGAACTAATCGAGATGGGATCAAAACAAATCAATCCAAATCTGATTTTATTAGCATTAGATCAGCGCATTCGCTACACTCATTGAGCAAAAACCCCTACAGAAAAGCTCGAAGAATGCGCGTAACTCCTAAAGAGACAACACTTACGTAGCTAACTTATGAAAACATAATTTTACCATGTACATATTTGCTTCTCAAAAACTATATATGAAAAAGCAAATAACTAAAAGGAAGTTATTGATCCTCATGGTCATCGTGTGTGTTCGTTGAGATATCTTTCTGCAATGGCAGCATGAGTTGCAGCCCCAATAGGAAGTACATCTTCATCAATCATGAAATAAGGGGAATGGCCAGTGTGCGTTGAACCCAATGTTTCGTTCATTATCCCGATGTAAAAAAATGCTGCTGGGACTGCCTCTGAGTAAAAAGAAAAGTCCTCTGCTCCCATCATTGGGGGCACTACTGTGAAACCCGTCGGGCCGGTGAGCTCAGTTGCAACCTTTCTCACATGTTCATACATCCTATCATCGTTAACTGTTGGTGGGTATATGGTTGACTCTTTCTTGAAGAAATCCACGGTTGCTGAGCATCTAAAAACGCTCGCCTGTTGTACGATTACCTGTTTTACATCAAAGTGTGTTTAGTTGGTTTAACTATCCTCATTGAGCAAACTTAATAGAGCTGGATAAATGGGAGAGTCAGGTATTAAGAAATTCGGTTTGATAGTTCAAACATGTCAGTTTAGATGCACAGATTGAAAAGGGCCAGTTCGGGTTGGGTTATCTCCAACCAAATTTTTGTCAAAACAAACTCATAAACAATTAATGTGTTCCTTATGACTACAAATAAAAACATGAAAATAATTAACTAGAATTTAAAATTTAATACAAATGAATGTAGACGTGCAGTGATTTATAACCCATTTGACCCATATCCCTAGCTTTCAGCTAATCTTCTGTTTCAACTTGTTGAGATAAAAAACAATCGTACGACACTTTCATAAGAAAATTGGTTGAAATTGCAGCACAAGTAGATAAATGTTAAATAATTTGAAGAGTATAAAAACAACTTGCCTCTTCTATTCGTTGAATAAGGTGGTAGAAGCTGGTGTTAGAAAACGCTCTTAAGGTTCCCTTCAAAACAACAGAATCAGGCATTATGTGAGGATCATGACCACTATCAAATGCGGTCACAGATACCACCTGCGAATCAAGTGGATTAGCTTCTCGAGACACAATACCCTGCAAGCTTATGACTGCAGCAGAGGCAGCCAAAACTGGATTCCCGTTTTCAGCCTGTAGAACAGCTTTAAAGAAACCACAACCCGCAAGAAGAGGACCGGGCCTTGACCCGATCATTCCTGTTGGATGCTGATGTGATACATGAGCTGCAAAAATCGCTTCTACGTTCTCAAGAGCTCCATCCCCCATCATCCTTTTTGCACCATTTCCAGCTTCTTCTGCTGGTTGAAAGATCAGTACAACAGTCCCCTGTCATATATATATGGAAATTTAAAATTATTAGAACACATAAATTTGAAATGATATATATGTTTTATCAATCAAAGCAATTACAAGTACCACATTATATCACACCAACATAAATAAAGGTTCCAAATCTTCGCACCAAGATGAAAAGCCTTTTCTTTTCTATCTTATTAGTAAACCCTAAATGTTCTTATTGAAGCCTAGCTAACAAGAGATCACACACAATATAAAACCTGCAATTTTGATTGAGCCCTGAAAGTAAAAATTTAGCCGGGTATACACTTAGCATCACGGGTAACAGAACAATCACAGTTCATTGTCGTCGTACTACGGTTCGCTATGCTGATTGCTTGTTAGTTTAACACAACGACTCCTTGCCTATTTGAATTTTTTAACTGGTAGTCAAACGTATGTTGACTAGTCCAAACCGAAAGGATTCTAAATTAATTTAACTAATAGTCAAACGTATGTTGACCAATCCAACCACTAAAGGATTTTTTACATTTTTTTTTTTACCGAATCCGTTAAGTTAATTTGTCACCATGTTATCCGTCCAACTCCCACCTAATGACAACAAATGAATATCCAGCCAGCTCATCGTATACACAGATTTACTAAAAAAGGAAGTCTTTATTTAATTCTAGTACTCGTACTATTTTCTTAGCTTTTATCTTATATCAATAAATGAGCAAATTAAATAAAATTAATGAATTTTAATGGGTGAGATAATTCATATATCACCAAAACTTCTCCGATTTTACACTATTGTACAATATCATAAAATACGGTTAGTGATGTACAGAGATGTTTTAGTATTGCACAAATGACTCCCCTTTCACAAAAAATTTACCATGAACAGCATGACCTAGCTGCACTACAACAAATAACTGGTCTTAAGTTAGGATTCCAATATTTAAAAAATAAACTATACTACTAAAAGTTATAGCCAGGTACAAGATCTCCCGGAACCAATTATTTGATTCCCACGTGGTTAGTTACGTGGTCCAATTTATTTTTAATTTTTTTTTATTATTCTACTAGAAAAACCTCATTTTGTGCTTTCTGTATGACAGACAGAAAGACTTATAATTATATCCTTGGATCATGATAAACCCTGATCAGATATAATTTGTCAGGAAGCGTATTATAAAAAATGTTGCTTACGAGTCACGAAAACAACCCCGATCGTTTTCTTGCACGAAAAGAGTTGTTTTTCGATCCTTTCGAGTAGTGATTTTTGTAAATTGATTGTCATTTTAAACACTAATCATTGACAACATATATGAGTTTTACCTTGAGAAGATGTTGACGAGATTTCAATATTTTAGCAGCTCCAAGAAGCATAGTTACATGTGCATCATGACCACAAGCATGCATCTTACCCGCAACTTTACTTTTATGCTTCCATTCAACTGCTTCCTATATATAATCATAAAATTTAAAATAATTATAATTCGGAGTAATAATTTGTCAGAATAAAAACTATACCATAAAATTTGATATATGAAGTTATTACTACCTTTATTTTTGTAAATAATTACTTTTGTAAAAATGCATTTTTTTAATCCAAAATAAGATATATTTACCAAAAATAGTAATAATACTTTCTTATTTTGGACAAATTAAATACGCAACGTACTTGAATAGGCAAAGCATCCATATCAGCTCTAATAGCAACAAACGGTGGTTCACCGGTGCCGATGGTTGCTCGGATTCCGGTAACAGCCATCGGAAACCGATAATCAATTTCCATTTTCTTTAACTCATTTCTAATAAGTTTACTCGTTTCAAATTCTTCAAAAGCCAACTCAGGGTTCTCATGTATCTTTCTTCTCAACCCTTTCAACCACCGTATGTTTTCCGGCCGTTTCGCCATCGTCATAATCTCCTCTGACCACGACAGTTGTGGTGGGTGTGGATGGAAAATAAGTGGGGTTGTGTTTTTTAAGGTTTGGGTGGATCCATGAGTTTGGAAACACGTAGGTTGTTGGTACGAGGTAAGATGGTCGGAGATGGAGGTGGCAGCGGTGAGGGTAAAAACGGAAATAAAGAAAAAAAGGTTCATTTTTGAGTGGGAATTTGTAAAGGGTGGTGGCCGGAAAATGTAGGGAGGTAGGGAGAGAGTGGTGGGGGAATATTTAACATGTGAGGATATTACAAGAGAGAAATTAATAGGAGCATCTATTTAAATAAAAAATAAATTATATAATAAAGTATTTTAAGCACGTGGGATAATTTTTCTGTTGTCTTGAAAGTTGGGAATATTAATTGTACTACTGGAGTAGTATTTTTCTTCAAGACACATGGTTTTTTATACTCAAAAGAATATGACTATGACCGTTACGGTGTTTTTCAAAACACCACTAAATATACTTTAGACGGTTTTACACGATTTTACAGTACAGTAATTTAAAATATGTTTAGTGATGTACGGATAAAAATTGATTGGGTTCAAATTATAGCTCAAACAATATACCGTGGATATGTTTTACAACGGATAAACAGAGTCGAAAAATGTGATCGGAGCAAGAGCTTATAGCTAAGGATTTTTCTCTAGAAGCTACCGAAATGAGTTTCTCAGGGATTTTTTCCAATAATCCATATTATATTTTTGTTGCTAAACAGAGATTATACATTTATAGGGGACTGAAATTGTTAGAATTTGATGGAGATTGATACAGGGATGTAGACGGAGATGATTCTTTTAGAAGATAGTTTTAAGAGCTTCTATTAAGGGAATACTTTTTTAAGAATGGTTTATTGTTTCGTTATGTATTAAACTTTTCACGTTTTACTATTATATAAGTCGAACTTTGAAAACTTCTATTGTATGTATTGAACTTGTAAATATCGTCTATTGTATGTAAATTTTCCTTTTTGGGTAAGGCCAAAATAGGAAAATTTCCGTTTTTGTCAATGCCAAAAAAGGAAAGTGTACATACAATAGACGATATTTACAAGTTCAATACATACAATGGAACAAATGAAAGTATGTCTCACACAATAGTAAAAAGTATAAAGTTTAATACATAACGAAACAACAAACCCTTTTAAGAATCACCGCCTTTTATATATGCTAAAGATGAATATCAATCTTCAAGAATCTCTTAAAATATTGTTGTCAATCACACCCTTATTATTTATGTAATACGGAGTAATAATTAATAATAGTGTTACATTTGTCAAAAGAAAATTATGGGCGAGAAAAGAAGTTGAGTATTGTGTATTACATTTGTTTTTAGGGTTAATTGTCAATAAACGAGTAATGAAAACTAATTTATTTTCGTTGCGAAGTGTCAATTAAATTTTCTCTCATCGAATTGAATCACTATTTCATTTTTAGACATGTGAGAGTACATATATCGGAACTTAAAAGGTTGAGAACATAAGTCACAACTCACCCCTTTGTGTCATCCCAAAATTTACCTCCCCTTTTCCTGCTCTGTCATTTTTTTTTTACCGTAAAGTATCAATTAAACTCTCTCTATCGCAACAAAAACTAAACTCTCTCTGTCTCAACAAAAACTAATCATTATTTCATTATCCTTTGAGGTTACTAAATGCTGATGTAGATTGACAATATCTCTATCTCTATCTCTATCTCTACTTACTTATGATACATATTGCATTTTCTTTCTTAATATTTAAAAACTAAATATGGCCGGTAACTATTTAAACTACAAAACTAAATTTAAATATCTCCTTTTTCACATTATTCTTCTTCTTTTTTTAACAATTTCTAAATATTATTCGGCCATCGCGCGAGTCAGATACTAGTATATAATATAGAGTAATAAAGAATAAAGATGATGATTTGGTAATTCATTTGACATTAATTTAAAAGAGAGTCACATTAGTATTTGATCAAAGCATTTACAAGAAGGTCACATTTTAAGTCTGGATTTTTATGTTTTTGTGTTAGATCCATGTTTCCAGTTTGCAGTTTCAGTTGTATTTGGAGATCTACTTAATTTTGTCATGTTTATTAGGTTTTGAGATCTTATATAATAAGGAATGGTTTAATATATAAATTTTTTTGATATAGTGTCTTCAAATAAAATTTTCTAATTATGTATATATAAGTATTTTAGAATTTGAGCTATCTATCTATTACTACTTATAAAGTCTGTCCAATGTTGAATCTTAAAATCCTTAAAAAATAATTAAAGTTCCTAAAATACCTTATCAAATTTATACATATTAGTGCATATAATATATGACCAAATTATTTCCATTAATATGTAGATTACTATAAACAAATATCTTTATCATACATAAATAAATAATACATAGCACACGTATCATACAATAAATCTTCAAAATATTTACATTTATTTTTACTTTAAAATCTTCACTCGCTGCTCCATCCACGGCCACTACTTCACCGCAGCATTATGCGGGTATTGTGCTAGTATATAATTAAGCATGTGTTAAATGAAGAATTAATAATAAAAATTTAATCGAAAAGGTTAATGTAAAAATTATCATTAGAATTGATACTAAACGAGGAGTATATATGCCCGTGCGTTGCATCGGGTAGGAATTTACATGTATATATTTATATTTTTTAATTATGTCATACTCGATATTATTTGTATTTCCTGAACTACAAAAGAGCATATTTTTAACATTTTTTTGGTTATGCCAATTAGCTATAATAAAATAATAAATATTTGCTTAAAATGGAGTAATATTGAAATTGAAAATTCATACATCAATCTATCTACTAACAAATTAAAACGGAGTTAATGGCAATATAATCTAACAAATTAATATGGAGCTAGTGGAGATATAGATATAGATATACAAATATACAATAATAACAATAAAAAAATATTGAAGAGGGGGAAAAAAGGCCCCAGGCCTAGGTTTGAACATGGGTCGACTCCCAAACAGACATAACGTAGAAACCTCGAAGCTGTTTATGCTGCTTTGATGTTTTTTCTTATACTATATATATATATATATATATATATATATATATATATATATATATATATATATATATATATATGATTATTTAGCCTAATTAGACAAAGTAATTACTATTCATAGTAGCATGCAAACATTTATGTGTATGTATAATTTTAAAAAAGTAAATTAATAACATAACTTTATTTTTTTTTAAAAAGATTTTTTTTACAAATTTTTTTCTTTAAATTATAAATTAAAACACGAAATATTATAACATAAATTTTTTTGTTATTATTATAGTTTTTTTGTAAGCAAAGGGAAAAAAAAAGGGGAAAAATTAAACTTAAAATATAAAGGGTGAAAATAGAAAATGTTAAAACCTAAAGGGTGGCAATATAATCTAACAAATTAATATGGAGCTAGTGGAAATATAGATATAAATATACAAATATACAATAATAACAATAAAAAAATATTGAAGAGGGGGAAAAAAGGCCCCAGGCCTAGGTTTGAACATGGGTTGACTCCCAAACAGACATAACGTATAAACCTCGAAGTTGTTTATGCTGCTTTGATGTTTTTTCTTATATATATATATATATATATATATATATATATATATATATATATATATATATATATATATATGATTATTTAGCCTAATTAGACAAAGTAATTACTATTCATAGTAGCATGCAAACATTTATGTGTATGTATAATTATAAAAAAGTAAATTAATAACATAACTTTGTTTTAAAAAAAAAGATTGTTTTTACAAATTTTTTTCTTTAAATTATAAATTAAAACATGAAATATTATAACCTAATTTTTTTTGTTATTATTATAGTTTTTTTGTAAAAAGGGAAAAAAAGGGGGGGGGGGGGGGAAATTAAACTTAAAATATAAAGGGTGAAAATAGAAAATGTTAAAACCTAAAGGGTAAAAAATAAAAGAGTGTTAATAGTTGAGACGAAGAAAATGAAAAGTAGTTAAAAGTTAAAGGGTAAAAAGTGAAAATATTCTAAAAGATAAGGGGTACAAATTTAAAAAGTAGAGGATAGAAAATAAAAAGGTTTTAAATTATTAGGGGGTGAAATGACAAAAGGGTTAAAAGTTAAAGGGTAGAAAATAAAGAAGGTTTGAAAGTTAAAGGGTGGCAATATAAAATTTTTGAAGTTACTATTCATAAGGTTGCTCAATTTATATTAGGGGGAATATTAATACTTTAATAAGCTAGCATGTTATTTATAATATTTGAAAAAAACAACTATAGTTGATAAAAAGAATAATTTTCATTTTTTAAAAGGAATAAGAAAACAACCAAACGGTGAAAATACCCATATAAAAATGATGACATGGTGCATACGTGGAAGTGGTACTTGTGAGGAAGCGGACTTAGAAGGGAAAAGAGAGAGGTAAATGAGAAGGTAATAAGTGTCATCTTTCATTTCTCCACTTTAAAAAGAAATTCATGTTTTGTTTTTTATTATTATTATTATTATTATTATTATTATTATTATTATTATTATTATTATTATTCTTTTTTCTTCTTTTTATTGATTTTTTTTGCATTTTTAATTATATTTTTAGCTTTTTTTTAAAGTTATTATTATCGAACTTTTTTTGCATTTTTCAACCTTTTCATTTAAACTTTTTCATGACTTGTTTATCATTTGTTTTTGTTTTTTTCGCATTTTTAACTTTTTTTTTTCTATTGTTGTTTTACCTTTTTCACATTATTACATTTAAATATAATTTTATACGAAGTATTACCAAAAAAAAAAAATTATATGATGCACCATATTTATATCTTGAATAAAATACATTATTAAATAACAAAATTATGACTTCAATGCATCGTAAAATTAAAATTGTAATGCACCATATTTTATAACTATGATGCACCAAGATTTATACAACAATGATGTTTATTGTATATCTAAAAAGTCGGAGCATCATATTTTATAACTATGATGCACCATATATTATAACTCTGATGCACCATATTTTACAACTATAATGCACCACTTTTTAATTCGATAACGATTTTGATAAAAGAGTTTATTAAGTTTTTTTAATTATTTATAACAAAAAAATCTAGAAAAAAATGGGAGATAGAAAAAAAAAAGTGGAGAAATGGGATGAAATGGATAAAAAATGTGGAGAAATGAAGAAGGACACTTGTCACCTCCTCAATTACTTCTCTCTTCTTTCATTTATACTCATTCTCCCATGAACCTCACCCGTCGTGAAAATAGTTTGTTTTATATTAGCTTTCAACCTATTTATATAAAAGTACAAACAACTAACTATTCATAGTTGTTTGTTAACTGATATTAGGTGATAATCGATCTTGTTACTCATTTATTGACAACTTACCCTTATTTTTATCGTAAGAAAATTTAGTAGGGATATAAGATTAGACCACAGCCAACGGCTTCATCGGTTTGAAACCGATGAAAGCCTTCCAAAGTGACCCATTCTTCGGTTGTTTCATCAGTTGAAATGCGTCGGTTTGACGACGAAAGAGAGAGAGGTTGGAGGTGGGACCTATCTTATATTTAATGTATTCTTATTTTTAGTTTAGTGTATGTAAATATAGGTATATTGGTGTGGGGCCCAAAAATTGAAATGATGAAAGGATTGTTGACACTAAATCTCAAGCTTATTGTATCACAATAAGCAAGTAAGACAAAAAAATAAGCTCCCCCAAACACACACTTAGTCTTTCATCAGTTTTGGGTGTGCATAGTGTATACCAGTATACGTGGTGCTGAGCTGACAAAACTGAAAAAGCAAGTGAAGAAGAAACGGTTGGAAGTGCTCTTATAAGTCATGACAAAATGATTGACAGGGTCACTTTTTGGTTGAGATTATTATTTTGACCATTAATTTTCATAGTAAAAAAGTTTAATCAGTTTGAACACCGATTGTAAGGTATAATTAACAAGATATGTTGATAATCTCAATTTTCAAGTTTGAGCATCCACCGTAGGGTTGGCGATTTGGCATCATTTCAGCACCGATCGACCTCCCACGATGGAGCAATTACCATCGGCGTCAAAGGGGTATAAGAGTGGTGATAAATTGATCAGTGTTATTTTTTGTTTTTTCTCAATTATTCATGTAATATACTCTTATACTCTTATACTCTTTATAATAACATGATGTACGGTTTTTGGTGGGTAAGATTGAATGCCCCGAAAGAAGTTACATAGTGTAGTAAAAATATGAGTTAGGATTGTAGCGACAAAAATGATAGAAAGTGGATAATGCTTACCATAGTTACTTTATACAATTCATTAAGTTACATACTTTCCCTTAATTTTATTTTACTATAACCCACGTCTAAATCAAACAGTGGTGCACTGTTTTTTCATCCATTCACTGTTTTTTCATCCATATACCACGAAACATGTTATATGACGTTGTATTATACAATCATTTAAAACATAAAAAGTGTGTATTGATAAAACATATACTAGTCTACGAATCATCACTCTAAATCCAATCAAACATTTCTTTCTCCATTCGTAAATCAACCTTTAGAAATTCGCTAAAAACTTTTTGTGTTACATTTCGATCTTTTTAACGCGAGTGCATACTAAATTAAATTGATATCTATATCTATATTTTTAATAAATTAATTCTGTATCTTCGTTTTTAGTTGAGGTGAGTCGGTGCATGCCTTGGTGGACAGGTGTCGTTATATCATTTATTTTAGCTGTATACGTTTATTATCCTTTTCGATGGTGTTTGCTAATTAACTATTCACTACGTCCCACCCAAACTCTCCGCTTTGACTATACACACATTTTTTAAATTCTCCACTAACTACACTTTTCACCAATCAAATAACATCTCCATCCACTAAAGTTTTTTTTTTATTGGTTGTAATATGAAAGTGGATATTTATTTGGGACAACCCAAAATAGCAATGGACAATTGAAGCGGGACGGAGGGAGTATACTATATTTTACTATTTTTAGGTTCTAACTAGTTTAATTACTAGTTTTCTAAATCTATTTTTTAAACATATATAATGCGTGCAGAATTAATATTATTAAATAAACTTGTGATCATGGTATTCAACGGAAGTATAATATATTATCTTATAAAAACAAAATCACATATAATAAGATTTATTTATTAAAATGTCGGACAAAATAACGTATAGTAGGTGTTGACTACTAGCTTAGCGATGAGGTTTTCCTAATTATTTCTAATTAGTTTTAAACACTTCTGTTTATAGATTTGAATTTAATTATATAGATATCTGGTTTTGCGTTAGTATTACTGCCTGCTCTCGAGTTTTTTTACAAGCGAAAGAGAAGAGAGTATAAGATGATAGAAAAGAAAATACAATGAAGAAAACTTTTGCGTTCCCAAGGTAGATAGCTAAGACGAAATTTTACATGTATCGTGTTCCCGAATTTGAAGAAATGAAAGGAAGTGACATTCCATAGCTATTTTAATCTTCCATCCTTCTATTACATGTATCGTATTCCTGATTCTTTTATCTTCTCGTTGAAAATTAACTCAGATGTGGAGTTTATTGATAATAATCTAAAGTAAAAAAGTTATTCTATTAATTAATACTCTCTAATTAAAGTTTAAATTAAGATGGTTGGTATGATTTGTTAGCAAGTTATACAAATTTCCTTCATATAAGATAAATTAACTCATTATATTTCTCGTTAAACTTGATAATTTTACAGCACAATATTTTAGAAACCTACGGGTTAATTTATTTTAAATATCAATTATTTAAAATGAGTCAAGTGGATATATGTGAAAAAACGCGGTTCAATCATACATGAAACCAATCTTTGTCTTTCACATATGTGATGTAGAGAGGACATGAAATTTCAAAAACATAATATGTTTGTACTCTTCAAATGGAATCAAATCTTTATTTATTTCATTTTCTCAAAATTTCTCAATCCAGATTTTGGTTATTGTCAATCTTTATGACAAAAGTGTCATTTTTATTATTATTAATATTATTGCAAAATGATGACCGGCTCACACGTCAGATCTGATGACAATATGTAGAAGATAATGATGAACATCTACTTTAAACTGACAAAACGACCCGCTAAACGATCCTCCAATTTTGAGAAACATGACTCAATTTCATGTAGAGTCTTCCTATTCGGAACCAACTGACCCAAAATTATACCTGTTGAGGACTGAACTTGAGTATACTTTATTGATTTCCAACACCTAGTCGCTACCACCGCTAAGCTATCATCATCATCATCATCATCATCATCATCATCATCATCATCATCATCATCATCATCATCATCATCATCATCATCATCATCATCATCATCATCATCATCATCATCATCATCATCATCATCATCATCATCATCATCATCATCATCATCATCATCATCATCATCATCATCATCATCATCATCATCATCATCATCATCATCATCATCATCATCATCATCATCATCATCATCATCATCATCATCATCATCATCATCATCATCATCATCATCATCATCATCATCATCATCATCATCATCATCATCATCATCATCATCATCATCATCATCATCATCATCATCATCATCATCATCATCATCATCATCATCATCATCATCATCATCATCATCATCATCATCATCATCATCATCATCATCATCATCATCATCATCATCATCATCATCATCATCATCATCATCATCATCATCATCATCATCATCATCATCATCATCATCATCATCATCATCATCATCATCATCATCATCATCATCATCATCATCATCATCATCATCATCATCATCATCATCATCATCATCATCATCATCATCATCATCATCATCATCATCATCATCATCATCATCATCATCATTGTCAAATCGAATTAAAGTTAGAGTAATACGGAGTATCTAATTTGGTTTGTACCAATTTTTTAGGACAAAACTAATATTCTAAGTTTCTAACCATTCATCTAAAAATATGCAACTTGTTTGCCCTTTAAGGAAAGAAAAAGACACTTAAATCTCTTTTATATATTATAACAAAGTGGTAATAAGGTTGTCATTATACAAATAGACCCATATAAATTAATCTTAGGGGCTGTTTACTTTCTTTTGTATTAAGTGCTGTTTGGATATATGGTCTGTTTGGGTATATCTGTCTGTTTACAACAAGTGTAAATGTTGTTTATTTTGTGTTATGAATGAACGATCTTATTATCAGAAATGACCATTTTACCCTTTTACACGAATAAAAGTTAAATAATCATTTTATAGCATTTTAAATGTAAGTTATAAACAATTAAAAAAAGATACCCATCGTTCATGTTATAAAACAAATGACCAGTTAAATTATAATAATTATAAGCTTTACGTTATTATTCTTCTTTTGAACACACCGTCAAACGCAATTTTTTTTAAAAAAATAATAATAAAATAAAAATAAATAAATAAATAAATACGTAGTCGTAATCCATCAAGGAAATGCTTGTTAGAGCACCTCCAATGAGGAAAAGCTTTTAAAAGCTTTTTCTCATGCCATGTCACTCTTTTAAAGAAAAGCTTTAGAAAAAAGTTTTCATTCCAATGTAAAAAGCTTTTTGTAACGCCCCAAATTTCGTAAGTTTAAAACTTTAAATATACAATTTTAATTGTATAAGTTAGTGGGACTAACTATGTAAACTATTTTATGTCCATAGGACTTGTAATATTATGAAATATGTGTTTGAGGGACTAAATGTGTCAAGTGTGAAAAGTTGAGGGGTTTAATTGAAATTTGCAGTATAAAAAAACACTGCTTCTGTATTATTCTAGCTCATTACAGACACTGCAAATAGAAAACCACGTATATGTTCCTATATGAGTTGGCTCTTGAAAGAAATCAAGCAAGTGAGGTTGGGATTTAAGAATTGAAGCTTGTAATCTTGCAAACTAACTTCTCTAAGGTATGATTAACACTTAATTGTGTTTAATTTCATGTTATAAGTGAAATAGGATGAATAGCATAAACCCTAATCTTGGTTTTATAATAAATTGATAAATAACATGATGAATTAAGGTTTCATACCTAATGAAAAACTATATTTTATGGTTAATTGATGAATTGAATGAATTGAGTTAAACCCTAATCTAGGGGTTTTGATGAATTAATGATTTAATGAATTATACATGTTTCATACATATGATTAAGTTATGAATTAGGTTTAAATGATGTTAATTTTTATAAAAGAACTCATAACCTTGTGTTTATGAGTAATTGAATGATTTTGATTATGTAAATGATGATAGTAATTGGTAATTGATGAAAGAATAATGATTTGATAAATGAATTCATCTAATTAGCATGTTGAATTATATTCCTTGTGTAAAGGAAATGAAAATCATGTATAAATGGGTAAATGATATATGATGAATATGATTATACACTAAGAGATGATGTTCTTGGTGATTATTGAGGAAATTGATGATATGATAATGATAATTACCCATTTACATATGATTATGAGTAAAGTGTATGAAACATATAATGAGATCATATGATGAAATTATTACTTGTATTATATGATACAAGTAATGAATTGGAGGTTGAGTATAAATTGGATATAGGTGTTATATGAATTAACATCTATGTCATATGATGATTGAATATTGAATATATAATTGATATGTGCTTATGTGATTATGTGAATAGGTGATAAAAGTATGCCAAATGTTATAAGTGATTGCTTATGTGGGCTATCGCGAGGTAAGTTTATGGATGATGCTATCATATGTCAAGTTATGCACATTCCAATTACTTGGAAGGACCGGTATTGGATATGGCATTTACTTGATAAGTTGTGATTATATACCGGGGTGTAGGCCCGAAGATGTTAATTCTTGCGGGAATTAGCATATGATATTATGGATCCTTAATATACGTATGTTGTGAAATGATATTGATTATCATAGATAGCCCATTTCTTACTAAGCTTTATGCTTACTCGATTATGTTTATGTATTTTTAGGTGAGCCAAGTGGGACCCAAAGGGATTCGGGTAAAAAGCCCGAAGGTTACTAGTGGTGGTGCTTGTTGCTTTGTTGGTAATAAGCTATTTCTCTTAATCATGCTCATGATATGTTGTTATACCCCTTTTATGAAGAAAACAAGGTTTTGACACTTGGTGTTGTAAATGTAAACCTTTTGGTCAAAGTCATATATAACATGTTGAAAGTCAACGGATAATATAGTCAATGAGCATGTTATGCTTGTTGATAGTTTTGAATGTGTAAATCTTGAATTTAAAGAATTATGATATAAATATTATGATTATAATAGTTTCCATGGGACAATTGAGATTTTATAGTCTTAATGAGTTTTGATAGAAACATCAGCTTAGTTTGACTTAGAATAGTCGAAGGAAAGTGAATTGGGTGTTGGAATGGTGGTTATATGGGTTAAGACCCAAACGGGTCGTTAAAGTGCCCAAATGGGTCACTAATAGGTCTAGAGGTCAAAATGAGTTGTGATTATGGTATGACGAATGTTAAAGTGGCCTTAGGTTCTAAATGTAGTATTGAATGAGTGGTAAAAATGCTAGAACCTGAATGTACATGGTTTAGAATTTAGTATGTCAACGAAAATGAGTAAAAGTGGTCATTTTGTGGTCAACGGTCCAAATCATGATAAAATGCGAATTTGCGAAAAGTGAAAATTGGGGAACTTTTGTATTGTCATTATACACGTGCCTACAAATTTTCATGGTCATTGGACTTGTCATTTTCAAGATATGCACGTTTGAAGTTCGATAAATGGTAATTAAGTGTGCAGGCTTGATTCCCGGGGAATGAGAGTCATTCCTGGGGAATCTGAAGTATGATGGTAACAGCAGGCTTCATTCCTGGGGAATGCGAGTCATTCCTGGGGAATCTCTTATAAATTCAACATTTTCTTATTTAAATCCTTATTTGATCTAGGGAATGATACAACAAGTCTAAAATGTCATATTTTAAACGTGGGACTTTACGAAATGAGAAAAAAAAAAATTTCTAAATTTCGGGGTGTTTCAAGTTGGTATCAGAGCTTGGTTTAAGGGATTCGGGTATCCACCATTAGTGGGTACTTGATCTTAAGCCATTATTATTTATGTTGAGCATGATTATTTATGATAACTAATTATTATGATTATGTGCAATAGTGAAGCGTGATAGAATGAACTGATATGATTTCCCCTATAGAGAAACGTTTGATAATATGTTAAAGATTTGAATAGTTCTTATTGAACTTTAATACGTTAGAAATTGTTGGAAGGAGGTAAGAACCCCGATGTGTGGACAGGTACCTTAATTGTTAATATTAAACCTGCATACATACTGTTTAATTCGGGTGTTCAAGATTGTTAGTATTTAAAAATGTATACGAAACAAGTTGATTTTATGAGTAGTTCTAAATGAACATACGTATGCCTTGAAGCGTTAAAGAAAACATGAAAGTATATAATGTGGGCATACCTATAGAAAATAAAGGAATGTGAACAGATAATTGATTTGATAATTGTATAGATACGTGTAAAAGAGTATGTTTACATATTCAGTTATATTCGTTCAGATGTGTAGAAAATCGCTAATATGTATATTGGCAATATGTTATGAGTTGGACGAAATAATTGTTAACTTATGTTAGCCACGACTGATATGATGATATATGTTATATGTGTATGAGAATTCTGAATGATCAGAAATACTGACTTATGTCAGTTGTTCTATAAAGAACGTTATGTGGAATGATAAAATGGCAGAGGCAGTAATGAATGCCTCATAAATATAATTTGAATGATTATGTAAGAGTATAAGTATTAGAGGTAGTAATTAATACCTCCTACGTGATGTTGACTGACTAAGTGGAATTGTTTGCCACTATGAAAATAATTTTGTGACCAGCAATTTATAATTTAATTATTATTGCTGCTGAATTGTTGCATTATGTGTTATATGTTTAAGTGAATGACAGTCATAGTGAGAATCAGTGATATGAAGTGGCCTGAAAATGGAAGTGTGAATAACATAATATTGCTACGCCTGATCAACGCAGCTATATTATGCTACCACATGAAATTGTTGAGGCTGCCAAATATCAGAGAGACTTAATGTGACTGTGTTGTGAAAATGTGTAAGGTGTGTATTGACTCTTATTGAGTATAGTATGAATAAAATGAATGCATAATCGTGCATGATTATATGGAAGGTATTTGTAGTAGTGTCACACTAAATTAAATAGATTGAGTTATAGTGTGATGTTTACATGGGACTTTAGTCCACTTAGGTGATGACATATAGTCGTTACCTTGAAATAGTTGTTGTGTATGGAAATTTAATTTGAAAATTTTAGTAAATGTGTTATTATTACCCTTAATAGTTCCCTTAGGTAGGATGCCTTCCTATAGAGAAAAATGTAGAGAAACATGGTCAGTCTGGTATGTCATCCTCACTAGGGGAGGATGTTGAAAGGAATGAGTATGTGTTGCAATTAGAGGATATACCTAATGTTGCTTGTAGCACAGGTGTGGTTATTGCGAGTTTTAGTTATGTCATTTGGATTAACATGGATTATCCAAAGTTGAAATGATGTTTCTTGAAATTCAAAGAGTTCTTGGATTAATTGTGTAGTAAATAGCAGAAATTAGTCTTTTGACATTGAAACAGTTTTGAATCAGGTGTTGTTTTAGTACTATTTGATGGATTTGATGAGTTTAATGTATTGTGATACATTTTATAGGATTAGATTATATTGATGCATTAATAATGGATTTTGAATTTGCTTCATGATAGCTTCAAATATATGAGAGGATTATCTTACTTATGACATGGAAATTGTAACTATTGTTTATGGAAGCATTGCTTGGATGCTACTGCAATGTGTTAATTGTACAGATCATTGAAGTTTTCGGTATATTCTTCAAAGGAGTTTTTAAACTGAATCAGTATTGATGATTAAATTTTATGAATAGTTTGATTGATGGATTTGATATCATCAGGGGAAAAGATAACATTATCGCAGATGTCTTGTGTTATAAAAGACTTGTGACAGGATTTACCTCATATGTTTGGAATTTTCCTGACTTAATGGATTGATTGAAAGCTATTTAGCTTGAGACATTGATGGAATGATTATAAAGGATTAAAGACTGTTCAGTCTTGTGTTTAAATTCAGTTGATGGAGATTTTCGAAAGATTATTTTAATTGAGACTTATAAATTTGGATTTATTGTTTATCCGAGAAATGATTATATGGTGTAATGATCTGAAACTATTATATTGATGGATTATCATGAGATCGGATGTGACGTTGTCTGTGGATCTTGAAATTTATATTCAAGTTAAAGTAAGGTATTGAATATCTTATGGATGATTGAGATAACTTCACTGGTTTAAAAGGAATGGGAGATCTATTGATGGTGTTTACAATTAAACTTCCATGGATATTATGGAATGATGACATGATATGATATTACCGAAATGGAAACCAAGTTTGAGAAAAAGTGAACAAGGTTACCATTGAGAATGGGTACCTTTTTACCTAAGATTGATAAATTGTTTGATCGGCTACAAGGTGCTAGCTTTTATCGAAGATTAATTTATGAATTAGTGGTTATGCCTTATGATTTGATCTATGATCCTGCCGTTTTTGTAGATCTCATGAAATGAGTATGAGGACTTATGCTCGATGAGTTTGTAATTGTATGTAATGACGATATTTTTATCCATTTTAAATCTACTGGTGAGTATGATATGCTGTTAAGACAGAGATGACAGACTTGGAGAATTGAGAGACTTTACGCCAACTTCTCCAAATATGAATTTTGACTTTGTGAGATCTAAATTTTGGGTTATGTAATGAATAGTTAAGGTATTATATTAATTATGAAAATGTTAAGGTGTAACGTATCAAGGATCACGTTCATGATATTGTTAAGGATTCCCGAAGTGGAAAGATATCCTATGAAAGAATTTAGATATTTTATTCATCCTGGTGCAACAATTATGTCATGATCTGAAAGCTGATGTTGATGGCTTGGGATGGAGAGTGAAATTGTGAAATAAATGTAGAACAGAGTTTGACTTATCTACAGATTCATCTAGCAAAATGCAACTGTATCTGTATGAAAATAGGAGCACATACCATGGACCTTATCCCTAAAATTCCACGTCATCATGACAATAATTGGGTGATAGTGGATCGGTTGACAAAAAGTGCTCTATTCTTACCTGTTAAGGAACTTATAATTTTAAGGCATTTGATGATTTATGTATCTAAGAGGTTGTAGCACGACATGGTATGCCTATTATATTGTTTCTGACAAAGATAGTAGAATCATTTCTAGACTATGGATTAAATTTCAAGAAGATATGAGTACTCGTATTTATTTAAGTACTGCATATCATACTCAAATTGCGGACAGAGTGAAAGAGTAATTTAAATTTAGAAGACATGTTGAGGGCATGTACCGGTGATTTTGTTGATAGCCAGAATACTTAATAAGCGTTAGCTGAGTTTTTATAGAAATAGCTATCATATGGATATTGGAATGCCACATTATTAGATGTTTTATGGGAGAAAGATTGAACTCCAATATATTGGGGTGAATTTGGTTAGAAAAGATCTGAGTAATACTGACATTGTTCAGAGAACGATTAAAAATAGCCCAGAATTGATAAAAGTTCTATGTTGATAATCGGAGATTTTGTAATGCTATAAATATCTCCGTGGAAAGATATTACCTGAATTAGAAAACGAAGAATGTTGAGTCCTCAGTTTATTGGATTTTTAAATTCTTGAAAAGGTTGGAAAGGTAACTTATCACTTTGAGTTGCCTAATGAGTTAGCTAGAATTCATAATACTTTCATGTGTCCTATTTGAGGAAATGTATGGTTGATGAAATCGTTTATATATAAATGGATGAAATTGAAATCAAGGATCGACTATATTATATTGAGTAATATGTTATGATTCTTGATGAAAAGATTAAGAATATGAGATACAAAGAGATCAATGGTTATTATTCGGCTATACATTAGGAATGGATTGTGAGGACACAATCCTGAATAAGTGGGGGAGAGTTGTAACGCCCTAAATTTCGTAAGTTTAAAACTTTAAATATACAATTTTAATTGTATAAGTTAGTGGGACTAACTATGTAAACTATTTTATGTCCATAGGACTTGTAATATTATGAAATATGTGTTTGAGGGACTAAATGTGTCAAGTGTGAAAAGTTGAGGGGTTTAATTGAAATTTGCAGTATAAAAAAACACTGCTTCTGTATTATTCTAGCTCATTACAGACACTGCAAATAGAAAACCACGTATATGTTCCTATATGAGTTGGCTCTTGAAAGAAATCAAGCAAGTGAGGTTGGGATTTAAGAATTGAAGCTTGTAATCTTGCAAACTAACTTCTCTAAGGTATGATTAACACTTAATTGTGTTTAATTTCATGTTATAAGTGAAATAGGATGAATAGCATAAACCCTAATCTTGGTTTTATAATAAATTGATAAATAACATGATGAATTAAGGTTTCATACCTAATGAAAAACTATATTTTATGGTTAATTGATGAATTGAATGAATTGAGTTAAACCCTAATCTAGGGGTTTTGATGAATTAATGATTTAATGAATTATACATGTTTCATACATATGATTAAGTTATGAATTAGGTTTAAATGATGTTAATTTTTATAAAAGAACTCATAACCTTGTGTTTATGAGTAATTGAATGATTTTGATTATGTAAATGATGATAGTAATTGGTAATTGATGAAAGAATAATGATTTGATAAATGAATTCATCTAATTAGCATGTTGAATTATATTCCTTGTGTAAAGGAAATGAAAATCATGTATAAATGGGTAAATGATATATGATGAATATGATTATACACTAAGAGATGATGTTCTTGGTGATTATTGAGGAAATTGATGATATGATAATGATAATTACCCATTTACATATGATTATGAGTAAAGTGTATGAAACATATAATGAGATCATATGATGAAATTATTACTTGTATTATATGATACAAGTAATGAATTGGAGGTTGAGTATAAATTGGATATAGGTGTTATATGAATTAACATCTATGTCATATGATGATTGAATATTGAATATGTAATTGATATGTGCTTATGTGATTATGTGAATAGGTGATAAAAGTATGCCAAATGTTATAAGTGATTGCTTATGTGGGCTATCGCGAGGTAAGTTTATGGATGATGCTATCATATGTCAAGTTATGCACATTCCAATTACTTGGAAGGACCGGTATTGGATATGGCATTTACTTGATAAGTTGTGATTATATACCGGGGTGTAGGCCCGAAGATGTTAATTCTTGCGGGAATTAGCATATGATATTATGGATCCTTAATATACGTATGTTGTGAAATGATATTGATTATCATAGATAGCCCATTTCTTACTAAGCTTTATGCTTACTCGATTATGTTTATGTATTTTTAGGTGAGCCAAGTGGGACCCAAAGGGATTCGGGTAAAAAGCCCGAAGGTTACTAGTGGTGGTGCTTGTTGCTTTGTTGGTAATAAGCTATTTCTCTTAATCATGCTCATGATATGTTGTTATACCCCTTTTATGAAGAAAACAAGGTTTTGACACTTGGTGTTGTAAATGTAAACCTTTTGGTCAAAGTCATATATAACATGTTGAAAGTCAACGGATAATATAGTCAATGAGCATGTTATGCTTGTTGATAGTTTTGAATGTGTAAATCTTGAATTTAAAGAATTATGATATAAATATTATGATTATAATAGTTTCCATGGGACAATTGAGATTTTATAGTCTTAATGAGTTTTGATAGAAACATCAGCTTAGTTTGACTTAGAATAGTCGAAGGAAAGTGAATTGGGTGTTGGAATGGTGGTTATATGGGTTAAGACCCAAACGGGTCGTTAAAGTGCCCAAATGGGTCACTAATAGGTCTAGAGGTCAAAATGAGTTGTGATTATGGTATGACGAATGTTAAAGTGGCCTTAGGTTCTAAATGTAGTATTGAATGAGTGGTAAAAATGCTAGAACCTGAATGTACATGGTTTAGAATTTAGTATGTCAACGAAAATGAGTAAAAGTGGTCATTTTGTGGTCAACGGTCCAAATCATGATAAAATGCGAATTTGCGAAAAGTGAAAATTGGGGAACTTTTGTATTGTCATTATACACGTGCCTACAAATTTTCATGGTCATTGGACTTGTCATTTTCAAGATATGCACGTTTGAAGTTCGATAAATGGTAATTAAGTGTGCAGGCTTGATTCCCGGGGAATGAGAGTCATTCCTGGGGAATCTGAAGTATGATGGTAACAGCAGGCTTCATTCCTGGGGAATGCGAGTCATTCCTGGGGAATCTCTTATAAATTCAACATTTTCTTATTTAAATCCTTATTTGATCTAGGGAATGATACAACAAGTCTAAAATGTCATATTTTAAACGTGGGACTTTACGAAATGAGAAAAAAAAAAATTTTCTAAATTTCGGGGTGTTTCACTTTTCAAAAGCTTTTTTGATAAGGGATGAGGTTAAAATGAAGATTAAACTAGCTAAAAAAGCTTTTGCTTCAAAGGTTGATAAATCTCAACCTTTTCATACAAAAAGCTTTTGCTCCAATGATTCAAAGCTTTATCAACCACTTTTTTTCACAAAAAAGCTTTTGATTAACCCTTCATTGGAGTTGCTCTTAGGTCAAATACATATATACAATCTAAATAGAAAACCATCTCCAAAGAAACCTCCATATACTTCCATTTGAAACTCTCAAAGAATTTCTCGAAGATTACAATAATTACTCTGTTTTTATCCAAAAACTAGATTATAACCCGCAAAATTTGCGGGCTAGAGAATAAAAATAATTAAGATTTATTAATTAAATGAAAATTATTAAAAAGATCAACTAACATCATTATCTTTTAGTGTACATCACTTATACATATATTCAAAACTATATATAAAATATGAGATAAATTTGATTTAAGAATATGAAATTGAAATTCAATAAAAACACAAGATGCATTGACATAATTGTAAATAACATTATTAGTAATCATTAAAACTAAAGGCTACAATAGTAAATTGATGAATCCTTTGATGGATGAATAGTGATCCATGTCCTTTGTTTTTTTTTTTAATTACTTTGCATGTTTGGATTACTAAAGGCATTAGCTTTGTGATCAATCTCGAATACGTGCAAGCCAAAGGGCACTTATTGCATGGAGCTTTACAAAGTGGTTAGTTTCTCATGGATTTGTTGTAAGGTCTTTTCACAAATTTCGTCAGATACATATAACAATACTCATATTTCAAACTCTCTTATTATGAATTTTATTTATTATAACTTTCCTTGATTATTTCGGATGGACGGAAACCACCAACCCATAGTATGCAGCGTGCTGCACACCTGCACGTGACGTCCACATTCCGTATAAGATTTGAAATACGTCACCTTTAGCTGCTAGCTTTTTAATATTAAAGATATCATAGAATTGTAATGCCGTCATTGTCACTAATGGTTGAAGTTCATTATCTGTTTGATTCGAGTGCATTGTCTTCATTAGTTCATGTGAAAGTTTGAACTTTCAACCAACCATTGTAACAATTTTTAAATATATAGAGAGATTTATATGTCTTAAGTTTTTCAAGTATGGTGATGATATTAGCATAACCACAAAGTGTCTTTTTTAGTCAATAAACGTACCTTTACATATTGCAGATTCATAGGATTACGCTTTGACATTTGTTGTACTGAAAGCAATACCTTTAATGGATTATATGTGTTTTTAGCTAATTATGTTGTTTACAGTAATCTCTAAATTGTGATAAGGAAGAGAATGACAATTTTTATACGCTCGTTTCTTAAAGCGTCACTGAACAAAGTAGCAAGCAGTAGAGTTTTTTATTTATTTATTTTTTTTGGTAAAGGGAGCGCTACTACGAAAACGATTATATTAAAACAAAATAAGTTTTTTACAACTTTCTTTGAGCATACCTAAAGGGGATATTAGTGGACATCCCAAACAAGTACATGTAAAATGACTAAAACCACAATTACTAACCAAAAAACAAAATCACCTATACCATTGTTGTTTCTATACCCAAACGCTATATACTGAGCAACACTTGCAATGATTTTTATTGATCAAACAGGTGCTCAATTTTGCATTAAAATACCGCTTCATTGAATATAACAAAACCTCGTTACCCTCAATTTTCTTTTATACATTCATCACTATCATCACAAATACCCTCCTTTATTCCTTTGTCCTTAACCAAAGTTTGATTGCACCGAGTCAAACTACATTGCTTTTGTCTTCAATATCTTGCCCCATTTACAATACAACTTTCCACATGACCCATAATACTTATATCCATCAATCCATTACTCAAAACAACACTATCAATATTTAACATAACCCAAAGATTTAAACCCAACCAAATGTTTCCAACAGATTTTTTATTTTGGTCAAATATGGTCAAACTGACCCATTTTTTTGGCAATCCAAACCAATGCGAGCACAACTAAAACTCGATTTTCAACCCTTGTAGTCCCAGTGAAAAAATATCCAAAATCGAACCAAATTTTCCCAAAATATTTAACTAAATAATACATGATCACAAAATACCATTTATACCTTTTAAGGCCAACAACTCCAAACATGAAAAAAAATAACTTCACATATTACTAACCAATCGTTAACCTTCATAAACCAACCGTCAAAAATAACTATGTAATATATACTAACTGATTATCTTGAGGCTAATTTGCATTGAAAACATGTAAAGTCCATTCTCATGAACAACTACATCAACAACCCTTAATAATTGGATTTCCTTTGGTAGCAGATACTATTAGGGGTGTTCAATCGGTTTAAACCGAAAACCGAATAGTTGATTTTCGTTTATATTTAACGACGAAAGATAACGATATTTAATACGTTATTTAATTCGTTATTTATTACTCAACTTTATATTTAATGTTTTCCACTTTATCTTTAATGCTCTTTAATATAATTTATTACTTAATTAGCCGTTTCGGACATACTTTCTAGATTAAGTATTAATTCATCTATACTATATGCGGAATTGTTTTCTATTTTTTCTTCTAGTATTTTTACCTTTTTATTTAAACTTTCTAGTTCTTGTTTTAACTTATTATTTTCCTCTTCTTGATTTTTCATATATTTTCTTTTTACTTTTTTCTAAACAGTCTAAAGATGATTGGACATCTTCTATTATTCTAGATCTATAATAACTTATTGAAAATTTTTCTTTTATATGTTTTCTAAATTTTCTTAATTCTTCTATCATTTCTATTATTTCTTCATTAGTGCTTTTTCTCTCCTTTCTTTTTCTATATGGTCCTCTTTTATAATGTGCTTCCATTTATATTCTATTATTGAGGTTAGTTACTACTGAACTTAATTCTTTAACCTGCTCTTTTAATTTATCTAATTGATTTTCTTTATATAAGTTAGTTTTTCTAACTGGGCCTTCTATTTCATTTATTCTAGGTATTATTGGATTACTTGACTCTCCTATTATATTTCCTATTTTTAACTGATAAAATTTTTTACTATGACTTTTTAAGAATTCTCTTTGTATTTTATCTTCTTGTATTAAAGTACTTGTTTTATTAAATAGTTTTTCTGTGTATAACCTATCTAAATTTTTATATTGAATGCTTAATGAACTGTTACTTAATGCATATGCTATTCTATAACAAACCACTAAAGGTATGTCACCATGTTCCATTAATTCCTTATTTTTAAAATTGCATGTAACTTATAACACCCCTCATTCTATACTAATAATATTATAGATAATACGGAAGTGTAAGTAAATAAAACGCAAGACATGGTTACATAATATTCTAAAGTATTAAAACAGTTTAGATGGTTAAGTTACTACGATTTAACACTTGTTCAAAAGACTAGCATGACGGGGTATTATATGAACTAAACTGAGTTGTTACAAAAATAATCAGAGTAGCTTGAATATCAAACATTCCATGCTTCCAAGGTTTGACCTTCCTGCTACCCACCCGTATGCATATAACAAAAGTCTGCAGGAAGTAACAACGAGGGATTAGCACATAGCTAAGTGAGTAAATCCAACACTCAACATTTAACTTAGCTAAACCAATTAACTACAACAAGTATTCGCAACCACAACAATCAACAACAACTTAATGAGGATCGGCGGATCCGGGGATAACCTTAGTACCCGGGCGGCTCCCCAAAGATCACTTATCCAAACATATCCGTATGGCCATAACGGACGAGACCGATAGCTAGTGTTTATCATACTTAGGTACAGTTCAGCACACACAACAAATGAAGTACATCCCTGTACCGTTCACACAACTCACTAGCCCAACCAACAGTTCATCAACTTGTTGACCTCATTAACAACAATGCCCGAAGGCCACACAAAGCACATATAGGCATATGATCAACAATAACAACTAATCAACTCAATAATCAAGTCTACGTTTACCCGTCGTAATCAAATGATTACAACTAAGACAAACGATGAGTTTTGAATCCACTCACCGATACATTTGCAGTCAACACACCCAGCTATTAATCACTGAGTCTTTGGGGTATCTGAAACATCACGCAACAACACAAGTTAGAACTTGTCATTAATAAGTAATACTTAAACAACTAACGACTTTACACTAGTACTTATACTATTACACAATCACTAATACAGTTAGATCATAACTTAATTATCTTGTATATTTGGTTTCCAAATATAGTTATACATAGCAATTACAATTCAAAGGATCTAACTATTTTAATTCTATTTTTGATCATAGCCGTTCGGCTTCAACCTCCATAGCCGATCGGCTTAGTTCTCATAACCGATCGGCTCAGCCATAGCCGATCGGCTTCCACCGTTAATTTTCAGACTTTAATTCGAGGTCCAATTTCTGATATGATTTTGAACTAACAAATCCTATCGGCTAAAAGGAGCCGTTCGGCTTTTATAGTATAACCGATCGGCTTTGGCATAGCCGATCGGCTTCAACATAAAAAACCCAGCAACTCAGTTCGATCATGGCACAACCCAGAATTTCAAATCACAAACACCAAATACGAATCAATCATGCAGAACACATATGTAACAAGCTTCTAACTCATTCAAACCATATTTCTAATGCTATACTAACATCTATTACAACAATAACATCCAAGAATTATTCAAATCTTCATATAATTGGAATATGAACTTATGCAATATGTGTACTTACCATAGATAGATGAACACGAAGCTAGTTACTAGATGATGAAGATGATGATAATGATCACAACTTAACTTCAAGTCTTGGTTTAGATCTCCCTTTGATTTGAAGTAATTAAAGTTAGGGTTTATGTTTTAGTTGAAAGGAAAAGTGGAAGAGAAATTGGTAAAGTGATTACCAAATAAAAGATCGGCCTCCATTTTAATCGACTCATCATTTTGGGTATTTAATACCCGCTCTAAATCTATTGCCTGGCACTTAATTAATAAATGCGATAAATTTATTTTTATTGTTCCGTCAACTTTAATAATTTAATTCAAGCCACCTTTCATTATCCACCATAAGTCCTAAGACCTATTTCACCAACTTTCACAATTAAACAATTATATCGCAAAATTATTTAAAACAATTAAATACGAAATTATAAATAGAAAATACCAGGCTATTGGAGAGGATGTTACATAACTCCTATACAATTATCTATATTTCGTGTTTCTAGGGGTATAGGATATTGTAAGGCTACATTAAACTTTATTACTCCATATCCTAGATCACCTTCAATACTTCCTAACGAACTATATTGTTTTTGTTTTATCCTATTGTCTTCAATTTTTAGTTCTACTGGTGTTTTAATACCTTCTCTAAATGTTGATTTTATTATTATTTGTACTACATTTATATGTATATATCCTATCTTTTTCCTATGCTCTTCCTTTATTTTTTGTAATCTTTTAACTACTTGATTTATTTGCACAACTGGTGCTTGAAACCTATTATTAGCTTGCTCTATTTTTACATTTTGTTCTCCTTGCATTATTCCATAATATATTATATTTTCTCTATTTAATCTTTCGACTAAAGATCTACTTATTCCATCCGATTCTTTTAAATTAAGTGTTCCTTGATTTTTAACTTTTGTTACTAATTTTTTTATCTAATAATATATCTGAGATATAACTTCCTGCTTCTTCTTTATTTTCTATCTCTTGATATTCTTCAGACATTATTTATATTTTCTTCTATGTCTTTATAGTATAAATTAATTCTAGGTATTTTAAAACCATTTAATATGATTTCTTTATTATTTATTTCATAATTAAATTGTTCTAAAAAATCTATTCCTAATAGGACGTTTTTGCCATCTAGGGTTTTCCTATATTCTATAGGTATTTCCATTTCCACTTTTAATTCTTGACTAAATATTATTTCAATTGATGTTAACTTAGTGTTTAATTTTTTATGACTAATTTCTTCTATTGAATCATATATTTCGGATACTAAATCTGGGCTAATATGACTACTACATGCTCCTGTATCGATTAAGACTACCAATATTTGGTGATTAATACTAGCTATTATATGATACTGATTATAATTCTGTTTATCTAGTTTTATTTTAAAACCTTTCATTTTTTATATTTTTATCAATATTTCTTTTAAACCCTGTAGAAACTAGTAAAGATAAATGCAGTTTAGATTTTTGGTATACCTGACTTGATCTGGAAATTTGTTATTGATCAATGATGTCTCCAACCCTACTGCGGAATAAGCATCCTTTACGGCCACCTGCCTTCGACGGACTTTTTCAACGCAAGCTTTTCAGGGCTCCAGGATTATCTTGTATGATCTAACTAATTCCAAACAATAGTTGGTATATTAATCTAAACCTGCTTTTCTCCTAGTTCCTTGTGGAACCTTTTAGTTGCACATGGATGTATATAAACATAGCTTTTATTGATAATATATTTTACAGACTCGATTATAGAATAGACACTTGAATTGGTGTAAGTGCGAGTTGCCTATTCTATGGACTGGACATGATTATTTATAGATAGAATGGATAGTACATGTCACTATCTCATCCGACTCACAGATAAGATTTCTTATCGAAAATCTTTATCTTTTACATTATTGCTTTCTTTAGTGCTTAAGGGGGACCCCTCTTGGTCACATTAACACGTCTATTCTATATTATTGTTGTTGCTTCCGTCACTGCTTGCGTCTTGAATTATTTCAATTTCCTCGCCATTCTTCTCACATATTGTGCATGTGTGATCTTCTAGAAATTCTTTGTATAGACGTGTACAAAGATATTCCTTTACTTCTTGACTGTAGCTGAATTCATTCTTGATTAATTTAGACATAAAATCTGTTAGTAATTTTACATCTAACTCTGTTGGATTTTTTGCTTGATGACTCCAGATTAAGATTGAACTTGCTGCATAGTTTATTCTTCCTTGAATCTTGATGCCCTTATGTAGCATTAAAACATAATTATTTCCAAAATGCTCTAATTCGTCGTTATGAATTCCTTGACCTATTGTTGGGTAGTTTTTATTGCTTGTACCTATCTGACATATCTGAACTGCTGGCTGCGTAACCTCTCCTTCTGCATTGAACTCTGAAATTGTTCCTAGGATTTTTAGAAATCCTTCTTTCTTATCTAAGATCTTGCTGATGTAGATATTTAGTGCCGTCTTCATCTTACTTGGGAAATACTGAAATAAACTGTTTCCTTTGAAATAGATACAATTTATTAATCCTGCTTGAAACATCATGTATGTCTTTATTGTGTCTGCTTCTGGTAACACTACTGCTTTTGGACCTTGATACGTAGTATCTATTGGGTAGATACTTGTAGCTTTATCTTCTTCGGAATACTTAAGAAGAAAATTGTATTCCTTTTCAAATATTCTTTTTGTAAGCCTACAGTTGTCTTCTATCTGTTGTCTGGACTGAATACTGCTAATTGTTAAGTTCCGTTGTTGTGGAATGCTGCCAATTACTGGTATCTTTTTCTCTAGTGGTATCGAACCTTTCACTGGTTGTGCTGGGGTTGATATCTTTTGTGCATAAGTTTCTTTATTCTTGTATTCTTCGAGTGCTTTCTTTGCTTCTGCTAAACTTAGATATTTGCTGTGGATGATTCCCTTTTTCCCTGTAATGAAAATGGCTGCTTTACTCCATTCATCGAAAATACCCTGGTTTGGGCCATTAAAAATGACATAGAATTTTTTGGCTCTTTCTTCTTCATCATATATTTCCTGTTTCATTTGTTTTTTACTGGATTCTCCCCCCGCTGGAAAAAGTTGGGTTGTTACTGCTTCTAGGCGTTCTCCACCTGTCTTCTTTTCTCCTGCTGTTCCTAACAATGATATTGCTTCGTTAATTTTTTCGTATTCTTTCTGCATTGTTGCGGCTTCCTTTTGCATGATTTTTATTGTTTCTTGTTTTTCTGAAATTGCTTTTTGTAGCGCATTCTTCTTTTCTTGAAACATTTTTAAAATTTCTTCCATTCTCTCGTGAGTGTATCTGCTAGAAAATTCTGAGTGCCTGGAATATGAACTGCAATAAAATCAAACTGTTGGATGGTTAAGCTCCATCGTAACAGTCTTCCTTTATTATAAGTCTCTTTTAACTTATAATTTATAAAATCTTTTACATAGGTGTTATCTGTTTGAAAAATAAATTTTACTGGCTGTAAATCAATGCGAAACTTTTTAAGTGCGTTGATGAATGCCAAAAGTTCTTTTTCATGTACTGTATAGTTTTGTTCAGCTGGCTTAAACTTTCCTGAAATCCATTTAGATAACAAGATTGTTTTGCTTTTGGATTTCAGGAAAGTTTAAGCCAAAAGCAAGATAACACCTGAAATCCATTTAGATAACAAGATTGTTATCTAAATTGTTATCTAAATCCATTTAGATAACAAGATTGTTATCTAAATTGTTATCTAAATGGATTCCTGAAATCCATTTAGATAACAATCTTGTTATCTAAATGGATTTCAGGAACGTTTAAGCCAGCTGAACAAAACTATACAGTACATGAAAAAGAACTTTTGGCATTCATCAACGCACTTAAAAAGTTTCGCATTGATTTACAGCCAGTAAAATTTATTTTTCAAACAGATAACACCTATGTAAAAGATTTTATAAATTATAAGTTAAAAGAGACTTATAATAAAGGAAGACTGTTACGATGGAGCTTAACCATCCAACAGTTTGATTTTATTGCAGTTCATATTCCAGGCACTCAGAATTTTCTAGCAGATACACTCACGAGAGAATGGAAGAAATTTTAAAAATGTTTCAAGAAAAGAAGAATGCGCTACAAAAAGCAATTTCAGAAAAACAAGAAACAATAAAAATCATGCAAAAGGAAGCCGCAACAATGCAGAAAGAATACGAAAAAATTAACGAAGCAATATCATTGTTAGGAACAGCAGGAGAAAAGAAGACAGGTGGAGAACGCCTAGAAGCAGTAACAACCCAACTTTTTCCAGCGGGGGGAGAATCCAGTAAAAAACAAATGAAACAGGAAATATATGATGAAGAAGAAAGAGCCAAGAAATTCTATGTCATTTTTAATGGCCCAAACCAGGGTATTTTCGATGAATGGAGTAAAGCAGCCATTTTCATTACAGGGAAAAAGGGAATCATCCACAGCAAATATCTAAGTTTAGCAGAAGCAAAGAAAGCACTCGAAGAATACAAGAATAAAGAAACTTACGCACAAAAGATATCAACCCCAGCACAACCAGTGAAAGGTTCGATACCACTAGAGAAAAAGATACCAGTAATTGGCAGCATTCCACAACAACGGAACTTAACAATTAGCAGTATTCAGTCCAGACAACAGATAGAAGACAACTGTAGGCTTACAAAAAGAATATTTGAAAAGGAATACAATTTTCTTCTTAAGTATTCCGAAGAAGATAAAGCTACAAGTATCTACCCAATAGATACTACGTATCAAGGTCCAAAAGCAGTAGTGTTACCAGAAGCAGACGCAATAAAGACATACATGATGTTTCAAGCAGGATTAATAAATTGTATCTATTTCAAAGGAAACAGTTTATTTCAGTATTTCCCAAGTAAGATGAAGACGGCACTAAATATCTACATCAGCAAGATCTTAGATAAGAAAGAAGGATTTCTAAAAATCCTAGGAACAATTCCAGAGTTCAATGCAGAAGGAGAGGTTACGCAGCCAGCAGTTCAGATATGTCAGATAGGTACAAGCAATAAAAACTACCCAGCAATAGGTCAAGGAATTCATAACGACGAATTAGAGCATTTTGGAAATAATTATGTTTTAATGCTACATAAGGGCATCAAGATTCAAGGAAGAATAAACTATGCAGCAAGTTCAATCTTAATCTGGAGTCATCAAGCAAAAAATCCAACAGAGTTAGATGTAAAATTACTAACAGATTTTATGTCTAAATTAATCAAGAATGAATTCAGCTACAGTCAAGAAGTAAAGGAATATCTTTGTACACGTCTATACAAAGAATTTCTAGAAGATCACACATGCACAATATGTGAGAAGAATGGCGAGGAAATTGAAATAATTCAAGACGCAAGCAGTGACGGAAGCAACAACAATAATATAGAATAGACGTGTTAATGTGACCAAGAGGGGTCCCCCTTAAGCACTAAAGAAAGCAATAATGTAAAAGATAAAGATTTTCGATAAGAAATCTTATCTGTGAGTCGGATGAGATAGTGACATGTACTATCCATTCTATCTATAAATAATCATGTCCAGTCCATAGAATAGGCAACTCGCACTTACACCAATTCAAGTGTCTATTCTATAATCGAGTCTGTAAAATATATTATCAATAAAAGCTATGTTTATATACATCCATGTGCAACTAAAAGGTTCCACAAGGAACTAGGAGAAAAGCAGGTTTAGATTAATATACCAACTATTGTTTGGAATTAGTTAGATCATACAAGATAATCCTGGAGCCCTGAAAAGCTTGCGTTGAAAAAGTCCGTCGAAGGCAGGTGGCCTTAAAGGATGCTTATTCCGCAGTAGGGTTGGAGACATCATTGATCAATAACAAATTTCCAGATCAAGTCAGGTATACCAAAAATCTAAACTGCATTTATCTTTACTAGTTTCTACAGGGTTTAAAAGAAATATTGATAAAAATATAAAAAATGAAAGGTTTTAAAATAAAACTAGATAAACAGAATTATAATCAGTATCATATAATAGCTAGTATTAATCACCAAATATTGGTAGTCTTAATCGATACAGGAGCATGTAGTAGTCATATTAGCCCAGATTTAGTATCCGAAATATATGATTCAATAGAAGAAATTAGTCATAAAAAATTAAACACTAAGTTAACATCAATTGAAATAATATTTAGTCAAGAATTAAAAGTGGAAATGGAAATACCTATAGAATATAGGAAAACCCTAGATGGCAAAAACGTCCTATTAGGAATAGATTTTTTAGAACAATTTAATTATGAAATAAATAATAAAGAAATCATATTAAATGGTTTTAAAATACCTAGAATTAATTTATACTATAAAGACATAGAAGAAAATATAAATAATGTCTGAAGAATATCAAGAGATAGAAAATAAAGAAGAAGCAGGAAGTTATATCTCAGATATATTATTAGATAAAAAAATTAGTAACAAAAGTTAAAAATCAAGGAACACTTAATTTAAAAGAATCGGATGGAATAAGTAGATCTTTAGTCGAAAGATTAAATAGAGAAAATATAATATATTATGGAATAATGCAAGGAGAACAAAATGTAAAAATAGAGCAAGCTAATAATAGGTTTCAAGCACCAGTTGTGCAAATAAATCAAGTAGTTAAAAGATTACAAAAAATAAAGGAAGAGCATAGGAAAAAGATAGGATATATACATATAAATGTAGTACAAATAATAATAAAATCAACATTTAGAGAAGGTATTAAAACACCAGTAGAACTAAAAATTGAAGACAATAGGATAAAACAAAAACAATATAGTTCGTTAGGAAGTATTGAAGGTGATCTAGGATATGGAGTAATAAAGTTTAATGTAGCCTTACAATATCCTATACCCCTAGAAACACGAAATATAGATAATTGTATAGGAGTTACATGCAATTTTAAAAATAAGGAATTAATGGAACATGGTGACATACCTTTAGTGGTTTGTTATAGAATAGCATATGCATTAAGTAACAGTTCATTAAGCATTCAATATAAAAATTTAGATAGGTTATACACAGAAAAACTATTTAATAAAACAAGTACTTTAATACAAGAAGATAAAATACAAAGAGAATTCTTAAAAAGTCATAGTAAAAAATTTTATCAGTTAAAAATAGGAAATATAATAGGAGAGTCAAGTAATCCAATAATACCTAGAATAAATGAAATAGAAGGCCCAGTTAGAAAAACTAACTTATATAAAGAAAATCAATTAGATAAATTAAAAGAGTAGGTTAAAGAATTAAGTTCAGTAGTAACTAACCTCAATAATAGAATATAAATGGAAGCACATTATAAAAGAGGACCATATAGAAAAAGAAAGGAGAGAAAAAGCACTAATGAAGAAATAATAGAAATGATAGAAGAATTAAGAAAATTTAGAAAACATATAAAAGAAAAATTTTCAATAAGTTATTATAGATCTAGAATAATAGAAGATGTCCAATCATCTTTAGACTGTTTAGAAAAAGTAAAAAGAAAATATATGAAAAATCAAGAAGAGGAAAATAATAAGTTAAAACAAGAACTAGAAAGTTTAAATAAAAAGGTAAAAATACTAGAAGAAAAAATAGAAAACAATTCCGCATATAGTATAGATGAATTAATACTTAATCTAGAAAGTATGTCCGAAACGGCTAATTAAGTAATAAATTATATTAAAGAGCATTAAAGATAAAGTGAAAAACATTAAATATAAAGTTGAGTAATAAATAACGAATTAAATAACGTATTAAATATCGTTATCTTTCGTCGTTAAATATAAACGGAAATCAACTATTCGGTTTTCGGTTTAAACCGATTGAACACCCCTAGATACTATCATTGACAACAAAAACTCACTTCGAAATATTCAAATTATTGTTGTAGCCTATAATTGTTACGCCCTACACCTCTACTATGAAGTTCAAATAAACAAAACCAAAAACTCAAAGTTCTATGCACTCCCTTTAATAACGGCATAATACTTGTCTGCCAATGGCATGATGTTGATATGTTGCTGAAACAGCTGCTTATTATTGTAAAAGAACAGTAAGAACAAATGTTCAAATTCGAACATTATTAAATGCTAATCTAGTGGGTCTACATCTACTTCACTAAACAATTAAATTTTTATGTATAACAGTCTCGGTGTGGTTTCTTGAACTGTGATAACGGTCTACAGACCCAACTGCTTGAAACAGAAAGTGAGCGATAAAAAAAGTTGCTAAAATCAAGACAATGAACCAACCCCTGCACAAAGCAGCAGTTCACCATTGAAAACCTAAAGCGTATATAAAACAAGCTACTTTTGAACACCTCATCTCATCCCAAATTTGACCCATATCATTACCATTTAGAAACATATAGAAGGTATATTTAAAAAAAAAAACTCTATATCATGACCTTCCTTGTTAGTCTTTACTAAGACCATATCCTTCTTCTCATCATAGAAAATGCAACTCAAGAACAAATTTAGTACTCGTACTTGGTATCTCACTTATGCTAGTGGTTCAATTAGCAACTAAGGGCAGCCCAAAATGTACGAATGGAACACTTCAAAAAAGTTGATGTACTCCTCTATCAAGGTTAATATCTAATAGCACCATCTCTTAGTTCACAACATATGTCGAACTCCAATTGTATGCAGCAAAATAGCAAATTTTTTAGATCGGCCAGTCCCCTATTACATCTTATGTATAGCCTGATCAAGCAAGGAAGTAAATTTCATTGGGGAATTTTATCATAATCTTGTGTTCATCTAAAAATTGAATTGTGGGCAATAGTTGTATAATTTGTATGATTAAGAACCTATATGATATCATCAACTACATCCATCAACCATCAGACCGACAAATGAGAACCTAAAATTCTCATTCACCAATATATCCAAAAGCCCATCAAGATTTCAGGGTTGCAGTAAATCCATACCCAGTTACCATAGACAAATTATTTTGTAGATTGAGATATAACAGCAGGTGATATTAACTGATTTATAATCTTACTCCATTATTTATATTTAAAGACTGAAAATTAAAAGGAAAGAAATAGACCTCGAAAATTTCCAACTCCATTTCGCCAGAAATTCAAGTTTAATATTTGCTGCAGGTCCAAGTTTATGTAAACCAAAAGTGAATGATATTTTACCAGTTCACATGTCTTCAAGAATACCAATGGAGAATTGTCCACCTCTTACTTTGTGCTAAAGATGAGAGAAATTCAACCCGATCAAGTGTTAGAAAATATATGAGGATTGATGCAATTATGTGCACTTAATTTTTAAATAGTTGCTATATGTGAAGCTTTATATATTCAAAAATATATTCGTGGGTCAATACATTGCAACCAAGGCATGAGACTACCTGTGTCACAGCTTTCCAAATGCCACATTGCAACCAAAGCATGGAGTGAGTCATGAATAGCCAAAAGAACACACAATGCTGAATCCAGATCCTTTAACTTCAAGCCTTTATCAGATTCACCTAAAGTTGAGCCTAAAGTATCTTTACTCGGCTTGATTGCCGGATGACATCTTCATAAAGTCAAAACCTATACTCTTTATATTCAACTTGTTACATACAACCTGCAAATAATTAGTTCAATGTACCCAAATTAAAGATTGGTATTTCATGTCAGTTTACTCATCTTACCCAAAAGAATTTGTCGCTTCCAATCTTCTACTAATATAGGTTCAAGGCCTTTATGATCTGAGTGCACAAAGATTATACTAAATAAACAAACCTAAAAATATAAAAGCACGGAAGAATCAACAAAGATTGAGCATTTACCAAATTTGTATCAGTGGAATTTCAGGCACATTAGTTTAAAGGTAGTCTGTAGATTTTGATGGTGACAAGGAGAACTTTATCATATTTCCTAAGCTGACACAACATACACTACATATCAAAAATGAGTTGACCACCTTGTAGGCTGTTATAAATGGAACTATAAAAGACTGGAAAATATTGTGAAAAAGTTCATTGGGTCACTTTCTATTCCAAAGCCATGCTCGATATTTACTGTATTGATCTTTTAAAGGCAAATGTCTATCCTTCCACCAATTCTGCTACAATATAAAGTACGTTAATCATACCAGCCATATTGATCTCATACTCTCATACTCAATTCATATTGATTGCTTACCAACAGGAGATGATCTTATAGACTTGTAAATAAGAAGGTCAATAGCCAAAGATGCATAAAACTTACTACTTGACACTGAAACACAACTCCAAACCCTGATAAACAGAATTGAAAGAAGATTAAAAACCAACATGTAACTTGTAGCAGAATTGCAGTCAATGAAATTAGAAGAACAAACCCTACAACTAAAAAAAAGATGACAAAATGCAATCACCCATAAGAAGATCCTGTAAAAAACTTGAAGTCCATGCCAATTTTGATTGATATCCCAAACGAAACGATTATCAACCATATTGATAGAAAAATTCTTCCAAAACCTTACATAAGGACAGGGCAACTAAAAAACCTTTTGAACCACAGTTCACCTAAAAAACAAAGAAAATCAAAGACGAAGAAACCATTTTAAATTATAATATAGAAATTTCATTTAACTCTAAAAGCAAATGAGACACTCACTAATGAAAGTCATATAGTCAACGAAAACAGCTGTTGAAAGTCCTTTAACTCTTTCTGATTCTTCATCTTCCTAAACTTCAAATTTAACAATGAGTAAACATCATATTTATGCAGCCTTAACAACAAATGAGTTCAGTAGCCTAATCGTTTTTATTGATAGACAATTTGTTCGAAAGGGTGACCAATTGATCACCTAATAGATATTTTGAACTGTTTACATCTGAAAATAAATTATCACCAACATTACGAAAGCATTAACTTAATACCCGACTTCAACATCGCCACCCAAAATCTAGCTGCAGCTATAGTTTCTGCACAGTGGAATTGAAAAAATTAATGAATGAATGAACGAATATAATAATTTATAAAGGGACCGAGCTTTATTTTAAAAGCAACATGCGATTAAATAATTAGAGCATTAAGAGCTAACTATGGTAAAATGACTTAAAAAGTCATCCGATCTCTTATGAATAGCTGCAAGCATCACAGACAGCAACAACAAACGTAATCAAACAATGTCATTTATGCAAAACAAACTAAGCAACAATTAAACTGAATATGAACGTTAGTGACTGTTTTTTATCAGTCTTACATCTCAAATTCTATATACCCTGCCAAGAACTAAAGGGGGTGTCTTGGAAATTATATTTTAAGTGATTCAAAACTTGACCTTTCATCATAAAAAAATTAATTAGGTAAAGCTAAAGATAATTTCATTGCCCAAATAGAAAGCAAGAAAGCCTGTTATAATAACAGTAGCTCTTTTTCTAACCAAATTTTTTTGATATTTTGACTATAACAGCTTCACATTAGTACAAATTCAAACACGTTATATTCTGATAGTTTTTGATTATAATTCTGCCAAAAAAAAATTCTTTTATATTTCAGACATAAAATTAGGAAGAAAAACATATACCCCTTATTTGGCCAGTATACTATGTCATTTGAGCAACAATTATTGCAACAACCATAAGACCCACATTTTATAAAGAGCCACTTTAGCATGTATTGAACCATATATAATTAGATTTGACAAAATGAAACTTTTGAATGTATTGAAGTTATAAATAATAACAAAGCATTTGATATTCAAATTTACCTTGATCATGGTTTACTTGAATCTCGTAAATCATCTCCATTTGTGGTTGCTAGTCTTTTTGGTTTAAACCTGATTTCACCGATTAACCATCAATCTGGTAGACGGAAATAAACACAAGAACTGAAAAAAGACACACATCGAATAAAATAGGATTTTCTTGATTAACTACGATAGTAAGGGACATAATTATATATAGCACAAAAAGTGAATTTCATTATACCTAAACATAATAGTAATTCCATCAAATAGATGCCAAATGTTTAGCCTGAGCTCTAATACAGTAAAAACGGCAGCAAAAGAACTAATAACTCAAGATGCACTAATAATAAAAATCTCAGATTCTAATAACCAATGGATTAACCTTGACTTCCTTGTCAGTATCATAATGATATGTTGTAACAGCCAAGCCCATGGAAACCAGCCTCCATAAGAATTTTGGCTTCAGAATATAATAAACTACTACGTATTATTTAAGTACTGATTATATCTGAAACAAAAACAAACAAAGAATATCAAACAAAGCATGAAATTGCACTTCAGTTTCTATCACTAAACGTCTAAAGGTGAACCGAAAACAAAAGCCCTCGGAAAATTCAATTAGATGTTCCAATTCCGATTATCAAAGATCGTATAATCAGTATAGAATGATATTTAAAACTAAAAATGGTTCATACCTTTGTTGGATGTTGAAATTGAATCTGATGTTAGGGTTACGATTAATGGAATTAAAGATGTGCGATCATCGTTCTTTCGCCACCCGCTTCTTTCTGCTTCTGGTGAAGGGTTGTTTAGGGCGTGGGCATTAGTACGAGGTTGAATGAATGAGGATCAGTAAATTTTTTATTTTTTAATCAAGATCTGGTTTATTTATTTATTTTTTTTACGGATTATTTTTTTGGTAAAATTAAATTAAATTATATTTGGATTAAGTTTGTAATATTTTTAATGAGGGACAATTAAGACTTTTGAAGAAGCCTCATTTACTATTTAGGTAGTCATTTATGTTGAAAATTATCAATGGTTTAAATTTAAAGAGGTTAATTAATGGAGGGTTGGGATTAGATTAGGATTGCCTAAATTAATAATGACAACCTAATATACACTCTATTATAATATATTAAAAGAGATTATGTTGGATGTGGCAATTCGTCAAAATAACAAACGTAAATTTGAAGATTTGTTTCTTTTTTCTTCTCAAACAAATCATAAATTGAGTCAACATTTAATAGAAACAGCAAGATGATAACATCAATTTCTTCTTGTTTAACCCTTTCTCATCGGAATGAACTTCACTCTTTATTTTTGTTTAGATAATAAAATACTCAAAAAAAAAATTGACGGAGGAGACAATGACAACGGCAGCGGTGTCAAGGATTGACGGCGGTGGCTTTACGGACTGATGGCGGGGACGGCGGCATAACGATGGTTGTTTGAAAACACTCCAGGAGGTATACGATTGTAAATTGGGGAAAAGGGAGAAATTGGGGATAAGGGCATATATGTCAATAAGAGGCTCTGGATGGAGAGGACCAACTTTTTATCTCTCTTTCCTAAACAGAGATATTTTCTGGATTAAGTGACAAAGAAACGCCAATTTCTCTATTTACATTAAGACCATTATGTAAAAAGACCAATAAGAGGTAAGTAAACAGCCCCTTAATCATTCAATGGATTGGCAATTTTAATTATAACCATTGATTAAGATTTACAATTTTGACAACCTAAATAGTGGATAGTGGATAGTGGATTAGGATTGAATTAAAGACTTAATTACCCCACAAAGTTTTCAATTCCAAATCAATTTTTAAATATGCCAAAAATAAATTGATTAATTTTTTTTTTGTACATCTGCCGTGAGAAAAATATGGAAAAAAACAATAAAAAGAAAACCTATGTTGGTGGGCAAAAACAAAGTCAGGCAAAAACTCGAAACCTATGTCGTGCAACTCGAAACGCTCATGGTTGCAGGCGCCGCAAAAATCACCGGAATGGGAGTGATCTCCGAGCAATCAGATCCATCCACTTTCTGAGTTTGGGTATTTTTGGTGTCGAACTGTATGGGTACCCGCGACTTTAGTTCGATTGAAGATGATTCTTGCTAAATTAGTAGTTGGCTATGTGTTTGATCAATGTGAAACACAAAGGTATCCTATAATTACTACTTGCTTAATTTGCTCTCACTATCTGTGATGAAGGTGATTATGACAACCGAAGTATTCAATTGTTTCATAAATTGCTTAATGTTGCTCCTTATATGGTAGTCCTTTTATATTCATGTGTGACTTTTCTTCTAATTACCAAATACCCATGTAATCATGTATGTTCATTGCTTGATCAGGTACATATGCATCTTCTATATTATCCATTTAGCTACATGATATTTAGTATGCACGAAAGATGTTCGATGAAATGTTGGTGAAAAACGTGTTTACATAATACGATCATTGAAAAACGTGTTTACATAATACTATAAGTGAACTTTTTTCTTTTATTTTTATATATGTAGATTATCATTCTTTCAATTTGATTTGATCTGAAATTAGGGTTTATAGGATACATTACCGTCAATTGTCTCTGCTTCAACATCTTTTTGCATTGAAGGAGTCAAGAACACCCACTATTCAGGGAAATCCTTCTCCCAGGTTTGATAAATTTGAATTTCATACGTATTCAGACCTTAACTTTATGGTTGTTTTATGATTCGTATCATTAATGTGTACTAACACGGAATTAGATTTTAATATTGATATAGATACTAACCATGTGATGAACTTTTTGACGATTTAGTTTTAAATAGAGTGTTAATAAATTAGCAGTTGCAAAATACGAAGCTTGACATTGATAATCAAAACATAGATGGGTTTTCTAGGAAAGTTTGTAAATAATGAATAATGGATTGTTTGTGCATCTTCTTATCTAGAAGTTTATCGTTTATGTTTTAATTTCATCCTTTGTTTCCATAGGTAAATCGAGGGCAACGTCTTGCTGTGGATGGAAATAAAAAGAACATAGATCAGCATGGTAAGTTTTCAGTCTTCGTTGGTCCAACATTTATATTTATAATAATAATAATATTAGCTTAAATTTTGTCATTGTCACAAGTATATTCAGCTGTAATAAGGCTATTGTCACAAGTATATTCAGCTGTAATAAGGCTATTGTCACAAGTATATACAGTAACTGAGCGAGGGTGTACATAACTTCTTTGCAACATTCATTGAAGTTCTTAATAAGTGGAGGATAAACCCAACCCGTTTCAGACTGTTCTTTATTTAGATCTTCTTACACTATACAGTGTTCAAGATGTAGGTTATTGTAGGTGATGTTTTTGCACCAAAGATATGTAAAAAATGAGGTTTCTTTATATTTGCTACTAAGTTTTCCATTGTATTGTTTTTTTTAACACTTTACAAGATTTCCATATAAGACTAACAGGAAAAGTCAATGTTGATTAAAGGGTTGATTGGTTCAAAGGACTGGAACTCAACCTACAGACGAGTTAGAAGAGCCTATAAAGAAGCTTTGTTGATCCAAGGAGAACAGTTGTTATGGTAAGCCGAAGCCACCGATTCGTACTCGATAAGTTAGTAACGGTTTCTTGCAATTAAATAATAATTTTTATCCTTTTTAGTTGGTCTTCTACTAACTTGATCGTTCTGCAGAATGATGAAATCTAAGATGTGTCATGCAGCCGGACATGGAGTATATATAGAAATAACTTCGTCATTCTACAGAATCACTATTTTGTAAACCATAGTAATACTTATGCAGGTCGAATGGGATCATGACAAGTTGTCTGAATTGGAACTGGGCTACTATAGAGACTACTATGTGAAGGTCAAATATATTGGATGGGTCGTCTTCCGAGTAACCTTTACAAGTTTAGCAATCATTTATTTGGGTCGAATGTGTTTATCAGAATCTGTCCGATTTGGAATTGTGCTGCTGTAGAATGTATATCTGTCAAAGATATTCTTTGATGGGTAGTCTCAAAACTAATAGAAGGTCATACTACTTTTTAAGAAATGTGGCACAATTATATTAGAGTTATAGATTCAATAATTGTCATTAATGTTTGTCATTGTTGTCATGGACGGTTTTTAGATCATTGAATTTGTTAATGAAGTATTGGTTATTTACTTCAGGATTACATGTTCTTGAAGCCTTCTCTCACATCAGTAAGATTAAAATTAAAAAAAATAAAGGATTTTCTATTCATCTTCTTCAACACATCTCTGTGTTTCTTCATCTTCTTCACATATCATCTCGGATAATAGCTTACTTGAAATCGCCAGTGATCCATATCCCATTTCTTCAAATTTCAACGTTCTACATAATATTGGAACACGTTTTTCAGCCATTTAATTCGCCGATTTGGATATTGTTGGATCGCGATCCGGTGACAAACGGAACGGTATTGAAGACCGATTGGGAACGAAGACTTTCACGATTCAGATCGCGATCCCCATCGATCCGGATCGCAACCGTACCGCGATCTGGTACGCCCGATCCAGATCGAAATTCGCTGCAGGTTTGGCGATCCCTGTGACTATGCTTGAAGGTAAAGGAGAGATGAGTGGAAATTTGTAATGTTCAATTCAGCATAACCTCAATTGCTAGAACAACTCGAAATCATTTCACTATGGAATTGAAGATCTTCAAGGATGCAGTTGGTTACAAGATGTCGGCCCTTAACTCAAGGAGGTTATTTTGTTTCTACCTTACATTCTGATTGAATAAGGTATTAAGTTATGTGTCTTTTTAAAATGCTTGTCATAACTTGGCGGGTTGCATAATTGGCGGGTTAGTTTATTATGTAGACATAGATTGAGTATTTTTAGAGCGGTTACTTTAGTTAACATATTGGGACGTCAAATGTGACTGATAGCGATAAAAAACTATTACCAAAACTGTTGTAACTCTTTTACCTAATATTCTTGCTACCCGAAATCACCATATAAACCGGCATCCTGTACTCGTCGCTCATATACTGTGTATAAATGTCTCTGTGTCTGAAAGCCAGCTTATAAAGGGAGTCGAATCCCTGAAAAATGAGTACAGGTTACATATTGATCTTTTGGTTCTTCTACAAGTGGAAAATTGGGTGAGTCAAGCGTGTGTGGTAATAGGTCAAAAGTGGTTCGAGTTTGCACAAAGCCAGAAACGTACGTTTTCTATCAAATATAAAATATACCAAGTAGTATGGTTATGAAGTATACTTGTAGTAAACATCTTATTTCATCAAAAAAGTAATTTTGAATACAATGATTTAGAGGTGCTATGCGATAGAACTACAATTTAAAGAAATATAAAATGTTTGATCTATTTGATCTGTTTAAGCTAATAGTTTTTAGTTAATCCTTTACAAAGATAAGATAATTAGAGTAGACCACCCATATTGGAGATAACAATGCAATCTTTGACCAACTAATTGTGCATTATGATTCTGTTAGAACATCAAAAGCTATTGTTTTTAGTTCAAGAACTGATGAGGATTCAATATATATCATGGGTTTTCAGACCACTTTCAGACAGCATGTGTTTCTAAAATCTCGAATGACACTATAGAGCCTTCTGTAACGAAGTCTTCATGCAATAAGGTTTAGAATTAGTATGTTCATTTCACAAACCAATCCCTATATTTCTTAATGTTTATGTCTACAATCTTATTAATTCACAGTTTATCAGGCCGGTCGTCGAATTGTAAGCCTTGAACATGTGGATATCGGTGATCGTGATCCAGAAACGAAACACGACGATGACTCTAAAGGTACAAACACACGAGCAAATTCAACATTGATTCCTCTCTAATTGACTGATATTTTAGAGCTGACAAGATGAGTAGATTGGATAACAGGTCACATACTTTTCATTTTATTTTATTTTAGTTTTATATATACGGGAAATATTTATAATACTGGCCCAAATTTGCCAATTCATAGTGTTGCCCCAAACCTTTCATTGTCTACTTTTTTGTGAATAATGAATGCTTTGTTTATTATTACAAAAAGAATATCATCATTATAAAAATGATGTAAAATTTTGAATAAAATTATTTATGGAGTTGTATGTATATTAGATAAGACTTTGGGGCAACTTTTAACCTGTTTATGATGGAACCCAGCCACAGTTGAGTAATTATGAAGGAAATGGTCGAAATTCCTACTTCCGGATAATATGCAGGAAGCATTTGAGATTTTGATTAGTTGCTTACAGTTGCAAAACTACAAAGTGGACAAGGGCATTTTACAGGTGTTTCATGTTTGGAGTTGTGTTTTGAAATTGGTTATCTGATTATTGTGACTTTTAATCACAGTAGTCGTTTTTACTTTTTTGTGTTTGAACAAACAAACTTTACATATCGATCTTATTAATATATAGTTGAGGATCTGTGATTTCTAATTTTAATTTAGATCAATACTGTATCATTTGCTTCTGAGTTTTAGATAAAATTTCAACTCATCTAAAATAAAAGGTAATTTATGGTGTGATCACTACTCTGGTTGGGTTTAGTTATTGGTTGTTGTATATGTAGATATATAGTTAAATGTTTGTGGATATGATGTATTATCAGGTGTTATATGTTGAACCATCATTTTTATTACTGATTATCATCGTTTTTATTACTATTTTTTTTACATGATTTAGCTTTGTTTATTACTACTGACAATTGACAATATATAACTTTGGGAAAATCTTTGTGATTGTGATTAGGACAAAATGGCACCTAACGAGCAATAAGAGAAGCTCATGTAGGTGTACTCAATATGCTAACAACTAGTTCTATGACCCGTGACTACACGGGCTTTGTTAAAAAATGTTTGAATGATTAACAATTAATATAAAAATGTCTGATCTTCACCGTTTGCAAGCTCCCTTTCCTCCTCAGCAGCGGCCATCAGTTCATCAAATTTATCCGTCTTCCCGAGTAACATCTCGATCTAAAGAGCAAACACGTAAATACATCACTATGTGCTACATGCTTTAACAAATATATCCATAAGACTGCCAGTCATGTCAACTTTTTCACATATAAGTATTGAGGTGCAAGGATTGGTTGGTATCAAAATAAAGTGGGGCAATCTTCAATTCATGCTAGGCTTAAGGATTGGTTGGTATCAAAATAAAGTGAGGCAATCTTGAGTTCATGCCAGGCTTACTTACAGACACCTTTCTCCATCTTTTGAACTCTCGAGTAGTAGTTATTAATAGATAACCAATTCATTAATTAAAATAAAAGTAAAGAGTATTAAAAGATAAAATATTATTCTTCACAAAACACTTTGGGAGGTTATATGCATAGAAAATTGATTTTCAATCCTTTTGACCTATGGAACTCATTGTATATAAACCATACAAGCATCAATATATTAATTTACCTTGGCTTTCTGGATGGGACGTCCTCTAGATTCATCTTTCAGTCAACAGTAGACGTCATGATTTCTGCAATGTTTTTTTAATCGTCGTTATTATAACAAATGCATCCATTCCATGCGTGCAACATTAAAAGAGACACTTCACAAATAACAGACACACAAATAATTACTCTTCTCAATGGCTAATCCACTGTTCTTCAGAATTTCTGCATTTTGTTATTACGCATTTTGTTAAGCTGATCACGAGTTATCGGTGTAATATGCCTCCAAGGCTGTGGCTTACTTATTCTGGTGGTTCTACGTCCTGCAAGAACACACAAACATAAGTAGATTGTTAATGAAACCCCCAAATCAACGCACAAGTAATTCAGCAATACCAAAACACAGAAGCATAATTAGTTAAAAAGAACTGAACTTCTTTCATGATAATATGCTATCAGTTATACCCACTCATTCTGCTATATAACTCTATAAATATACAAATTTTATGGTTTAGTAGGCTTAATAATGTGATTAAAACACAATTTTTCAGAAAAATAACCGACTTGTAAAACCGTAACATGATTATTAATCGAACCTACAGATGACGGAACAACTAAATTGAATCGATAATAATCAATTTCACCCGAATCCTTATTACTATGTAATTAGATTCATTAAATTAAAGTCCACCTACATCAATAAACAGTATAGAAAAACCAAAGAATGCTTGGCAACATTCTTATTGAAACCTGCAAAAATTATAGAATAAACTAACTAACCAAATACACTTACATATAGACCAGCAGCCTAGCTCATTCCATGACTTCGTTAACCTCTGCCTCCATTCCTAAAGAGCTGTAAGTAGCAAACATTAATTAGCAAATCATAATCAAGACGGGTCATAGTAGCAATTACATAGTAATAAGGACCCTGCCTCAATCCGTTAGAGTGTTTCAGTTGTAAATAACAAACATTAACGGTCATAGTAGCAATCATAATCAAGACGTAAAAGCTTAAATGTGTGAGATGCTAACCTCGTGCCAAGTTTTGAGGCATTACATTTTCCAACTCAAGCTGTAAAAACACAACAAAAGAACCACCAAATTAAACCTTTAACGAACAAATCTAACAAATGCAAACCCTAAACTAAAAAAATCCAAACCCATCAAATCTAGAAACATACAATTCATTCAAAGGTAGAAACCTAATAGAACAATATAAACCCTAAAAGCAAAAAGAATAAGAAAATGAAGATTTTAATGGATAAAAAGAGAAAAAAGTATATATATCTGTTACCTGAATGCATATAATATGACAGATGAAGAAGATTAAGTGAGAAGAAGATTGAGTGCAGATGATGACGATGATGACGATGACGATGATAGAGTTTTAAATCAAAATCCCAACCAAATGAAAGTGAAGAAAACATTAAGACAAAAATTAATATAGATAAATTAAAAACTGAATTTACAGAAAATTACAGTCACGGAGATTTTCAGAAACTGGAAGAAGATAAAGAAAGAAGATTGAGGTGAATGATGAATCGAATAGCTTTTTTAGTATTACTCAAATTTTTTGATTTTGAATTCGAATATGATACCAATGATATTATCGGTAGAAAACCATCGGAAGGTTGGGGCGGTGGAAAATTGAGTAGCTCGAGGGGGAGTAGTTTGAGGAGAGAAGGTGTGAGTGTGTAGGGTAAACATTTGAGACATGCCATAAAATAATTAGGGTATCTTGTAATTCCCAAAAAGATTGCATGTCAAAGCATGTTTAGTTAACAAATATGCTGAATAATTTTTTAAAAAACTTAAAATTCTGAGAAAATTCCTTGCATATGACACATGCCACATCAGCAATGATATTGCTTAAGAAGGTGTCAAATCAGTTTGATGACATCAGCGGCAACTCCCTTTTATTAGATCGGTAAGATTTTATAAAATATTGCCATTTAAGAACACTTGGCCCTTTATCTATCGATGATCGATCACCCTTTATATGTTTACATCATCTGTTGCCTATTTGATGCAAAAAATTCTACATAATAGTTTTAATGCATTTCTTATATAAGGATGACACAAATATAATCATATGATCATCAGCTAAGCTCCACATTATTTCTTTTCCAACAAGAATGTTGTACAAGCATCCCCAGTAATTTAACTAATCTTGTCAATCTGGAGCGAACCTACACAAGATATAATTCATGAGCATTGCCTTTGGTTTTTCAGTATGTTCATTGATTTGCAAAGAGCATTTCCTAACAATAATGTTAACATTTTCATCGATTCTTATAATATTAATCTATTTGACCCTTTTTAATTTTGGTTTCTATTATTACTAGATTATGGACCCGCGACTACGCTAGATATACTATTTTACTGTATTAAATAGAAACTATATCTAATAACAATTATATAAAATTGGATGGAATTATAAAGTTAACAAAAAGAACAAAAACAATTTTGAGAGATATTATAATTGGTGATATGAGATACTTAGTCTTGGGTTGAATTGAGTTCGTAGACTAAATTAACACTTAAGTTAATAAAATGATAATTATCTAAAACATGTATTACTCCGGCAAATGTTTTAAGTTGCAAAAAAGAGTAGGTTGTCAACAATACAAATCAAGTATGATAAATGTTGTAAAGTTACCTTATAATAAATAATAAACGTTTTAAAAGAAAATAATGTACAAGCCCGCGAATTCGCGGGTTATAAACTAGTTTTAAATAATAAGAGAAACACTCACATTTTGGAGTTGGCATAAGTTCATAGTCGACTCATGCTTATTATTAATTCAGCGTATGAACTTTTACAAGAAATAAAGGTTATCAAGATTGGAATGTTACATAGGTTCATTATCGTATTTGAGATCGAGATAGTAAGATCCTACTAAAATTTCTTTATTTATTTAAAGATATCAAAATTTGTGTAAACTAACAATTAGAAAAATTAATCTAAATCTAAATACAAATATATATATTATCAAAATGATGCAATTTGTCGGCATATCCTACTTTGTAATACACTTATATATTATAAAAAAATAACACAATTTTCATATATATAATTAGCCCATTTGTAAACATAAAATAATATAGGTTGGCCCATATGTAGGATCGAATCGCTCACCGATCTTACGAGCAATTCTACGATTCTACTACGATCTTACTTTCTGAGCGATTATCCTTCGATCCTACACGTATTTGATTGATAGGATCGTGCGATTCTACAATCAAGAATACATTTTTGAACCTTGATTTTAAATAAACCAAATTTAATTTGAAAGCTCATTTAAAAAACGGCACTTCGAAAATTTAACACACTGTGAGCATCAAAAAATTAAATTGATAAACAAAAATAATCATTGATCATCATGCATGTAAGCATCTTTATATCTTTTGTTGTGAAATTTAATAAATATAAAATACACTAATCTTAATTACTCAATATTTGTGGTATGATGGGCCTGTGTGGGCTGCTTTAACAGCATATGACACAAATCAGTTTAAGGCCTCTGATCTATAATTTTGGACCTTTTTAACGATTGAACTTTACTTTCTAGGCCCACTACGATGCCTGCTTGGCTGCTTCCTATTTTCTGCCCCGCATTATTATTCGAATTCTATTGAAAACTTATTGGGTAAAAGCTATAAATTGGTAACGTACTCTTATTTTTGTCTTAAAGTGGGTAACATACTCATTTTATTACCAATGTTAGATACAAACTCTTGTTTTTTGTTCCAATGTTGGATACAAACTTTTGTTTTTCGTTCCAATGTGAGTAACCTTGTATGTTTAATTTGCATTTGTGATTAGTAGCGATGCCTTGTTTACTTATTTGATAACGTGACATTCCACGTTGGATATGATCACATATAAATATATTTTTGAAACACTAATTGAAACTGTTATTTCTCTCTTCATCAAAATATCAAGTTCTTCATACAATTATGTACGCATATTTATGTAATCATATATATAACTTATTGGCTGAGTAATAAGTTATATATATGTATATATGTAATCACATCCAACGTGGAACGTCACGTCAATAAATAAGTAAACAAGTCAGAGTCAAGTAATTACAAATGCAAATAATACATACTAGGTTACTCACATTGAAACAAAAAATAAGAGTTTATATCCGACATTGGTAATAAAATGAGTATGTTACCCACTTTGAGACAAAAATGAAAGTACATTACTAATTTATAGCTTTTATCCAAACTTATTTCATTTAGATTAGATGCTCATGTGGATACAAAAGTTTAAACTTCAGGCATGATGGTTCTCTCCTTGATTTCAATCTACTCAAACTATACCCTCTACTCTCCGGATGAACTACTAATTGCTATAACCAGCCCGATCAACTCTCGGACGCAAAGATAACAAGAAAAACATCTCCACCTCATCATCAAATCTAAGCTCCACATGTAGTAACCTATTCAAAACCGAATTAAATTTGTTCACATGATCCGATGCCGAAACACCCTTAACCATCTTCACGTTCACTAATTGTCTAATCAAGAAAACTTTCTACAAAGCTTAAGCTTTCTCATAGATGTTAGACAACGTCGTTATCAAACCATAGTCGTGGTTCCGCCAACAATATTGTAGGTGACATTCTTGGTCAGAGACAGATCCCAACACTCTTGCTTCATCTCGTTAGGTTTCACACCTGCTGACGATTGGTACAAGTTCTTATGATACAAAACATCCTTGATTTGCGTCTTCCAAAAACCGAAATCACTATCATAAAAATTATCATTTTATCGTGCTATTTTTCTCCATTGATCCCAATTACTTGAACCATGAGCTTTGATACCAATTTTTAGAAATCATGAGCCCCAAACAAGACATGTATAACCACAAGTTATACCCACGCACAATAAACACATTCAAAACACGGCAATAAATACAATCAAGATTACGGGAATGTAAATGACACAAGAAATTAAATGTGGTAATATCCAATACACTCGATTAGTTTAATCCACAACCAGCTAAAAATAAATCTTATTAATTTTTGTAAGTTAATGTTTACAAGAGTATGTTACATTATATAAGGCAAAAAATAATAGGAAAGGAGAATTACATTTTTCTCCCTCAAAAACCATGTAAATGACATATATCCTCAAAATACAAGTTTTCAATGCATAATGTATAATAATTTTGATGCATATTTGGGGAAATATGTAATTTATATAATTTTTGAAGAGGAAATATGTAATTGGCCTTAAAAAGGAAAGTCTCAAAAAATCTGCCAACCTATAGGATCCCTCAGTATCTATGCACATCCCGTTGAGATCTCGCCAAAACCACCATAATCCCGCTTGGACCGAAAGACACCTAGTCGAGACCAAAAGCTCTATTCACATACCTTGTTAATTTACTTGCGAGGATCTTCTTGATCCCGCTTGAGATCTCCTCGGGTGCACCCATTTCTTGTTCTTTCTTACAATCTTCACACCCCATAGATAACAATAAAAGATCCGAGATCAAGGTGACTTTAAGGAATTCTCTATATGCGAGAGCACTTCATACTTTCAATCCTATTATATAACTTGCAAAATCTATTTTTTTTATTATTATTATTATTTATAAAGGTGAACTGTCACTTGCAACTATAAGTGGCAAAATGAATGAGTCGGGTCGGGTTACGGGTCTAGATGAGTTTGGGTCTAAATGGGTTCGGGTCTAGATGGGTCATTTAGAAGGATGAGTCTAAACGGGTCCGGGTCAAATGGGTCTCGGGTCGGGTCGGCCCATCGGGTTTTCACCAAAAAAATTTTTTATTTGAGTGAAAAATGAAAAAAATGAAATGAGGTGAAAAAAAAAATTACTCGCTAATTGTTACACAATTGAATGTTATATTGAAAAACCCATTTAGACCCATCCAAAAATAGGGAGGAGACCCAACAAACTCATCCACTCCTAAATATTAACCAAATTGACCCATAATTAACCAATGGGTCTAAAATTGCCACCTCTACTTACAACCAACCCTTAAATATTACTTTTGAATAGGGCCATCTCATTTTTGTGGGCTTCATATTAATGAGTTTAGTGATTATTTTGGTAGGTTAAACAAGAGCTTGGATCGAAGCGTTGTAATCGGTAGAAACGCCATCGTCGTCGTCGTCGTCGTCGTCGTCGTCATCGTCATCGTCATCGTCATCGTCATCATCTGTAACACCCCGCAATTTAAAACGCGATTATTAACGTTAATCACTTGCATTATTAGGCAAATTCCCTACTTGAGTGAATTCACAACACATTTTAGAGGTAAGTCTAGCATAGCCCAACTAGTTAGTACGCGTAGTATTACGTATTCGTAATTAGCTGTAATTACGTACAGAACACTCTGAAAACAAAAGCGACAAAAATGTACGACTCTTGGTTACCAAAATTAGTTAATAAAACGAAATTATTAAATAATGTCGTAACAAATAAATATTTTGTCAAAAATATTTACTAATCATTTTATAACGCAAAAACGTCAATTCGTATAATTAAAATAAAACAAAGTTTGAAATTATAAAAAAATTTATTACTTTAGTTCCTAAAAAGATCCTAATTAAAAATAATAAATGTAAATTAAAAACATACTAGTTAAAATAAAATAACATTTAACGATCGGGTAAACAAACACGAAGTGCAAACACGGAGGCAGAAAGTGGAACAAAACCACTTTCCACCTCCCACTTTTCTTTCATTTTCTTTCATCTTCTCTCTCTCATCTTTCTCTTTTCTCTCTACTACAACCACCACCAACCAAAAACTACCACAAATCGCCACAAAACTACGTTAAAACGACGCCGAATCACCCTACTCCTTTGGAATAAAACGACCACGAGACCACGATCTATCTTTCCATCTTTTCGGATTTCAAATCCGACACTCGTAAGTTTCCAAATCCCGCAAATCTTTAGATTTCGAAGTTATAATTAATATTTCATGTTTAATATACTTAGATTACCATGTTTTAGTGTTTTATACAACCGAAAATGTCCAAATCGACCCAAAACTCGTTGATTTTTAAGCTGTTCGTCGAACAGGCGACTACGTCGCTTTTGGGCCAAAAACAGTAGTGCGACGTAGGCCTTTACGTCGCATTACCCTTCCTTACGTCGCACATAGCGACGCAACCCACTACGTCGCATTGAATTGCGAATGTCGCAAATTGCGACGCAAACCTTAATGTCGCAACACCCGTATGCGACGTAACCCGTTACGTCGCACAATTATTTAATTTCGCAACAACTGCGACGCAACACTTAACGTCGCACCCTACGTCGCACTTCAACCCATGACGTCGCAAAACCTGAATGCGACGCAGACCCTTACGTCGCACCTTACGTCGCACAAGTCAGAACCCTAAAAACACACTTTAAAAAGTCAAAGTTACTGTAGAAAAGTCAAATTTTACTGTAACAGTACTGTAGCAAATGAGATAATGACATTTTTGAACTATTGTTTCAAAACATCACCAACGAGTCGTATACGTTTTCACAAACATCGAAATGCAACGTAAACATTTAAACTAACGATTTGGACGTGACTTGGTTATACGAACACTAGCATGGATGATTAACTTAGACATCCACATACTTATAAATCTCATACGTTTATGACGTTAGGAGATCTCAGACTGTACTTGGGCTTAGGTTTGCTAGCACTCGCACAACTACTTAACTCAACAGGTGAGTTCACAGCCCCTACTTTTACTGTTTTTAACTACTTTTGGGGTGGAAAACATAGTCAACTGCTTTACTGATTGCCATAACTGCTTTTACTATATGATTATTTATCATAATGTTTACTCGAACAATTAGAGTACTTGAACTGTTAAACTGTTATACAAACTATCACATAACTGTTTTTGGTACACTTATACCAACTGCTTATAACTGCGGCCAACTACTACAACTGTCCGTACGAAATGACTTTCCATACAAAACTATTATCACTATGTGAAACACATTTGGTATCTTACCGGAGAACGACCGGTACATATTGGTAACTTGTCGGAGAACGACCGACACTAACTTGGTATCTTACCGGAGAACGACCGGTACTAACAGTGTATCTCGCCGGAGAACGACCGGTGCTAACTTAGTATCTTACCGGAGAACGACCGGTACATTTGGTAACTAGTCGGAGAACGACCGACTCAAACTTTAAAACTACTGGGGAACGACCAGCAACACGTTTTCAAAACATATAATTTGGGTAACGTCCCAACGAAACTATTTTTGGGCAACCTCCCACACGAACCACATTTTGGGTAACGTCCCGACAAGACCAGAAACTTTTGGGCGAATAACCCACTAAACTTATACTTTGGATGACGTTCCACTAAACATTACTCGACTATTATGGCAATTACTATTTATGAACGTATTTGGTCCAACAACTATGACTACAAAACTTGAAACAACAACGTACAACATAAAACCTGTGGATTCACTCAACCTAGTTGTTGACTTTTACTATGTTTTTCAGGGAATTAGCTGCGCATGTAAGAATCGCCAACACATGGAGAATTAGGCGACCCGTGAAGCTTTAGGATGCCAACATTTTTGGAAAAACATATGGATTTCTCCAGTATAACTGAAACTATTTTGTCATATTCTAGAAATCCACTTTTGTATATTTATTACTTTTAACTTGTACGATTCGATGAATCGTAAATCTTGTAATTAACATTTTGGCATCTTAATATATTATGTTCTGTTGTAATCATAAGCTCTGATACGTATGCACGCTTTATTATTGTGACACCCCAGTACTTAAACTAAACGCTTCCGCTAAACAAATTTGGGGGTGTTACAGATTGGTATCAGAGCCATTGGTTATAGCGAACTAGGAAACTTTAGGTGACTTAGCGACCTAGAGACCTAGACTATAGCCATGGCTAGAACGTACATGCATACATACATTTGCATACATCTAAACTATCGCTACGATACCTCGATACGCGTGAACTATTCACCACCTTCGACTCGTTCATTGCACTCAGATCTCATGTGAACCGGATCGTGTTAAACGGTTGATGAAAAGAAGTATGTATTTAGCATCATATAATGACGCCTGGCCAACGTGATTATATTATCCTAAGTACATATGGGTGTTTCATAGTCGTAAGATACGTGATGGGAATCCGACAACTTTTCTTGAAACTCTAAAACTTGAAATATGTGAAACTTCATTCCTCACATATTTTTCATTGGCATTGACTTCTGCATCTTTTCATCGCAGAACGTTATCATGCCACCTAAAAGAAAGACCCGCAACAGTCGCCAAACAAACACACCTCCTGTCGTCGAAACAACCGAACAAATCATCGAACGCCGCGTGGCTGAAGCCATCGCACAATACGAGGCCAGCCGAAATCGTGAAAACCTGACCAACAATAGTGGAGCCACTCCAGTCATTAGCGAAACCCCGAACAATACCCAACAGGGGTGTTCATACAAAACATTTCAAGCCTGCAAACCCAACACCTTCACCGGGACTGAAGGGGCCATTGGCCTAGTCCACTGGATTGAGAAAACAGAGTCAGTGATCGACATCAGTGACTGTGCTGCTGACAAAATTGTGAAATACGCCACCTGCACTCTAGCCGACAAAGCGCTAACATGGTGGAACGCTCAGGTGCAAATCATGGGACGCCCAGCTGCTTACTCTATCTCATGGGAGACACTGAAACGAATGTTGATGGAGGAATTTTGCCCTCCCAACGAGATGCAAAAACTTGAAACCGAATTCTGGAACATACAAATGTTCGGCGCTGACATTTCCGGTTACACAACTAGATTCCAGGAGCTTGCACGTCTTGTGCCCCACATGGTAACCCCCGAGAGCAAACGCATTGAGCGTTACAACAGGGGTTTGGCACCACAAATCCGAGGCATGGTTATGTCCTCCAAACCCGCCACTTTTAGGAGCGCAGTTGACCTGGCTCAAAGCTTAACCGACGACGCGGTCGAGATTGGAACCCTGAAAGCTATCACAGGGAAAACTGAACCTACCCGTACTGATGCGGGCGAATCTGGAACCCACAAACGCAAATGGAACGGCGAGGGTAACGACCGTCAGGGTCAACAAAACAGAAACCCGGGAAACACCCGAGCCTACGCTGCAATCAACAACCCTGGACCCAAAACCTACCTTGGCAACAAACCGAGGTGTGACAAGTGCGGGAGACACCACGATGGTGATTGTACATTTTGTCAAAACTGCAGACGTCCCGGTCACTTAGCACAGAACTGTAGGACAAACCTACCTCCTCAAGCCGCTCCCGAGGGACAAAACACCGGCTGCTTTAGGTGTGGTGATCCTGGACATCACCGAAACCAATGCCAACAACCGAACAACCCCGGGAACAACCATCAGAACAACAACAACCGCATCGCTAACAAAGGCTACGTCCCAAGCCGCGCATACATCATCCGTGCACCAGAAACGGTCGCGGATCTCAACTAGCACGATACGTTTTAGCGACTATTGCTACGATTTAACATACGTTTTATTCGAATGTCGATTTGAACACAACACTTGGTAAACTCTGACCACGAAACGAAACACACAACATATTGAACTATGCCGCGAGCATACTTAAACTGATTGAACTTCTATGGCAACAATTGAACGCCACGCAAACTATTACTATTGTTAACAACATGACTTATCGGAGAACATACGCCGCGGGCGATCCGACTTGATTTAAATCTCGGGACGAGATTTCTCTAACAAGGGGAGAATGTAACACCCCGCAATTTAAAACGCGATTATTAACGTTAATCACTTGCATTATTAGGCAAATTCCCTACTTGAGTGAATTCACAACACATTTTAGAGGTAAGTCTAGCATAGCCCAACTAGTTAGTACGCGTAGTATTACGTATTCGTAATTAGCTGTAATTACGTACAGAACACTCTGAAAACAAAAGCGACATGTACGACTCTTGGTGACCAAAATTAGTTAATAAAACGAAATTATTAAATAATGTCGTAACAAATAAATATTTTGTCAAAAATATTTACTAATCATTTTATAACGCAAAAACGTCAATTCGTATAATTAAAATAAAACAAAGTTTGAAATTATAAAAAAATTTATTACTTTAGTTCCTAAAAAGATCCTAATTAAAAATAATAAATGTAAATTAAAAACATACTAGTTAAAATAAAATAACATTTAACGATCGAGTAAACAAACACGGAGTGCAAACACGGAGGCAGAAAGTGGAACAAAACCACCTTCCACCTCCCACTTTTCTTTCATTTTCTTTCATCTTCTCTCTCTCATCTTTCTCTTTTCTCTCTACTACAACCACCACCAACCAAAAACTACCACAAATCGCCACAAAACTACGTTAAAACGACGCCGAATCACCCTACTCCTTTGGAATAAAACGACCACGAGACCACGATCTATCTTTCCATCTTTTCGGATTTCAAATCCGACACTCGTAAGTTTCAGACAAATCCCGCAAATCTTTAGATTTCGAAGTTATAATTAATATTTCATGTTTAATATACTTAGATTACCATGTTTTAGTGTTTTATACAACCGAAAATGTCCAAATCGACCCAAAACTCGTTGATTTTTAAGCTGTTCGTCGAACAGGCGACTACGTCGCTTTTGGGCCAAAAACAGTAGTGCGACGTAGGCCTTTACGTCGCATTACCCTTCCTTACGTCGCACATAGCGACGCAACCTGTCACACCCCGCCAAACGGTAATTACAAATTACGTAGAGTGGTTTGCGGAAGCTTAGTGACGTGGCGGGGCTGCGAGCAGTAAAAACACAACCAACAGATACATACATACTCAGTGCATATGGTTATCGCAGAACGAAATAGATTAAGATGCCATTAGTTAAAGTTTTACAAAAGGTTACCACTTGGAAAGTAGTAACAGTAATAGTAGTGGTTGAAATCAGTATTTCATAAAATACATAATATCAAAAGTAGATTTCATAGGTATGACTGCAATAGTTGCAGTTATACAGAGGAAATCCAGGTGTCCCAAAAGTAGTGGCATCTTAACAAGTCCAGGGTAGTCCGTCCTGATATGCATGCAGATCTTACTTACGCTGCTAATTCCCTGAAAAACATAGAGTAAAACGTCAACAAAATTGTTGAGTGAATTCACAAGTTTATTTGTTATGTAGGAAACACAAGTTAATCATTTAAGAATAACATTTCCAAACAAGTGTTGTTTGTCAAGTGAGAAACACAAGTTATAAACAAATAACATTTCTCAAATCAGTTATCAGTAGGAAACACAAGTTAACCTAAATAAAGATTAACATTTCCAAATCAGTGTACGTAGGAAATCCTTTCCTAATCAATAGTTTAGTGCGTGGGAAATATTTAGACGTTGATCCCTTGAAAGGTGAGCTAAACCTGTCAAGTAAGGTAACCCGATCTAACCCTATAACCAAACCACAACCCTAATCTGTTGTTGTTCGCCATGCTGGACAATTAAGTATACGCTCCCCAATCCGTAGGAGGGTCGTCACGGCGATAGTACTATCCGTATACTCAGTGGCTAGAGTCACCTAGCTAATGGTTATAGTCTGTAGCCATAAGGTCTTTTATGCACTACATCGTTCAGCCTAGATCTGTACCAAGATTCGTTGTCTAAATTCCCAAAATAGTATGAAAACATTTCATAAATCATAGTTCAAGTAGTTGTGTGAAATACCCTTTCACAAACAGTCACGTATGAAATACCCTTTCATAAACAATCAAGTAAATACATACAGTATTTAAAGCAGTTGTCGCATGCAGTTATACATACGATTTCTATGTTTTCCACCCCGAGTTCTAAAAGCATTAAAACAGTGAAAAGGGGTTTGTGAACTCACGGTGAGTGCTCGGATGTGAATGCTAGCGAGATAAGATAGCGTAGCCCAAACGTAGTCAACCTATACACAATAATGTATTAACTATAAGTACTATATTTTACTTACGTTAATAATTCGTTTGTTTGAAGAAATTATCAATTTCTTAAGTTTGTGTATGTCGTTGATGATTGTTGTTTGAAAATAAATAATATTTTCCCAAGTTATGTTTGTTTGTCGAATCGTCCAAAATGTGTAAGCATATATACATATATACTTATATAGTTGCATATGTATATGTTCTCGCATATATATATTATTGTCCGTTGTCTCGTTCATATATATATATATAGATATATATAAAAGTTTGTCGTTTAAGTTTCCAAAAACACAAGTCTCAATGTATGTATATATCGGTGAATATATAATTCTTAAGTGTCGTATGTATACATGTCATATATCGTTTGTTCGTATGAATTAAATAAGTCCAATGTCCGTAATCATAGTTTGTCTCGTTTTATAACGTCGTAGGTTTTGTAGTTTGTTAGGCTCGGCCCGATTTGTTGGCCCATTAGCCATAATGTACTTATTTAACGTATAATCCATTAATCATTCGGCCCAAAACACGAAGCCCAGTTCAAAGCCCAGCCCAGTTCGCGACTTAGGCCCAATCTGCAGCCCAGTAGGTGAATCCGCCGGATTCTATTTGAATCCGCCGGATTCTCGTTAATGAGAAAAGTGTTGCCGGATCTTCAGGTCAAGCCACCGGGTCGGGTCAATATTAAGTGAATCCGCCGGATTTAGTTGAATCCGCCGGATTCTTTTGTGTTCACAAAACGTTCATATTAAGCTTGGGAATCCGCCGGATTCAGGTGAATCCGCCGGATTCGATCGTGTCTTTTACTCGTTCACAGATGTTTAAACCGTTTACGGGGTGTGCGAGTTTCATAGGGGAATCCGCCGGATTCTACATGAATCCGCCGGATTCATGTCAGTTCCAGGCCCTGTTCGAGCAGGGCAAGACACAATCCGATTTTCTTGGTTCCAAATCGTTTATACATCAACACCAAATGTTTATATCATCATAGTACAACATTTTAACAACTTAATATCACGTTTTTAACAAGTTTTCGTGGTTAGATTTTTGGATTCAAAGTTTGGTTTCAAAAACCAATTTCAAGAATCAATCATCAATCTTCAAATATATGTGGTATATGTTGTTAGATTATGATGTATAACATGTTAGAATACGAAATCATAGTATAGAAATCAAATAAATTGAGTTTTTCTTACAAAGTAAAAATGATGAAGATGATGATGAAGTGACCGATGATGGTGATGATGATGATAAAGCTTCCTGATCTTGTTGTTTTACTGCCTTTTGCTGCTCCTGATTTTGTTACAATTTTAGAGAGGAAGGAAATGGAAATAATTGTGTGTGTGTGTTTTTGCCGAGAGATCACAGAGAATGGGGGGAAGTATGGTTTTAAAAACCATCGGTCGGTGCATTATTGTAGGTTGGTGGGATTTTTGTCCCACCAATCTCGAGTACGGGTATAATTTTAGCAATATAAAATTTAACATTTTATATTTTTATTTTGTAGATGCTCTCCTGGTTCGTAATATGTTTTTAGAATAATGAGGTTATCATTATTTTTGATAGTTGTACATTTTTGTACATTTTACTGCGCGCAGTTAATTGAGCGCAAATTTTCAGTAGATTTAGGATTTCATATTTTGAAGTAATGTTCTAACTTCTTCCAAATGAACGAGAAAATTTGCATTTTTATGATTCGACGTCGTATGCGCGTTTTAGAATTGTTTCTGTTCGTGTTATAATACGTTTTATGTTAAACGTAAAATTAGACCTTTATATCTATGTGTTATAGATATATAAATACTCGTAATTAATAATTATATTATTAATTATTTTTTTTGTATCACGAAACTTTTGTCATTTATTTGTCGGCTTCGCTCCGATACGTTCGTACGTAATTTATAAATAACTACTTATTATGTAATTCTTTTTGTATTATTGTTTAGGGCTCGCTAGACTGACATCACATCATCGGTTTAGTTTAAAACAAATGTAGGGAATTAGCGTAAGAAATGCATGTATTAAGTATAATTATATACCTAATTTGGAGAAGTGTCACATTCTCCCCCCGTTAGTGAAATCTCGTCCCGAGATTTAAGTCGAGCCGTGAGTCTCGGTCACGCTCTCAAATAGGTTGGGGTATTTCTTTCGCATTTCATCCTCTCGTTCCCAGGTAAATTCTGGGCCATGTTTTGAGTTCCAACGAACTTTAACCAGTTTGATTCGTTTGTGTCGAAGTTTCTGCGTTTTAGAATCCATAACTTCAACCGGATCCTCCACAAAGTTAAGTTTTGAGTCAATGAAGACTTCGTCAGGAGGAAGGATAAGTGTTTCGTCAGAAAGACACTTTTTAAGGTTGCTAACGTGGAAAGTATCGTGTATGCTACTAAGCTCTTGCGGTAGTTTGAGCTTGTAAGCGACGGGACCAACCCTAGCAAGGATTTCAAATGGTCCGATGTATCGGGGGTTCAGCTTTCCTCGTTTGCCAAATCGTGCTACTCCCTTCCAGGGAGATACTTTGAGTAGGACCTTGTCTCCTACTTGAAACTCAAGAGGTTTACGGCGGTTATCAGCGTAACTCTTTTGTCGATCTCGTGCCGCTTTCAGTCGGCTCAATACTTGAATTATTTTGTCAGTGGTTTCCTGGACAAGTTCGGGTCCAGATAGTTGTCTGTCGTCCAACTCTGCCCAACAGAGTGGTGATCGGCACTTGCGTCCATATAACGCCTCAAATGGTGCCATCTGTATACTCGTGTGATAACTATTGTTGTACGAGAATTCAGCTAGAGGTAGGTGAGTATCCCAGTTACCTCCAAAGTCTATCACACATGCTCGCAACAAGTCTTCGAGCGTCTGTATAGTTCGCTCACTTTGGCCGTCAGTCTGCGGGTGATAGGCAGTACTCATATCAAGTCGAGTACCCATTGCCTGTTGTAATGTTTGCCAAAAGCGAGAAGTGAATCGTGCATCTCTATCAGAGATGATGGATAGTGGCACACCATGCCGAGAAACAATCTCTTTAATATAGATCTTAGCTAGTTTCTCCATTCCATCCGTTTCCTTAATAGCGAGGAAGTGGGCTGATTTCGTCAATCGATCGACAATCACCCATATGGCATTTGCTCCCGATGCCGTTCTAGGTAACTTCGTAATGAAGTCCATTGTTATTTGCTCCCATTTCCATTTGGGCAACTCAGGCTGTTGCAAAAGCCCAGACGGCTTTTGGTATTCCACCTTTACCTTCGAGCAAGTTAAGCATTTGCTAACGTAGGTGGCAATGTCACGTTTCATTCCAGGCCACCAGTAGAAGCCTTTCAAGTCCTGGTACATCTTGTCCGCACCAGGATGTATCGAGTAATTGGACTTGTGTGCCTCGTCCAGAATCAGCTTGCGTAACTCATCTACGCATGGTACCCAAATTCGGTTCATGAAGTACAACACCCCGTTGTCCTTTTTCTCGAGTTGTTTTTCCATCCCTTTTAAGGATTCCTCCTTAAGGCGTTCGGAAGTGAAAGCAGTTTCTTGTGCATCCCGAATTTGAGTAATGAGATTCGAGTGGATTGTCAATCCCAAGGCTCGAACTCTTCGAGGTTTGATCCGTTCCTTACGACTCAGGGCATCTGCTACAACGTTAGCCTTACCCGGGTGATACTTTATTTCACAGTCGTAATCGTTAAGTAATTCGACCCAACGTCGTTGTCTCATGTTAAGTTCTTTCTGGTCGAATATATGTTGCAGGCTCTTATGATCAGTGAAGATTGTACACTTTGTACCGTATAGGTAGTGTCTCCAGATCTTCAGTGCAAAAACAACGGCTCCTAATTCCAAATCATGAGTCGTATAGTTTTTCTCATGCACTTTTAGTTGTCGTGATGCATAAGCAATGACCTTTTCGTTTTGCATCAGTACGCAACCCAATCCCTGATGCGAAGCATCACAGTAAACAACAAAGTTATCTACTCCTTCGGGTAGTGATAGTATGGGTGCGCTGCTCAGTTTCTGTTTCAGTAGTTGGAATGCATTCTCTTGCTTATCATTCCACTCAAATTTCTTGTCTTTTTGAGTTAATGTGGTAAGTGGCTGTGCTATCTTTGAAAAATTTGCGATGAATCGCCTGTAATAGCCAGCTAGACCAAGAAATTGTCGTACTTCAGTTGGGGTTTTCGGTGCTTCCCAGTTGTTGATTGCCTCAATTTTGGATGGGTCTACGTGAATTCCCTTGTCATTTATCACATGACCAAGGAATTGAACCTCTCGTATCCAAAATTCGCATTTAGAGAACTTTGCATAAAGCTTCTCTTTTTGTAGTAGTTCGAGGACAAGCTTCAGATGTTGCTCGTGATCCTCTTTCGATCGTGAGTATACCAAGATGTCGTCAATAAACACAATGACGAATTTATCCAAATAGGGTTTGCATACTCTGTTCATCAAATCCATGAATACTGCTGGTGCGTTGGTCAGCCCAAAAGGCATGACTAAAAACTCGTAGTGACCGTAACGAGTCCTAAACGCAGTTTTCGGTACATCCTCTTCTCGTACCTTGAGTTGGTGGTAACCAGATCGCAGGTCAATTTTTGAATAATGACTCGATCCTTGCAGTTGATCAAACAGATCGTCAATGCGTGGTAACGGGTATCGGTTCTTGATAGTTACCTTGTTCAGTTCCTGATAATCGATGCACATCCGCATAGATCCATCCTTTTTCTTAACAAACAAAACCGGAGCTCCCCAAGGGGAAAAGCTCGGTCGGACGAATCCCAAGTCTAGAAGTTCTTGCAGTTGCGTAGACAGCTCTTGCATTTCCGAGGGAGCTAGACGATAAGGTGCACGTGCGATAGGTGCGGCTCCTGGCACCAGGTCAATGTGAAACTCAACTTGCCGTGGGGGTGGCAATCCCGGCAACTCATCAGGGAACACTCCTGGATAGTCGCGTACAATGGGCACATCGTCTATACGTCGCTCCTCCGTTTTCTTTTCTACAATGTGTGCCAAAAATGATTGGTACCCCCTTTCGGAGATACTTACTGGCCTTCAAGCACGAAATCATTTTAGTGGCACTCTTTCGTTTCTCGCCTTGAATCATTAAAGTTTCTCCTGTCGTTAACGGTAAGCGAACCATCTTATCATGACATATGATCTCGGCGCGGTTCTTAGATAACCAATCCATACCGACTACAATGTCAAAACTTCCCAACTTAACCGGTAGTAAGTCTATTTCGAAGAGATGACCTTCTAACTCCAAGGTACATCCCGGTACTATTTCTCCTGATTCGATCAACTCACCATCGGCTAATTCTATGGTATACTTGTTGTCTAATTTACGGGATTCAAGTTCTAATAGTGGTCTAAACTCAGTAGACACAAAACTTAAATCAGCACCCGAATCAATTAACACAGAGGCATAATGGTTGTTTACGAGAAACGTACCAGTGACGGTGTTGGGGTCCTGGCGTGCCTCTTGTGCTCCGATCACGAATGCCCTTCCTTGAGCCGGTTGATTGTTGATGTTGTTGGCTCGGTTATTGTTGTTACCGCGGTTGTTGTTGTTGTTGAGCTTAGGGCATCGGTTACGGTAGTGTCCTTGCTCACCACATTCAAAACATCCCTGGTTTTGACGCTCAGTGTTTGCTCGTGGGGGAGGGTTAGTTTTGCATTCTCGGGTTCTATGTCCCCATGCCCTACAGTTTCCACAATACCCACACCCGCCTTCGTGGTGTCGGTTGCACTTATCACATTTGGGTTTGTTACCCAGGTATGGTTTTAATTCGGTGGTAGTGGCAACATATGCTTTCGCATTTCCAGAAGATTTCTTGTTCTGCTGACCCTGACGATCAGTACCACTACCGTTCCACTTTCGCTTTGCACCACCAGAACTACTAACATCAGTACTGTTCGGTTCACCTTTTCCCGACACAGCTTTCTTAGTCAGATTTCCCATCCTGACTGCCTCATCGGTCAAACTTTGTGCTAGAGTAACAGCACTCCTGAAAGTGTCCGGTTTAGATGACGTCACCAGACTGCGGATTTGTGGTACTAGACCAAATATGTAGCGCTCAATACGCTTATACTCGGGTGTCACCATATGTGGCACTAGACGTGCAAGTTCCTGAAACTTAGTGGTGTACCCAGTAATATCAGCACCAATCATGGTGATGTTCCACAACTCCGTTTCTATTTTCTGCATCTCACTGCGAGGGCAGAATTCCTCCAACATCAGATTCTTAAATGTTCCCCATGACATTGAATAAGCAGCTGGTCGACCAAGTGATTGGATCTGACTGTTCCACCAAGTGAGCGCTTTGTCAGCCAAAGTGCAAGTAGCATACTTCACCATACAGTCAGGTGCACAGTCACTAATGTCCAATACTGATTCAGTTTTCTCTATCCAATGAATCATACCAATTGCACCCTCGGTGCCCCGAAAAGAAATCGGCTTACAAGCCTGAAATGTTTTGTATGAACACCCTTTGCGAGCATTCACGGTTGTCTCAGTATTAACAGGGGTAGATCCACTGTTATTAACTCCCGGTTCGCGACTACGGCTTGCCTCATATTCAGCAATACCTTCAGCTATTCTTCGTGCGATCATTTGTTCAGTGGTTTCAGTAGGTGGTGGTGGTGGTGGTGGAGGCGTAGTCGTCTTTTGACTGTTCCTAGTGACTCGTCGTTTGGGAGGCATGATTCAGCTCTGCGATGAATAAAATGCAGAGTGTTAATATTGAGATATTGAATGTGAATAGATCAAAGATTCACATTTGATTGAAATGAATGACAGGAGATGATGAATGAAAAGAGTTTTACAACACGTGCCTTACAACTTTGAAACACCCACATGTAACTAGCATAATATAATCACGTTGGCCAGGCGTCATTATATAATGTCCAATACATATTTCTTTTCATTGTCGTTTAACACTGTAAATTTCAGATGTTCTCAAGAATAATCAATCATCAAGCTGTAATATGTTTCAGGGTTTACAAGAATTGATCACAAAGTGTCGATAAAGTATTGTTTTAATCACAAGTCGACAGTTGTAAAAGAAAATAATATGATTGATAATATGTATAATGAACACGAGATGTAAACCAAACATACTTTATATATTAAAGATCATAACGCTGTTACATGAGTTTAGTACAAAATGAGATGGAATTTCTAATATACCCATCGGTGGTTAGCGTTATACAAAAGATGATGGGTTTCCTATACATATACCCATTCTACTCACAAAGTTCCATACAACATACAGCTAGTCCATAACTAATACATACATATATTTCCCCAAAAGTAATAGTCCAATATGGTGTAGGCACAACCGCCATACACAGTCCTAACGGAACCATGGGAAATACATCCTAACCGCAACCATCACTGCTGCAGTCATCACACAAACACTAGCTACAATCTCTGACACCCTAGCACGCCTCTCTAAAGCTGCAACGCGTGCACGGGTGAATGCTAGACTCTGCCAGTCTGTCAGACGGTGAGTCTCCACAAAATCCATCCTCTGATGGAGCATAGCCATATCCATGTCAGTGCGGGAGGCATCGCTCAGTAACTCCATCACATCTCTGCTCCTGCTAGATGATATCCTAAACATGGTGTGAACCACAGCCACAAGGGTAGACACAGTGAGCTCCAGAGGCTCACCAGTGAGATATGCAGATGGTGGTGAGTGGGAGGACTCTCCAAACTCAAAGGTCGAGGGAATACCCTCTAGTGATCTCCACTCTCTCAATACTCGAGGCATCCAGTCCAGATGAGAAGGTCGGAGCCTCTTCTGAGGCGGCTCGACAACTGGAACCTCAGACTCAGTCACTGGCGCCTTATCGCGCGGCGCGAGTGGTCCCCTGGGAAAATCCCGAACACAAATCCTAGCTGTCATCCTAGGTACAGGCACACGAGAAGTACTCGCAACAGGTGGTGTAGAGGTATGAGTGACCTCAGGTGCGGTCGGAGGTGGTACTAAGTACGCATCACTAGTGTCATCAGACATAGCTCTCACATGAACTGATGACTCATCCCCTACTGTAATCGCGGGACCCTCAAAAGTAGCCTCGGTCGGCTCTTCATCCGAAGCGTAAACATGGTAATGTGATTGACTAGACATACTGTGACAAAAGAAATTGAGTGTGGCGTGTCAGTCGTATGTTAGTTGTATGCAAAGTATGTATGCATGAATGCACAAATGTTCTAGCCAAGGCTATAGTCTAGGTCTCTAAGGTTTTCAGTCACCTAAAGACTTCTAGTTCGCTATAACCAATGGCTCTGATACCAAGTCTGTCACACCCCGCCAAACGGTAATTACAAATTACGTAGAGTGGTTTGCGGAAGCTTAGTGACGTGGCGGGGCTGCGAGCAGTAAAAACACAACCAACAGATACATACATACTCAGTGCATATGGTTATCGCAGAACGAAATAGATTAAGATGCCATTAGTTAAAGTTTTACAAAAGGTTACCACTTGGAAAGTAGTAACAGTAATAGTAGTGGTTGAAATCAGTATTTCATAAAATACATAATATCAAAAGTAGATTTCATAGGTATGACTGCAATAGTTGCAGTTATACAGAGGAAATCCAGGTGTCCCAAAAGTAGTGGCATCTTAACAAGTCCAGGGTAGTCCGTCCTGATATGCATGCAGATCTTACTTACGCTGCTAATTCCCTGAAAAACATAGAGTAAAACGTCAACAAAATTGTTGAGTGAATTCACAAGTTTATTTGTTATGTAGGAAACACAAGTTAATCATTTAAGAATAACATTTCCAAACAAGTGTTGTTTGTCAAGTGAGAAACACAAGTTATAAACAAATAACATTTCTCAAATCAGTTATCAGTAGGAAACACAAGTTAACCTAAATAAAGATTAACATTTCCAAATCAGTGTACGTAGGAAATCCTTTCCTAATCAATAGTTTAGTGCGTGGGAAATATTTAGACGTTGATCCCTTGAAAGGTGAGCTAAACCTGTCAAGTAAGGTAACCCGATCTAACCCTATAACCAAACCACAACCCTAATCTGTTGTTGTTCGCCATGCTGGACAATTAAGTATACGCTCCCCAATCCGTAGGAGGGTCGTCACGGCGATAGTACTATCCGTATACTCAGTGGCTAGAGTCACCTAGCTAATGGTTATAGTCTGTAGCCATAAGGTCTTTTATGCACTACATCGTTCAGCCTAGATCTGTACCAAGATTCGTTGTCTAAATTCCCAAAATAGTATGAAAACATTTCATAAATCATAGTTCAAGTAGTTGTGTGAAATACCCTTTCACAAACAGTCACGTATGAAATACCCTTTCATAAACAATCAAGTAAATACATACAGTATTTAAAGCAGTTGTCGCATGCAGTTATACATACGATTTCTATGTTTTCCACCCCGAGTTCTAAAAGCATTAAAACAGTGAAAAGGGGTTTGTGAACTCACGGTGAGTGCTCGGATGTGAATGCTAGCGAGATAAGATAGCGTAGCCCAAACGTAGTCAACCTATACACAATAATGTATTAACTATAAGTACTATATTTTACTTACGTTAATAATTCGTTTGTTTGAAGAAATTATCAATTTCTTAAGTTTGTGTATGTCGTTGATGATTGTTGTTTGAAAATAAATAATATTTTCCCAAGTTATGTTTGTTTGTCGAATCGTCCAAAATGTGTAAGCATATATACATATATACTTATATAGTTGCATATGTATATGTTCTCGCATATATATATTATTGTCCGTTGTCTCGTTCATATATATATATATAGATATATATAAAAGTTTGTCGTTTAAGTTTCCAAAAACACAAGTCTCAATGTATGTATATATCGGTGAATATATAATTCTTAAGTGTCGTATGTATACATGTCATATATCGTTTGTTCGTATGAATTAAATAAGTCCAATGTCCGTAATCATAGTTTGTCTCGTTTTATAACGTCGTAGGTTTTGTAGTTTGTTAGGCTCGGCCCGATTTGTTGGCCCATTAGCCATAATGTACTTATTTAACGTATAATCCATTAATCATTCGGCCCAAAACACGAAGCCCAGTTCAAAGCCCAGCCCAGCCCAGTTCGCGACTTAGGCCCAATCTGCAGCCCAGTAGGTGAATCCGCCGGATTCTATTTGAATCCGCCGGATTCTCGTTAATGAGAAAAGTGTTGCCGGATCTTCGGGTCAAGCCACCGGGTCGGGTCAATATTAAGTGAATCCGCCGGATTTAGTTGAATCCGCCGGATTCTTTTGTGTTCACAAAACGTTCATATTAAGCTTGGGAATCCGCCGGATTCAGGTGAATCCGCCGGATTCGATCGTGTCTTTTACTCGTTCACAGATGTTTAAACCGTTTACGGGGTGTGCGAGTTTCATAGGGGAATCCGCCGGATTCTACATGAATCCGCCGGATTCATGTCAGTTCCAGGCCCTGTTCGAGCAGGGCAAGACACAATCCGATTTTCTTGGTTCCAAATCGTTTATACATCAACACCAAATGTTTATATCATCATAGTACAACATTTTAACAACTTAATATCACGTTTTTAACAAGTTTTCGTGGTTAGATTTTTGGATTCAAAGTTTGGTTTCAAAAACCAATTTCAAGAATCAATCATCAATCTTCAAATATATGTGGTATATGTTGTTAGATTATGATGTATAACATGTTAGAATACGAAATCATAGTATAGAAATCAAATAAATTGAGTTTTTCTTACAAAGTAAAAATGATGAAGATGATGATGAAGTGACCGATGATGGTGATGATGATGATAAAGCTTCCTGATCTTGTTGTTTTACTGCCTTTTGCTGCTCCTGATTTTGTTACAATTTTAGAGAGGAAGGAAATGGAAATAATTGTGTGTGTGTGTTTTTGCCGAGAGATCACAGAGAATGGGGGGAAGTATGGTTTTAAAAACCATCGGTCGGTGCATTATTGTAGGTTGGTGGGATTTTTGTCCCACCAATCTCGAGTACGGGTATAATTTTAGCAATATAAAATTTAACATTTTATATTTTTATTTTGTAGATGCTCTCCTGGTTCGTAATATGTTTTTAGAATAATGAGGTTATCATTATTTTTGATAGTTGTACATTTTTGTACATTTTACTGCGCGCAGTTAATTGAGCGCAAATTTTCAGTAGATTTAGGATTTCATATTTTGAAGTAATGTTCTAACTTCTTCCAAATGAACGAGAAAATTTGCATTTTTATGATTCGACGTCGTATGCGCGTTTTAGAATTGTTTCTGTTCGTGTTATAATACGTTTTATGTTAAACGTAAAATTAGACCTTTATATCTATGTGTTATAGATATATAAATACTCGTAATTAATAATTATATTATTAATTATTTTTTTTGTATCACGAAACTTTTGTCATTTATTTGTCGGCTTCGCTCTACGTAATTTATAAATAACTACTTATTATGTAATTCTTTTTGTATTATTGTTTAGGGCTCGCTAGACTGACATCACATCATCGGTTTAGTTTAAAACAAATGTAGGGAATTAGCGTAAGAAATGCATGTATTAAGTATAATTATATACCTAATTTGGAGAAGTGTCACACAACCCACTACGTCGCATTGAATTGCGAATGTCGCAAATTGCGACGCAAACCTTAACGTCGCAACACCCGTATGTGACGTAACCCGTTACGTCGCACAATTATTTAATTTCGCAACAACTGCGACGCAACACTTAACGTCGCACCCTACGTCGCACTTCAACCCATGACGTCGCAAAACCTGAATGCGACGCAGACCCTTACGTCGCACCTTACGTCGCACAAGTCAGAACCCTAAAAACACACTTTCAAAAGTCAAAGTTACTGTAGAAAAGTCAAATTTTACTGTAACAGTACTGTAGCAAATGAGATAATGACATTTTTGAACTATTGTTTCAAAACATCACCAACGAGTCGTATACGTTTTCACAAACATCGAAATGCAACGTAAACATTTAAACGAACGATTTGGACGTGACTTGGTTATACGAACACTAGCATGGATGATTAACTTAGACATCCACATACTTATAAATCTCATACGTTTAGGACGTTAGGAGATCTCAGACTGTACTTGGGCTTAGGTTTGCTAGCACTCGCACAACTACTTAACTCAACAGGTGAGTTCACAGCCCTTACTTTTACTGTTTTTAACTACTTTTGGGGTGGAAAACATAGTCAACTGCTTTACTGATTGCCATAACTGCTTTTACTATATGATTATTTATCATAATGTTTACTCGAACAATTAGAGTACTTGAACTGTTAAACTGTTATACAAACTATCACATAACTGTTTTTGGTACACTTATACCAACTGCTTATAACTGCGGCCAACTACTACAACTGTCCGTACGAAATGACTTTCCATACAAAACTATTATCACTATGTGAAACACATTTGGTATCTTACCGGAGAACGACCGGTACATATTGGTAACTTGTCGGAGAACGACCGGCACTAACTTGGTATCTTACCGGAGAACGACCGGTACTAACAGTGTATCTCGCCGGAGAACGACCGGTGCTAACTTGGTATCTTACCGGAGAACGACCGGTACATTTGGTAACTAGTCGGAGAACGACCGACTCAAACTTTAAAACTACTGGGGAACGACCAGCAACACGTTTTCAAAACATATAATTTGGGTAACGTCCCAACGAAACTATTTTTGGGCAACCTCCCACACGAACCACATTTTGGGTAACGTCCCGACAAGACCAGAAACTTTTGGGCGAATAACCCACTAAACTTATACTTTGGATGACGTTCCACTAAACATTACTCGACTATTATGGCAATTACTATTTATGAACGTATTTGGTCCAACAACTATGACTACAAAACTTGAAACAACAACGTACAACATAAAATCTGTGGATTCACTCAACCTAGTTGTTGACTTTTACTATGTTTTTCAGGGAATTAGCTGCGCATGTAAGAATCGCCAACACATGGAGAATTAGGCGACCCGTGAAGCTTTAGGATGCCAACATTTTTGGAAAAACATATGGATTTCTCCAGTATAACTGAAACTATTTTGTCATATTCTAGAAATCCACTTTTGTATACTTATTACTTTTAACTTGTACGATTCGATGAATCGTAAATCTTGTAATTAACATTTTGGCATCTTAATATATTATGTTCTGTTGTAATCATAAGCTCTGATACGTATGCACGCTTTATTATTGTGACACCCCAGTACTTAAACTAAACGCTTCCGCTAAACAAATTTGGGGGTGTTACAGATTGGTATCAGAGCCATTGGTTATAGCGAACTAGGAAACTTTAGGTGACTTAGCGACCTAGAGACCTAGACTATAGCCATGGCTAGAACGTACATGCATACATACATTTGCATACATCTAAACTATCGCTACGATACCTCGATACGCGTGAACTATTCACCACCTTCGACTCGTTCATTGCACTCAGATCTCATGTGAACCGGATCGTGTTAAACGGTTGATGAAAAGAAGTATGTATTTAGCATCATATAATGACGCCTGGCCAACGTGATTATATTATCCTAAGTACATATGGGTGTTTCATAGTCGTAAGATACGTGATGGGAATCCGACAACTTTTCTTGAAACTCTAAAACTTGAAATATGTGAAACTTCATTCCTCACATATTTTTCATTGGCATTGACTTCTGCATCTTTTCATCGCAGAACGTTATCATGCCACCTAAAAGAAAGACCCGCAACAGTCGCCAAACAAACACACCTCCTGTCGTCGAAACAACCGAACAAATCATCGAACGCCGCGTGGCTGAAGCCATCGCACAATACGAGGCCAGCCGAAATCGTGAAAACCTGACCAACAATAGTGGAGCCACTCCAGTCATTAGCGAAACCCCGAACAATACCCAACAGGGGTGTTCATACAAAACATTTCAAGCCTGCAAACCCAACACCTTCACCGGGACTGAAGGGGCCATTGGCCTAGTCCACTGGATTGAGAAAACAGAGTCAGTGATCGACATCAGTGACTGTGCTGCTGACAAAATTGTGAAATACGCCACCTGCACTCTAGCCGACAAAGCGCTAACATGGTGGAACGCTCAGGTGCAAATCATGGGACGCCCAGCTGCTTACTCTATCTCATGGGAGACACTGAAACGAATGTTGATGGAGGAATTTTGCCCTCCCAACGAGATGCAAAAACTTGAAACCGAATTCTGGAACATACAAATGTTCGGCGCTGACATTTCCGGTTACACAACTAGATTCCAGGAGCTTGCACGTCTTGTGCCCCACATGGTAACCCCCGAGAGCAAACGCATTGAGCGTTACAACAGGGGTTTGGCACCACAAATCCGAGGCATGGTTATGTCCTCCAAACCCGCCACTTTTAGGAGCGCAGTTGACCTGGCTCAAAGCTTAACCGACGACGCGGTCGAGATTGGAACCCTGAAAGCTATCACAGGGAAAACTGAACCTACCCGTACTGATGCGGGCGAATCTGGAACCCACAAACGCAAATGGAACGGCGAGGGTAACGACCGTCAGGGTCAACAAAACAGAAACCCGGGAAACACCCGAGCCTACGCTGCAATCAACAACCCTGGACCCAAAACCTACCTTGGCAACAAACCGAGGTGTGACAAGTGCGGGAGACACCACGATGGTGATTGTACATTTTGTCAAAACTGCAGACGTCCCGGTCACTTAGCACAGAACTGTAGGACAAACCTACCTCCTCAAGCCGCTCCCGAGGGACAAAACACCGGCTGCTTTAGGTGTGGTGATCCTGGACATCACCGAAACCAATGCCAACAACCGAACAACCCCGGGAACAACCATCAGAACAACAACAACCGCATCGCTAACAAAGGCTACGTCCCAAGCCGCGCATACATCATCCGTGCACCAGAAACGGTCGCGGATCTCAACTAGCACGATACGTTTTAGCGACTATTGCTACGATTTAACATACGTTTTATTCGAATGTCGATTTGAACACAACACTTGGTAAACTCTGACCACGAAACGAAACACATAACATATTGAACTATGCCGCGAGCATACTTAAACTGATTGAACTTCTATGGCAACAATTGAACGCCACGCAAACTATTACTATTGTTAACAACATGACTTATCGGAGAACATACGCCGCGGGCGATCCGACTTGATTTAAATCTCGGGACGAGATTTCTCTAACAAGGGGAGAATGTAACACCCCGCAATTTAAAATGCGATTATTAACGTTAATCACTTGCATTATTAGGCAAATTCCCTACTTGAGTGAATTCACAACACATTTTAGAGGTAAGTCTAGCATAGCCCAACTAGTTAGTACGCGTAGTATTACGTATTCGTAATTAGCTGTAATTACGTACAGAACACTCTGAAAACAAAAGCGACAAAAATGTACGACTCTTGGTGACCAAAATTAGTTAATAAAACGAAATTATTAAATAATGTCGTAACAAATAAATATTTTGTCAAAAATATTTACTAATCATTTTATAACGCAAAAACGTCAATTCGTATAATTAAAATAAAACAAAGTTTGAAATTATAAAAAAATTTATTACTTTAGTTCCTAAAAAGATCCTAATTAAAAATAATAAATGTAAATTAAAAACATACTAGTTAAAATAAAATAACATTTAACGATCGGGTAAACAAACACGGAGTGCAAACACGGAGGCAGAAAGTGGAACAAAACCACCTTCCACCTCCCACTTTTCTTTCATTTTCTTTCATCTTCTCTCTCTCATCTTTCTCTTTTCTCTCTACTACAACCACCACCAACCAAAAACTACCACAAATCGCCACAAAACTACGTTAAAACGACGCCGAATCACCCTACTCCTTTGGAATAAAACGACCACGAGACCACGATCTATCTTTCCATCTTTTCGGATTTCAAATCCGACACTCGTAAGTTTCAGACAAATCCCGCAAATCTTTAGATTTCGAAGTTATAATTAATATTTCATGTTTAATATACTTAGATTACCATGTTTTAGTGTTTTATACAACCGAAAATGTCCAAATCGACCCAAAACTCGTTGATTTTTAAGCTGTTCGTCGAACAGGCGACTACGTCGCTTTTGGGCCAAAAACAGTAGTGCGACGTAGGCCTTTACGTCGCATTACCCTTCCTTACGTCGCACATAGCGACGCAACCCACTACGTCGCATTGAATTAAAATAAAACAAAGTTTGAAATTATAAAAAAATTTATTACTTTAGTTCCTAAAAAGATCCTAATTAAAAATAATAAATGTAAATTAAAAACATACTAGTTAAAATAAAATAACATTTAACGATCGAGTAAACAAACACGGAGTGCAAACACGGAGGCAGAAAGTGGAACAAAACCACCTTCCACCTCCCACTTTTCTTTCATTTTCTTTCATCTTCTCTCTCTCATCTTTCTCTTTTCTCTCTACTACAACCACCACCAACCAAAAACTACCACAAATCGCCACAAAACTACGTTAAAACGACGCCGAATCACCCTACTCCTTTGGAATAAAACGACCACGAGACCACGATCTATCTTTCCATCTTTTCGGATTTCAAATCCGACACTCGTAAGTTTCAGACAAATCCCGCAAATCTTTAGATTTCGAAGTTATAATTAATATTTCATGTTTAATATACTTAGATTACCATGTTTTAGTGTTTTATACAACCGAAAATGTCCAAATCGACCCAAAACTCGTTGATTTTTAAGCTGTTCGTCGAACAGGCGACTACGTCGCTTTTGGGCCAAAAACAGTAGTGCGACGTAGGCCTTTACGTCGCATTACCCTTCCTTACGTCGCACATAGCGACGCAACCCACTACGTCGCATTGAATTGCGAATGTCGCAAATTGCGACGCAAACCTTAACGTCGCAACACCCGTATGCGACGTAACCCGTTACGTCGCACAATTATTTAATTTCGCAACAACTGCGACGCAACACTTAACGTCGCACCCTACGTCGCACTTCAACCCATGACGTCGCAAAACCTGAATGCGACGCAGACCCTTACGTCGCACCTTACGTCGCACAAGTCAGAACCCTAAAAACACACTTTCAAAAGTCAAAGTTACTGTAGAAAAGTCAAATTTTACTGTAACAGTACTGTAGCAAATGAGATAATGACATTTTTGAACTATTGTTTCAAAACATCACCAACGAGTCGTATACGTTTTCACAAACATCGAAATGCAACGTAAACATTTAAACGAACGATTTGGACGTGACTTGGTTATACGAACACTAGCATGGATGATTAACTTAGACATCCACATACTTATAAATCTCATACGTTTAGGACGTTAGGAGATCTCAGACTGTACTTGGGCTTAGGTTTGCTAGCACTCGCACAACTACTTAACTCAACAGGTGAGTTCACAGCCCTTACTTTTACTGTTTTTAACTACTTTTGGGGTGGAAAACATAGTCAACTGCTTTACTGATTGCCATAACTGCTTTTACTATATGATTATTTATCATAATGTTTACTCGAACAATTAGAGTACTTGAACTGTTAAACTGTTATACAAACTATCACATAACTGTTTTTGGTACACTTATACCAACTGCTTATAACTGCGGCCAACTACTACAACTGTCCGTACGAAATGACTTTCCATACAAAACTATTATCACTATGTGAAACACATTTGGTATCTTACCGGAGAACGACCGGTACATATTGGTAACTTGTCGGAGAACGACCGGCACTAACTTGGTATCTTACCGGAGAACGACCGGTACTAACAGTGTATCTCGCCGGAGAACGACCGGTGCTAACTTGGTATCTTACCGGAGAACGACCGGTACATTTGGTAACTAGTCGGAGAACGACCGACTCAAACTTTAAAACTACTGGGGAACGACCAGCAACACGTTTTCAAAACATATAATTTGGGTAACGTCCCAACGAAACTATTTTTGGGCAACCTCCCACACGAACCACATTTTGGGTAACGTCCCGACAAGACCAGAAACTTTTGGGCGAATAACCCACTAAACTTATACTTTGGATGACGTTCCACTAAACATTACTCGACTATTATGGCAATTACTATTTATGAACGTATTTGGTCCAACAACTATGACTACAAAACTTGAAACAACAACGTACAACATAAAACCTGTGGATTCACTCAACCTAGTTGTTGACTTTTACTATGTTTTTCAGGGAATTAGCTGCGCATGTAAGAATCGCCAACACATGGAGAATTAGGCGACCCGTGAAGCTTTAGGATGCCAACATTTTTGGAAAAACATATGGATTTCTCCAGTATAACTGAAACTATTTTGTCATATTCTAGAAATCCACTTTTGTATACTTATTACTTTTAACTTGTACGATTCGATGAATCGTAAATCTTGTAATTAACATTTTGGCATCTTAATATATTATGTTCTGTTGTAATCATAAGCTCTGATACGTATGCACGCTTTATTATTGTGACACCCCAGTACTTAAACTAAACGCTTCCGCTAAACAAATTTGGGGGTGTTACAGATTGGTATCAGAGCCATTGGTTATAGCGAACTAGGAAACTTTAGGTGACTTAGCGACCTAGAGACCTAGACTATAGCCATGGCTAGAACGTACATGCATACATACATTTGCATACATCTAAACTATCGCTACGATACCTCGATACGCGTGAACTATTCACCACCTTCGACTCGTTCATTGCACTCAGATCTCATGTGAACCGGATCGTGTTAAACGGTTGATGAAAAGAAGTATGTATTTAGCATCATATAATGACGCCTGGCCAACGTGATTATATTATCCTAAGTACATATGGGTGTTTCATAGTCGTAAGATACGTGATGGGAATCCGACAACTTTTCTTGAAACTCTAAAACTTGAAATATGTGAAACTTCATTCCTCACATATTTTTCATTGGCATTGACTTCTGCATCTTTTCATCGCAGAACGTTATCATGCCACCTAAAAGAAAGACCCGCAACAGTCGCCAAACAAACACACCTCCTGTCGTCGAAACAACCGAACAAATCATCGAACGCCGCGTGGCTGAAGCCATCGCACAATACGAGGCCAGCCGAAATCGTGAAAACCTGACCAACAATAGTGGAGCCACTCCAGTCATTAGCGAAACCCCGAACAATACCCAACAGGGGTGTTCATACAAAACATTTCAAGCCTGCAAACCCAACACCTTCACCGGGACTGAAGGGGCCATTGGCCTAGTCCACTGGATTGAGAAAACAGAGTCAGTGATCGACATCAGTGACTGTGCTGCTGACAAAATTGTGAAATACGCCACCTGCACTCTAGCCGACAAAGCGCTAACATGGTGGAACGCTCAGGTGCAAATCATGGGACGCCCAGCTGCTTACTCTATCTCATGGGAGACACTGAAACGAATGTTGATGGAGGAATTTTGCCCTCCCAACGAGATGCAAAAACTTGAAACCGAATTCTGGAACATACAAATGTTCGGCGCTGACATTTCCGGTTACACAACTAGATTCCAGGAGCTTGCACGTCTTGTGCCCCACATGGTAACCCCCGAGAGCAAACGCATTGAGCGTTACAACAGGGGTTTGGCACCACAAATCCGAGGCATGGTTATGTCCTCCAAACCCGCCACTTTTAGGAGCGCAGTTGACCTGGCTCAAAGCTTAACCGACGACGCGGTCGAGATTGGAACCCTGAAAGCTATCACAGGGAAAACTGAACCTACCCGTACTGATGCGGGCGAATCTGGAACCCACAAACGCAAATGGAACGGCGAGGGTAACGACCGTCAGGGTCAACAAAACAGAAACCCGGGAAACACCCGAGCCTACGCTGCAATCAACAACCCTGGACCCAAAACCTACCTTGGCAACAAACCGAGGTGTGACAAGTGCGGGAGACACCACGATGGTGATTGTACATTTTGTCAAAACTGCAGACGTCCCGGTCACTTAGCACAGAACTGTAGGACAAACCTACCTCCTCAAGCCGCTCCCGAGGGACAAAACACCGGCTGCTTTAGGTGTGGTGATCCTGGACATCACCGAAACCAATGCCAACAACCGAACAACCCCGGGAACAACCATCAGAACAACAACAACCGCATCGCTAACAAAGGCTACGTCCTAAGCCGCGCATACATCATCCGTGCACCAGAAACGGTCGCGGATCTCAACTAGCACGATACGTTTTAGCGACTATTGCTACGATTTAACATACGTTTTATTCGAATGTCGATTTGAACACAACACTTGGTAAACTCTGACCACGAAACGAAACACATAACATATTGAACTATGCCGCGAGCATACTTAAACTGATTGAACTTCTATGGCAACAATTGAACGCCACGCAAACTATTACTATTGTTAACAACATGACTTATCGGAGAACATACGCCGCGGGCGATCCGACTTGATTTAAATCTCGGGACGAGATTTCTCTAACAAGGGGAGAATGTAACACCCCGCAATTTAAAACGCGATTATTAACGTTAATCACTTGCATTATTAGGCAAATTCCCTACTTGAGTGAATTCACAACACATTTTAGAGGTAAGTCTAGCATAGCCCAACTAGTTAGTACGCGTAGTATTACGTATTCGTAATTAGCTGTAATTACGTACAGAACACTCTGAAAACAAAAGCGACAAAAATGTACGACTCTTGGTGACCAAAATTAGTTAATAAAACGAAATTATTAAATAATGTCGTAACAAATAAATATTTTGTCAAAAATATTTACTAATCATTTTATAACGCAAAAACGTCAATTCGTATAATTAAAATAAAACAAAGTTTGAAATTATAAAAAAATTTATTACTTTAGTTCCTAAAAAGATCCTAATTAAAAATAATAAATGTAAATTAAAAACATACTAGTTAAAATAAAATAACATTTAACGATCGGGTAAACAAACACGGAGTGCAAACACGGAGGCAGAAAGTGGAACAAAACCACCTTCCACCTCCCACTTTTCTTTCATTTTCTTTCATCTTCTCTCTCTCATCTTTCTCTTTTCTCTCTACTACAACCACCACCAACCAAAAACTACCACAAATCGCCACAAAACTACGTTAAAACGACGCCGAATCACCCTACTCCTTTGGAATAAAACGACCACGAGACCACGATCTATCTTTCCATCTTTTCGGATTTCAAATCCGACACTCGTAAGTTTCCGACAAATCCCGCAAATCTTTAGATTTCGAAGTTATAATTAATATTTCATGTTTAATATACTTAGATTACCATGTTTTAGTGTTTTATACAACCGAAAATGTCCAAATCGACCCAAAACTCGTTGATTTTTAAGCTGTTCGTCGAACAGGCGACTACGTCGCTTTTGGGCCAAAAACAGTAGTGCGACGTAGGCCTTTACGTCGCATTACCCTTCCTTACGTCGCACATAGCGACGCAACCCACTACGTCGCATTGAATTGCGAATGTCGCAAATTGCGACGCAAACCTTAACGTCGCAACACCCGTATGCGACGTAACCCGTTACGTCGCACAATTATTTAATTTCGCAACAACTGCGACGCAACACTTAACGTCGCACCCTACGTCGCACTTCAACCCATGACGTCGCAAAACCTGAATGCGACGCAGACCCTTACGTCGCACCTTACGTCGCACAAGTCAGAACCCTAAAAACACACTTTCAAAAGTCAAAGTTACTGTAGAAAAGTCAAATTTTACTGTAACAGTACTGTAGCAAATGAGATAATGACATTTTTGAACTATTGTTTCAAAACATCACCAACGAGTCGTATACGTTTTCACAAACATCGAAATGCAACGTAAACATTTAAACGAACGATTTGGACGTGACTTGGTTATACGAACACTAGCATGGATGATTAACTTAGACATCCACATACTTATAAATCTCATACGTTTAGGACGTTAGGAGATCTCAGACTGTACTTGGGCTTAGGTTTGCTAGCACTCGCACAACTACTTAACTCAACAGGTGAGTTCACAGCCCCTACTTTTACTGTTTTTAACTACTTTTGGGGTGGAAAACATAGTCAACTGCTTTACTGATTTACTGATTGCCATAACTGCTTTTACTATATGATTATTTATCATAATGTTTACTCGAACAATTAGAGTACTTGAACTGTTAAACTGTTATACAAACTATCACATAACTGTTTTTGGTACACTTATACCAACTGCTTATAACTGCGGCCAACTACTACAACTGTCCGTACGAAATGACTTTCCATACAAAACTATTATCACTATGTGAAACACATTTGGTATCTTACCGGAGAACGACCGGTACATATTGGTAACTTGTCGGAGAACGACCGACACTAACTTGGTATCCAACAATCACATCTTCCAACAATCACATCTTCCAACAAGGTTTCAATATAATAAAATATATAAACCTCATTTGTTCTTGTCAATTGACTCCCAGGGCCCTCACTTGTTAGACGTTATTCCAACAATCACATCTTCCAACAAGGTTTCAATCTTCTCTCTAACAATATTACATTTATTATTTATTATTTTATTTATATTTCAAAAAAAAAAAAAATCATTATATCGCCGACGTTGTTCCGGTATAAAAACCCTCACATTACTGTTTATACACCTTACTCCTGTGACACTGAATTATTATTGATCTGATATATACCGTATTATATACACACACACACACACACTCATTATCAGTTACTCAAGTAACTCATAATGTACATATATTTTGTTATAATTAGCCAATTTTTGACCTAATATATTGATTTAGCTTCTCATCCGTATATACCGTTTGATGTTTTTTCCGAAGTCCACAGCATTTCATTGTGTATGTTGTATTTTGATCATCGATTACAGTTAAATTTCCCTGTTACATGCTTAAATTGAAGGATGGATTTTTGCAGTTGCTAGCGATATAGTTTGAGGAATTGTGCATTGTTCTACAGTATATGAGGTTGTTATTGATAATTGGTACGGTATTATTTTAGTATACATTTTGATTTTATGCTGACAGACGTTTGGTTAAATTCTCAGTAAGTTGCAGGAGTTGAGGTTTCATTGATTTATTTATTTAATTTTGTTAATTTATAGTGATGAAAAGTTTGGCTGTTGATTTAGATGTGAGCAAAATAATTTCTGTGACTTGCAGAGGCTGCGGAAGGGTTTTGAAGTAATGGTTCAAATGTCAAAACATTCCTTCTTTGAACCACCAGAGAATGCTGCTCCTAGAAATAGGTTAGTGCTGTTTTCTCCGATGCTACAGTAGTTTAGTACTAACATTTTCATGTATGATACATGTGCCTAAAACGTATGCCTAAATTTATGCCTAATGAAATGATTGGTAAATATTACGATAGATAATAAGTGGAATCCATGTGCCAAACCTTAAAAAAGATTAGGCACATTTGTAGGCGTACATTCTAAGCACATATATATATATATATATATATATATATATATATATATATATATAACAATGCTCTTTTGGAAATTATATGTTAAATGATGACCGAAGGTTATACTACAATGACGTAACAGGAAATCAAATGGGATCACCAAAATGAGTGATGACGACGAGAATACAGTGTCCACAGTTGCTCAATTTGTTGAGCAGCTTCATGGAAACGTGTCTTCACCACATGAAAAAGAACTTATTACTGCACGATTACTTGGTATTGCTAAAGCACGAAAGGAGGCTCGCTCTATCATAGGTTCACACTCACAAGCAATGCCATTGTTCATATCTATTCTTAGAAATGGTACCCCTTTGGCAAAAGTAAATATTGCCACAACATTGACTGCTTTATGTAAAGATGAAGACTTGAGATTGAGGGTTCTTTTAGGTGGATGCATCCCACCACTACTGTCACTTTTGAAATCAGAGTCAATTGATGCCAAAAAGGCAGCAGCTGAAGCCATCTATGAAGTTTCTTCCGGTGGACTTTCAGATGACCATGTGGGTATGAAGATATTTATTACAGAAGGTGTAGTGCCGACTTTATGGGAACAGCTTAATTCCAATAACCGACAAGATAAAGTGGTCGTAGGCTTTGTCACTGGGGCACTCAGGAATCTTTGTGGCGACAAAGACGGATATTGGAAAGTTACTCTTGAGGCTGGTGGAGTAGATATTATTGTTGGGCTGCTATCTTCTGATAATGCTGCTGTTCAGTCCAATGCTGCTTCCCTTTTGGCTCGTTTAATGCTGGCTTTCGATAATAGTATGCAAAAAATAATGGATTCTGGAGCAATTGAGGCTTTACTTGGACTTTTGAGTAAAAAAAATGATATTCCTGTGAGGTGTAGTGCTGCTGATGCACTGGAGGCTCTCTCCTCAAAGTCAACAAAAGCGAAAGAAGCTGTTGTTGATGCAAATGGTGTTGCAATTCTCATTGGTGCTGTAGTTGCCCCTTCAAAAGAGTCTATGCAGGGAGAAGGTGGTCAAGTTCTTCAAGGTCATGCTACTCGTACATTAGCAAACATTTGGGGTGGAATGTCTGCTCTTATTATTCATCTAGGACAACTTGCCCAGTCACCACGCTTGTCTGCTGCTCCTGTTGCTGATATAATTGGAGCACTTGCTTACACACTCATGATTTTTGAACATGATGTAAATCTTGAAGATGAGCAATTTGATGCAACAAAAATAGAAAACATTTTAGTGGCACTTTTGAAACCTCGAGAGAATAATTTGGTTCAGGAACGTATTCTTGAGGCAATGGCTAGCCTGTATGGCAATTATTGCCTCTCAAGAAATCTTAAACAATCAGAAGCGAAGAAAGTGCTAACTGGGCTTATAACTATGGCATCACTAGATGTGCAAGAGGATCTTATATTCTCTCTTATACGTTTATGTTGTGATGCAGTGGATATCTGGGAAGCCATAAAACAGAGAGAAGGAGTCCAGTTGCTAATCTCTTTTCTCGGTTTATCGAGTGAAGAGCATCAAGAGTATGCTGTTTGGTTGCTTGCACTCCTGACTGACCAAATTGATGACAGCAAGTGGGCAATCACCGCCGCTGGTGGTATTCCGCCACTTGTTCAGTTATTAGAAACGGGATCTGATAAAGCAAGGGAGGATGCAGCTTATGTTTTGTGGAACTTATGCTGTCATAGTGAAGATATTTGTGCATGTGTTGAAAGTGCAGAAGCTATTCCTGCTTTCTTGTGGTTTTTAAGAAATGCTGGATCAAAGGGACAAGAAGCCTCCTCAAAGGCACTTAGAAAACTTATTCGAAAGGCAGATGCTGCCATTATTAATCAGCTGCTAGCTCTGCTTTGGGGAGACACTCCTAAATCAAAGGCCCACACAATTGAAGTACTGGGTCATGTGCTCACTATGGCATCCCACGATGATCTAGTGCAAAAAGGATCAGGTGCATATAAAGGGTTGAGATCACTTGTTCAGGTTCTTAATTCTTCTAATGAGGAAACACAAGAGCATGCTGCTTCTGTTCTTGCTGACCTTTTCAGTAATCGTGAAGATATTTGTGATAGTCTTGCAACTGATGAAGTTGTGCATCCTTGTATGAAGCTTTTGACAAGCAACACCCAAGTTATTGCCACACAGTCAGCTCGGGCATTGGGTGCTTTGTCTCGCTCAACTAACAGTAACTTCAAAAACAAGATGCCTTATATTACGGAGGGGGATGTAAAGCCTTTAATCAAGTTGGCCAAAACGTCTTCCATTGATGCTGCAGAGACTGCTCTGTCCGCATTGGCTAATCTTTTGTCTGATACACAGATTGCTGCAGAGGTGTTAGCTGAAGATATTGTATCTGCTTTGACGCGAGTGCTAGGAGAAGGAAGTTCTAAAGGCAAGAGAGGTGCATGTCATGCACTTCTTCAATTACTTAAACATTTCTCTCTAAGTGATGTTCTCACTAGCAAAGCTCAATTTCACTTTACAGTTCTTTCTATTGTGGAGTCTTTAAAAGGGTTAGAGATGGATGGGGCTGATGCATTTGAAGCGTTAGAAGTATTGTCTTTATTGGCTAGAACGAAGCAAAATCTGAACACAACATACTCCCCATGGTCTGCCATTTCCGAAATGATCTCAAGTATGGATCCTCTTGTTTATCATTTAGCTGAGGGATCTCATTTGGTGCAAGATAAGGTGATTGAAATTTTATCCCGACTTTGTGGAGATCAACCAGTTGTATTAGGTGGCATGCTGGCGGCAAATTCAAGAACTATCTGTGCATTGGGTAATAGGATATTGAAATCCTCCAGCTTAGAAGTGAGAATTGGGGGAATTACATTGCTCATTTGTGCTTCAAAGGATCACAGAAAGCAAACAAATGAATCACTTGATGCATCAGGGTACTTAAGACCTGTTATTTATGCACTAGTAGATATTGTAAAACAAAATTCTGGTTCTTACCCTCCTGAAGTTGGTGATAGATCTCCAAAGGGTTTCGCTAACAGAACAGCCTTCCATGAAGGAGGCGAGTTTAATGTACCTGATCCAGGCTCTTTATTGGGAGGTACGGCTGCCATGTGGCTGTTAACGATTCTTTCTTCAATCAGTGAGAATAATAAGAATACCATAGTGGAAGCTGGGGGACTCGAGGTCCTCTCAGACAAGCTTGCAAACTATACTTCAAACATGCAGGTAGGTCTCTCAATTATTATAACTATATTGATCTTAAACAATTATTTTATCTAACTATTTCTCTGTTTCTTTTTGGCAGGAAGCTTTTCTTAATTTTATGACTATATTAATCTAAAACAAATTTTTTTATCTAAATATTTTTCCATTTCTTTTTGGCAGGAGGATTATCTTAATTATTATGACTATATTAATCTAAAGCAAATTATTTTATCTAAATATTTCTCTATTTCTTTGTGGCAGGCAGAATTTGAGGACACTGAGGGGATTTGGTTAAGCGCTTTACTCATGGCTATGCTGTTTCAAGATGAACATGTTGTTTCATCAACATTAACTATGCAAATCGTTCCGTGTTTAGCAAATCTGTTGAAGTCTGATGAAATGGTTGACAAGTTTTTTGCTGCCCAGGCTATGGTTAGTATTGTATGTACCAAAAATAAAGATTTAAAACTTGCAGTTGCAAATTCTGGTGCGGTTGCTGGTTTAACAACACTGATTGGTTACATAGAAGTGGATATGGCGGACCTCGTTGCTATATGTGATGAATTCTCGTTGGTGCGTAATCCTGATCTGATAACTTTGGAGCATCTTTTTGCTATTGAAGAAGTTAAAAATGGATTAACGGCTTGCAAAACTATTCCTCTTTTGGTGGATCTTTTGAGACCTATGCCAGATAGGCCAGGTGCTCCTCCTATTGCTGTCTGCCTTTTGACTTCTATTGCAGCTGGAAATGATGCAAATAAACTTCTAATGGCTGAAGCTGGAGCACTGGATGCTTTGACGAAGTATTTATCTTTGGGCCCCCAAGATGTCACTGAGGCTGCTATTTGTGAACTGCTGAGAATACTGTATACCAATCCCGATCTTCTGAGTTACAGATCAGCAGCTGGTTCTTTGAATCAACTCATAGCCGTTCTTCGTTTGGGATCTCGAATTTCTAGATTAAGTGCTGCTAGAGCTCTCCATCAGTTGTTTGATGGTGAGGACATAAGAGAATCTGATTCAGCTTTGCATGCTTTTCAACCGTTGGTTGATATGCTTAATGCAGCATCTGAAAGTGAGCAAGAAGTTGCTCTTCTCGCCTTGATTAAGTTGATTTCAGCTGACACTGAAAAAGCGGATATGGTTCATGATATGAAAGGAAATCCTCTTGAGAGTTTATATAAACTTTTGTCTTCTAGTTGTTCCATAGGATTAAAAAGCCATGCTGCACATTTCTGCTCTATTCTTTTTGGTAATTCAAGAGTACGAGCAATGCCAATTGCTTCTCAATACATAGATCCTCTCGTATTGTTAATGCAATCTGATGATACTTCAGCAGTAGAGTTTGGTGTTTGTGCGTTTGAAAAACTGTTGGTTGATGAACAAGCAGCTAACCTTGCGGCAGATTATGACGTTATTAATCTTCTTGTTGGTTTAATTTGTGGATCAAATCATATACTTATTGAAGCCAGTATCGGTGCACTTATTAAGCTTGGCAAAGACCGGACCCCACGCAAGTTAGATATGGTTAATGCTGGTGTCATTGATAATTGTCTTGATCTACTCCCAACTGTCCCCAGTGCTTTATGCTCTACAATTTGTGAACTTTTTAGAATATTGACAAACAGTAGTGCAATCTCTAAAAGTGCAACTGCTGCTAAAATTGTAGAACCACTTTTCATGGTTTTAAATCGTCCTGATTTTTGTCTCTGGGGACAACACAGTGCCCTGCAAGCACTTGTCAATATATTGGAGAAACCACAAAGTCTTGAAACACAAAAACTTACTCCTAGTCAAGTAATCGAGCCATTAATCTCATTCCTACAATCACCATCTCAAGCTATCCAACAACTCGGTACTGAGTTGCTGACTCATTTGCTTGCTCAGGAGCATTTTCAGCAAGATATAACCACGCAAAATGCAGTTACTCCCCTTGTACAGCTTGCAGGGATTGGAATATTGACTTTGCAGCAAACAGCAATGAAGGCACTAGAAAGTATCTCACTAAGCTGGCCAAATGCGGTTGCTGATGCTGGTGGCATTTTTGAGCTTGCAAAAGTTATAATTCAAGATGACCCACAACCATCTCACGCATTGTGGGAATCAGCTGCATTGGTTCTCTCGAATGTTCTACGGTTTGATTCTGACCACTACTTCAGAGTTCCTATTGTCGTTCTTGTAAAAATGTTGAACTCAGATGTTGAAACTACCATTCTCGTAGCCCTTGATGCATTAATTGTTCAAGAAAAATCTGATTTATCAAGCGCAAAAGAGATGACCGAAGCTGGTGCTGTTGATGCTTTGCTCGACTTGCTAAAATCTCACCAATGTGAGGAACCATCAGGAAGACTACTTGAAGCTCTGTTTAACAATGTGAGGGTACGTGAGATGAAGTTTTGCAAGTATGCAATAGCACCTCTATCTCAGTATCTGGTAGATCAACAATCGAAATCTTTGCCAGGTAAGCTTTATGTTGCTCTTGCTCTTGGTGACCTGGCACTACACGAGGGACTAGCGAGAGCCAAAGATTCTGTAGCTGCATGTCATGCATTAGTAAAGTTTCTTGATGAACAATCGGTTGATGACATGAAGATCGTAGCAATGTGTACATTACAGAATTTTGTCATGCAGAGTAGAACCAATAGACGAGCTGTTGCAGAAGCCGGTGGCATATTAGTTTTACAAATGTTGTTGATGTCTCATAATTTGGAGGTTGCTGCACAGGCATCTCTACTGATTAAACTTATCTTTTCAAACCACACTCTTCAAGAATATGTATCAAACGAGCTTATTCGGTCTTTAACAGGTAATAACAGATTACTTTTTATTTTCTCAATACTGATTCTTGCAGTATATTTATGCTCTTGTGTTTTTCTTTTTACCCCGATGGTCATGATTTTTGCTTGTAATTACTTAATTGAATATGAAAGTTGTTACTGTGTTGCAGCTGCTTCAGAAAGACACAATTGGGCAAAATCAGCTATAAACGTGGAGGTTCTTAATACCATACATGTCTTACTCTCTAACTTCCCTAAGTTGCATGATTCTGATGCTGCAACTCATTGTATCTCTCATTTGATAATAGCACTCAGTTCTAGTAATGAGGCTGCTCAAGATTCTGGTCTAAACACATTATGCCTATTGAAACGTTCATGGGCAGTTATGCCAATTGATATCTTGAAGTCCCAATTGGATGCTGCATCAGAAGCTATCCCGATCCTCCAAGAGCTCATGAAGACATGTCCCCCAGGCTTCCATGAGAGAGCAGATAGCTTATTGCAATGTTTACCAGGTTGTCTGACTGTTACCATCAAACGTGCCAATAATTTAAAGCAGGTCATGGGAGGGACAAATGCTTTCTGTAAACTGAAGATAGGACAGGGTCCTTCCCACCAGACCAAGGTAACAAAATCCCAACAAGTTTGATATTGTTGAGCATCTCCAATGAATGCACTATTTTAGTGCAAAAAGAAATAATTGGAGAACATACTCACACTAAAAAAAGTTACTCCAATGTGTTACACTCAATCTTTTTCAACCGACTTAAAATGAAAGATTCAACAAAATAATAAAAAATTCCATATAAAAATATTGAATCCGTGTAATAAATGTAATAACATTCATTGTTATTTTTAAATTTGAAAGAATAAATGAATATTTTAATAAAAATTATTGAGTTCAAAGTGTATGTTACATGAACAAATGAGAGTAGACAAAGTCTGGTTGTATTAATTTCTGGAAGTGCAAGTATAAAGCGGCAATTTAAACTACAAACTATGGGTTTGTTACAGCATTTCCTTTTTGTTTTCACCCAGCGTGCTCAAAGTTATTTCTTTCCCTTAATTGATCATCAGTAAATTTAGTATGGGTGTGCCCTGATGTATACATTGTCACAATCTTCATTGTAGCTCATGTTTCAGTTTTAAATTAATGATAATTCAAATAATTGCATTTGTGGTTTTCTTATCTTTTGGTTTTTGATAATGATGCTAGGAGCTTTTTGTTTGTTAGTTTTTTTCCTTCCTATTTGGTCTTTAGGAAGTTTTAATTTATCATGATGGAATTTAATGTTCAGGTTGTAAGTCGCAACACATCTCCAGAATGGAAAGAAGCGTTTACATGGGATTTTGATGTGCCTCCAAAGGGGCAGAAGTTACATATTCAGTGCAAAAGTAAATATACATTTGGGAAGGTAAGTTAGTCAACTTGCTCCCTTTGCTTAGTTTTATATAGCCTCTTTTAAACTGTTGCAATAAAGATAGATACATGGATATCATCCATTCTTTAGGGGGAAAAGGATTTAGTTATCACTTACAGGAACATCATCCTGGAATTGTTATGACATTTTTATCATCTAATCTAAGCGGCGAAGAAATCAGAAACTGGTCCACCCTAGTATCCCCTTACTCATAAGGTGCAGTATTTAGAATCCCTACTGAATCAAGTTTGTAAAATTGGCAATTATGAATGGGTTGATTTTCGTTAGGTTTCATCTCGAATGGGACAAGTAGGTCAAATCAAAATAAATATCTAGATAAGGAACAGCTCGAACAGCTGATTAGTCGAAAGTCACTCTGTTTTTCTTAATTTTATAATTTTATTTTCTAGCAATAAATTTCCTAAACCACTTTATTAATTTTATATTACAATGATATCATTTTTTGTTATCATATTCAACGGTGTATTCTTCCTGAAGAGGGAGGATCTATGGGGAAGCGGGCTTTTTAGAGAAGCCATAAACAATACTTATACTTGTAAGATCCATTAATGAATATGACACAAATAAATAATCCTGAGAATATTGGTTAAAAAGATATTATCTAGTGAATATTTCATAAAAAATAGTAACCAATGAAATATAGGCCAAATAATACGTAGGCTAAAAACACTGCTTCCCTCAAGAAGCCCATTTCCCTGTGAATCCTTGTCCTTAATTTTAATAATGTCTAAAGGTGGATGAAATGCTGGACTTTTACGGGTCAACCCAACCCAACCCAACCCGCACTCAAAACTATTTCGACCTATACCAATTTATCGACTTTGTGGTGACAAATATACAATTATACATCATGTTTGTGAGACTGTTAATACAATTTTTGGTGATCATGGTGATCATATCAAAGTTGGATACTGTTAATACAATTTTTATTTGCAATTTTCCATGTTTTATCTTCAACCTACACTTCCCTTGTCCTGTTTTAATAAAAATACAAAATGCGTGCCATCAATTTGAAGTACATGATCACTCCATTGGCTTTCATAAGCATTAGGGGTACCTGGCATATCCCCTTTATTAAAATGCTGTTTTCTTTAGTATATTTACCAGAATTGTGTTTTTCTTTAATTTGTTTTGCAGACTACACTTGGGGAAGTAACCATCCAGATTGATAAAGTTGTAAGTGAGGGAGTATATAGTGGGGAATTTAGCCTCAGGCATGGACATGGCACCAAAAAAGAAGGGTCTTCAAGAACGCTAGAGATTGATATTACTTGGTCCAAGAAGACTCCATCTGTGAACCTGACCATGAACGATCAGATGTCAAGTATGTTGGATGATGTCACCGTCTAAATGGTTCAGTTTTGCAAAACTTGCAAGCATATGATGCCTGCTGCTGTACAGTGTGTAGATGCAAAATAGCTTTCTATGAATAGACATGATGCCAAAAATTAGGCTTTCACAATTGCAAGTGGCTTTAATTAATTATGTACAAATGGCAAATTTTGGCAAGAATGTTCCAAACTACCATTGCAGATAATTATGTCCTAAGAACACACATTGTATTCTTCTAAATCGAAATAGATATGGCAATGGAGGTTGTTTCAGAGGATGGTAATGGCACCCCATCCTTGGCCTCGAATACAAGTTGTTGTCGACCCGACCTAAATCTTTGGGCGGGCCGTTTACCTAATTTTCAGGTTGGTAGATTAGGGATTAGGGATCCCCAACTAGCTTATAGACCCACATATATATGGGGTGACTTCAAATAAGTATACTTGTATATTTGAACGGGTAAATGGCCATTCTAACAAAGATCTATCTCTACCTGTACTTTTTAAATTGAGTAACTCTCGATAGATTATAAAAGTTGCACCATGTGAACTCAGAAGGAGACCCATGAACCATATGACGGGTCAACATCTCACAATTTTTTCATGTGAATTTACTATTATTTATAATTAAAATGAAAACCATGTCCATTCATCTTTCATGCTCTTTTGCTATGAGGTAATTGTATGAATGGTTTATATACATTTGCATTGGCGGTATTTGGACTTTGTTTATTGCATTGGTAATCCAAAATGTCAAAATCCAAACATTATTGCGCGTTCAGCCCTTCTTCCGTTAACTCTAAACATTTTAATCGTTAAATACAAAATACCTTACTTTTTATCTTTTAGACCACTCGCAATGGGGCAAAAAACGCCATTTTGGAGCTTGACAACGCCCAGAACGCCCGCAACGGGGCCTTCCGGGGCTTCGGTTGTGGGAGACCGGGAGGAAGGTGGGACCCACACGATTTTTTTTTTTTTTTTTTAATTTTTCATCCTTTTTTGCTTTTTTCAAAAAAAAAAGAAAATGGTAAATAAATGGGAGAGAGAGAGAGATGACCGTTGGGCAACGAATATATATATATATATATATATATATATATATATATATATATATAAAATATATATATATTTTTTAAACCACCCTACTTCCTATATAAACCATACTATACCATTTCATTTTTACACCAACACAAATCCATACAATTCACTACTCCCCTTTTATACCAAAATATTTCTTGATTAAATTGCAAAAATGGATTCGATTAATCTTATTTGCGATTCATCTTCGGAAGATGAAGTTATAGTTGAACTTCTCTGAGCTTACCACGATCAAAAAAACGCCCCGAATTTTCGCAGACTAAACGCCTCGAATAATGAAGAGGCTTAATTATTAACTCGTATTGTATTTTTATTATTTTAGTGTGTTGTCTTTTAATTAGTTATCGTAATGTATTTTTAGGAAGTTATTGTAATGTATTTTTAGGAAGTTATCGTATTGTATTTTAAATTATTAATCGTAATGTATTTTAATTGTTAAATTGTATTGTATTTTAATTTTATTGAAATGTATTGTTTTTAATTTAATTGTATTTGTATTATTAAATAAGTGGAAATGAGGTGGAAATTAGTGGGGCCAGGAGGGGAAAAAAGGGGCGTTCTGGTGTTATGATTGCATAGGTTAAATTGGTGTTGTGGTGTTGTGCTGACGTGGCAGGGGAAAAAGGGGCGTTCTGATGTTATTACTGCAAATGGTCTTATGTTATCCATTTTTATATTTTTCTCGTCTAAATTCATTTAAAAATAAAAAGTTAAGGTATTTTGGTCACTTAAATGTATACAACAATTGAAATGTATAACTTGACGAAGTAGAAACTGAAAGCACAACAACATTTGAATAATTGAACTCTCAATATAAAAAAAAAAACAAAGTACATTTTTAGGGTAGGGTTCAAATGAGAATAGAAATTTGTGTGAGAATGAGGGAACCAATGATATCAAGCTATGTGTACAAAGAGAATGTTCCACATGTACAAAACTCATTTACCCCCAACATCAATTATCTCACAAACGACAAATCCAAAAATTATGAAAATTGCACCATTAAATTCAGCGTTTTCTCCTCTTCGATTTGCCGTCCCTCAAGGCATATTTTCGACGAGTTTTTTTTTTTTTTTTTTTTTTCATTTTTTTGGTGGGTTTCACATTTACTAACACATGTGTTAAAGTGTTGTGTTTAGGGTTTGGGGTTTAGGGGTGATGTGACTAAAATAGTCATGTTTTTAAGGGCAATATTCCGCACTTTTTGGACATAACTTTAGTGAAAACATTCCAAAATGATCATTATTTACTAAAATTCACTAAAGTGGTCTAAATATAGGCGTTGCTGCAAAAATCACCTAAAACGTCCAAATAACGAGCAAATCAGGGCGAATAAACGTGCACAAAATCCTCCGGTCTCATTTACCTTATATAGATCACATTCTAACTTCATCATATGATAAAACAGGTAAAATCGAGACGGGAAAATCAAGAATCATGCAAATCGGATAAAGAACGGAGAAGACTGAGCAATATCGGACCCTATAAAGTCATTTCAGCTATGCTTGAGCTATACACATCCAATTTCAGTGAAGTTGGCATCATTAGAAGCGTAATGGAATTACGAAGACACAGGCGAAAGAATCAGGTCAAACGGACGCATAACGAAGGAGATACGCGCGTTTTAAGCAACGAACGAAATCAGACGGACACCGTATACGGCCTTGGCAACCGTATACGGCCTACCTAAGACCGTATACGGCCTCTTAACACCGTATACGGCCCCACCAAGGCCATATACGGCCCCCTACCCCCGTATCGTGCTTCGTTTGCTTGTACGTGCTGTTTCGCGAGTTGTACGTGTGATTTTGAGCTTTGCCTATAAATAGGGATACCCACCTCCTCATTTTACACACTTCAACACATTCACACACTCTCACATTTCTCTCATTTTCATTTCTCTCATTTTCTCTCACTTTCTCTCTCTAGCACTACTCTTAGGAGTTAGAGGAGAAAGGTTAGGGTTGAGCTTACGGTTCGAGTCTAGAGGAAGTTTTAGCTTGGTAATCTTGTTGTAACGAGCTTTTCAAGTTCAGACTATTTGTAATCCTCAGTATTACGCTGCTGTATTCCCGGTGATATCTAAACTTTACTTACTGTTATAATGTTTGTGTTTTATGTTATTTCAGTTTGTATTCTGCATATTGCCATGTTTATAGAGTAGTTTAATATTGTGATTGTTGAAATGTAGATATTAGGAGTAGGGATGATGTTAAATTAATGTTTCATTTATACGATTGGAAATTGTTATGCTGTGTATCTGGTTAAGCTTATCCTGAATATAGATCTAGTCTCTCATCACCCTTTCCAGACTTTCACGTGACTGTTGCCCTAGGATAGGATCTGATCAACCCTAATACTATGAATATACAGTTATCTCCAGTTACAGTATGAAACTATGAACTTTCCTTTAAAAGGCACGGTACTTCGTATAGCGTTGGAAACACCTCGTGTGGAGTACAAATACGTGGAAGGTAAGGAAATGCCATGGATTGTTTCATCGTGAATTACCTAGAAGTGATCCTTCTAGAACTGTGGTCTAGGAATCAAAGCTGTGGAAATGCTTGTTGCACTGTACACCGTTAGTACACCTGAGATCTGGAACACTGTGGAAATGTTTAAATGCCCAGTACACCGTCAGTACATCTAGGGTTTGGAACACTGTGGAAATGCCTAATTGCCCTGTACACCGTGATTATTCCTAGGGATGAACGCCTGACTGTAAATGAGGGTCTATATTTACGATGGTTAAGTAGGTGCTTCAATAGAAACAATACAGGGTAGTGTCAATCATATACCTAGACTTGCAAAACCCTAATTACACCAATAGTTTAACATACACAGGATACAATCAGTATTTGCTGTAATAAAAGTAAATAGACGATTAGGTGTTAAGAAAGGTCAGTAAATACAATTGCGGTCTGTTGCCTTATGCCTGATCCCTAGAACATTTAGGGTGACTTTGTCTTAGTTAAGCAAAGGCTCAGGAGGGTTTGAAAACAGCCTGATCTGATCAGAATCATGATAACCTAGGATTCCAGTGACATATGTTTCTAGGGTTTCACCTGAACGTAGGGTCCTAGTGTTTACACCGAAAGTATGTCTACTCTTTATCTGCTAAATCTCCAATCAATTTTATAATGAACATCATCCCGAAACCTTAATTATCCAAGTTTCAGCAATCACATCTCTACCTGTCTGCTTAAACCCTAATTTCATTTCTCGTTATTTACTTTTCTGCATTTAGGATAACTATAAAACGAAACCTTCCAAACAAAAATCTATCTACCTACCCCCATCCTAATTGCGACCATAATCTTTGGTGACCTGCTTTATTTCAATTCGCTCCGATTTAAGAACGACCTCGAGTTATACTTACTGCTTGCTCTCAAGGTAGGTAGTACTTATAGTTTGAGCCCCAGCTCATATAAATTTAAAACTCACTGTCCGCCGCTTCTGTTGCTGTTGGAACAACGACCGGAGTCAAATCCGACCAACCGATAGGAACCGCGACAAGTTTTTGGCGCCGCTGCCGGGGATCGTAGAGCGTTACGATTTGAAGCCGCCTTAGATATTCTAGCTTTTAGGAGATCTTTTCCAATTAGGTTTTCTCAAACTTAGTTGGTAGTTATTTGCTTTCCTTAGAATAAATTAGATAGTTTAATTAAAAATGAAAAATACAAAAACATCTTTCTATGATTCATTCCCATCTAGCCCCATTTCTCCACTCGCCCTCAAAACGTCCGAAGAAATGATGGCCATGGATGACGCTGAGTTCTTCGCCTGCTTAGAACAAGAGTTGGAATCTGAAGTCTACTCTTCATCTTTATCCTCTTCCGAAGTTATCTCCGCTAATTCAGACGATGAATCTAGAACCATAGGGCAATTCTTAGACCTTGACTTAGGAAACCATGATTCTCATCAGAAGATCTCAACTTCTGCATCTAGCATTCTAAGCTATCAGGTTATACCTGCTCCTGAGATTTCATATTCCTTAGAAAACTTCTTTCAATTCCCTACCACATCTGGTTTTGCCGAGAGTAACTCTGAACATCTTCAGCCCTTTCGTTTTCCATCCATTGAAGAACGTCTTCCACCCTGGGATGAAGAAGTTTACGAATACCCTCCAAAATCACCTATCTTTTTGAACCTTGTACCCGAACCTGAGTACACCATCTATCGTGTTGTTGATAGGACTTTACCAATCAAACCTGAAGAAAATATCCGCTACGTAGGTAACTCTTTTGATCCTGATAGGAGATTGGATGTTTGTCGGGCATTTGCTAGACAACTCAAAACGTCTGACTTTCCTTTTTCAGTTGAACAAAGAGAAGTCGCTCGTAGGATAAAGAAACAGGTTGGTATTCTCCACCATCTTCCAAATCAAAAGGAGGAAGGTATCTTCACACATTATCGAGAGCAAGAACTAAAGCTTAAATCAGAAATAGACCTACTAATGGACCTATTCGCCTGCACCGATTATCAACCGGTTTCCCAAACCCTAATTAATCGTTATGGTGCGGCTATGATTTATGAGCTTGAGTTCTGGATCAGCAAAGATCCCGCTATATCTCTCGTCATTTCTGATAAAATTCCATTCTTCGTTGACCCTGCTACTTACATGATCAACAAGTTGTTAGAAATATTCCCTGGAGCCACTGACGATAACATGGAAGCTACTTTCTTTGCTGGAAGGAAGGATATTAACGTCTCACTCACTTTGTTATTCGCCCAGTCAAAATTTCCTTTCACTGTTTCACAAACATCTTTAATCGAAGAAATCACGGAGTCAGTTCACACTACCACCGGAGATCCCGATTCAAGAGAAGAATGGGAATTTCAACAAATCCTAGGAATGCTTCTTCATGACTTAAACCATATAGATGACGGGTCACGAAACGGAATTTCAAACCCTAAGAAAGTTAGAAAGGAATTTAACAAGTTTATTGACAATCTTCTAGATTTAGGCAAAAAGGAACGTATGTTTCTCACTGAACACGAATGATTCTCGTTACATCCCGCAGACCTAGTTGATTCTGTCATTAAGATTCTCACTTGTGACTTTATTCCTCGCTACACTTTCCCTCAACCAAGAGCACCAAATTCACTTAAACAATTGCTCTTGGGCAATATCCAATAAATTTGTCCAAAAGTAGAGCTACCGACTTTAACCAAGCGCTTTTTGGGAGGCAACCCAAACTTTAGTTAATTCAGTTTTATTTTAAGTATTTAAGATAAGTAATATTAGTGGTTAATTATTAAATTTAAAAGCTTGCATTTAAAAACACAAGAAAACGTTCTTTTAAAATTCAAATTCGCGCGACACAGTAACGAATTTCAGACATTTTCAGAAAATTCAAAAAAGTTTATTTTTAAATTTTGAAAAAAATCAATTTTGAATTTGTCTTGGATTTTAAAGAACACAAAAAGATTGTCTTGTTTTAAATAAAAACGTATACGATTTCGCGTACGATTCGCAATATCTTTTCAGACTGCGCGTAAAGATTCAGAAAATTACGAACATACTTTTTAAAATTATTTTATTAAATTTTTTTTTAAACTTTGAAATTTTACTTGTATGTTTCGTATTTTTCGCGAATTTTAAATCGCGTGCGTTTGGAAGGGTATAAAAGGGACTTTTGGCCACACACATAAGACAAAACATAAAAATCTTCATCTTCTTCCCTCTTCTCTCCCCCAAACCGTCGGCCACCATCACCACACCCTCAAATCTTCATTACTCAACCATTTTGCATGATTCCAAGCTCAAAATTCATCATTTTATGATCTTTCTTGCATCCACAACATCACTACATCAAGTTTAACGTAATTCTTGACCTACTTTTGTGATTTTCATGAAACTTTAAAAATTAGGGCTTGTAACTCATTTTCATAGATTTCATGGTTAAAAGTTGCAATCTTTAGTGTTATTCCATGCTTATCTTGATGCTTAACATAATTACAAACATAATCTAGTGATTTGTTGGCTTAATTGCAAGTTTGAAGATTAAAGTGTTGACTTTTTGGATGAACTATGGCTAGTTTGACTTTTTGGTTGATTAATTGCTTATGTTGACTTTTGTTGATTGAATTATGCTTAATTATGATAGGTTAACATGCTTTGATTAATCGTTTGCAATTAGAAAATGGTTAAGCTAGTTTTTGGTAATTAAAGTAAGCTCATTTTTGATAAAATCATCATAAACATCATTTTTACTTAAAACTTTTATTCTTAAACCATGTTTATGACTTTTCTAAACTTAAAAAGCTTACAAGATTATCAAAACAAGCTTCGGTTCATTTAATCATTTTTAAAGTTTATCACTTTAATTAATAAAGTGTATGACTTTGAAATAAAACCAACAAAAACGCCATTTTCTAAAAACTACCATTTTGTCAAATAAGTTTACTTCCATTCTTTGCTTGAAATCATGTAAATAAAGCTTTATGTCTTTTGGAAATTGCGGAAAGTGGATTGCATATTAAATTGGTAATATGTCATTTTGTGATTAATTGATTCACTTGAGGTAATTATATAACCTTGGATTTAATCTCATTTATATTGATTAACCATAAACATGAAGTATTTAAGTTTCTAGTGCTTGGGATAATTAAGTTAGATACCTTGTTGACTTGCTTTGATTATGCTAGGAACTTGAAGCTTTGTGCCACTTACCCTTAGTTAGACATAAGTTGATAAAAATTTTTGGATTTGTGATGGGTTGCGGTTAGGTTTAGCAATTTTAATTTCTGGATATGCCCATTTCTAAAGCCTACATTTCCAATTTTTTCTGAAAATTTGGAAGTACTTTAGCATATCCATTAATATATCACTATTATGGTCTAATCTTTTCTTGTCTTTTGCCACAGATGGATAATTGCCCACCTTCACTCAGTTACTTGGCCAAATCTTCAAAGAATAGGTCACTCATTCGCCAGTGGTTGCAGCGACCGATAGGCAGTAATCGGTATGTGGTATGGAAAGACATGATTAAGCTAGGGATCAGGGATGAGTTGAAGAGTTTGTTGATGTATGAGACCGATGGTCAAGTGAACAATGCCCTTCTCCGTCTCTTCGATATAGATGAGTATGCATACCGAGAAGTAGTGACAGAGTTCATGATGACTTACCAGCTGAATCCAAAAATGAGCGTATCCGACAAAAGAAAGATTTCATTCAGGTTTCAGGAACAGATTCATCATATCTCAGTTGCCGACTTGGGAGTGTATCTTGGTTTATATACAGAGTCTCAGGTCAACTCTGCATGGTTCAGAAACTGTGACACCCCCAAATTTAATGATTTGCGGAAGCTCGATTTGGGTGTCACTAATCAATATACAAAGCACATAAGATACAATGAACGACCACTATATGCGTCGTTTTAAACTTGTATAGATAAAGTAAATGTTTACATCAAAAATATAGTTACATTAGCTCGATTCCTGAAATTGAGAGATTACATAGCATAATTACTTTTACAAAATATAATAATGCAATCAAATCTCTAGTTGTATGAATGCTGACTCGAGCTAATAATTCCTGCTTGTGCAGCCAACCTACTGCTGGGTACCTGTGATAAATACTAAAATGGGTCAGCGAAAACGCTGGTGAGCTCACAGGTTTGTATGTCAATGTATAGTTGTAAGAACCGCAAGATTTATATTGAATTTAAAATGCAATTAAGCAAAATAAAAGTTATACTGTCCATGAGCACATAGTCTGAGCTTAACTTGATTTGTCAGGCCCAATTAAGGAAACCTAACTTGAAATGCCTCCTACGAGTGCCTAATCCACACTCGTCTTCCCAAATGCTAATACATCCGTTTGACCGGTTAGTGCGTGCTAACCCGGATGAGGATTGTCAATCCCATATGATATCATATACTAACATTCACGCTAAAATATTAGAGACTATGCTATAGAGGACTTTAAATTGATTAGCTTGAAACTCATGTAGTATTTGATGGTTGGTACTTGCGTTCTACTTGTAAAACAAAACAGAGCAGTAATATCACACCCCTAGTTGTAAAATAGTGAAAATGGGGCCATGAAACTCACCTGAGTCTTGAAGTGTTAATTTAATAAGCTCGAAGTAATTAGTTGTGAGTTGGTGTCCAAAGACTTGAAACCTGAATGTGTCCACGACACTTGAATCGTTATTAATTGTACAGATATCCCAAAGGACTACCTTTGTAGTTGTTATACAACTATGTATACATGTCCAAATTACTACGATTTGGTTGATTGAGTAGTTACAAGTTATTACGACTTGTTTGACTGACTTGATACAAGTTACATTGACTTGTTTGATTGAATTGATACAAGTTACAACGACTTGTTTGAATTTAAGAAAAGTTGTGAAAACTTGTACGGCCCGTTGGTGATCGTTGAAATTTAAATATTTCAATGTTCTCATTATGATTTGAAATGTTAACCTCGAAAAGTATGTCTCATAGTGTTTGAAAAGTCGTATTGTATAGCGGGTTGAAGTTGTATAAGTTCGACACTTAGTGAAATTGTATTTTGAAATCCTGCTGTCTTATGCGACACAATCATGCGACACTAAATGGGTTATGCGACACAAGGGTTGTGTCGCAGATGTCATGTAACACAAGGATACGACACAATGATTGTGTCGCATCAGATACGAAATGCTAATTTAATAGCGACATAGTGGTTGTGTCGTATGAAAATACGACATAATATGCGACATAGAGTATACGACACAATATTGTGTCGCATGAGTTGCGACACTAAAGGTGTGGTACGACACAAGATGCGACATAACGGGTTTTATGCGACATAGCATGCGACACAAGGCTTGTGTCGCATGTATGAACACCAGCCCAGAAAGTTTCGACTGACGAGATTTTCAACTCAAAAACTCAATTTAAACTCGTTTTCCAGCCATAAAATCTTGTTATATTCATGTATTTGGACATATATAGCTAAATATAACATTATTACACTAAAACAAACTCAAATTTGTTAGATCTAAGAGTTTTTATAAAAATTCTTACAATCGAGATTTGAAGCGGATGGAGTCCGAAAATGATGTTGGTGCTTTTGATAATCTCGTTCCACTTGTCGAGAGGATTCCGAAAATGTAAAATTCGTGTGTCGATTTGATGATTCCGAAATTTTGTGATTTTTGGTTTGGGAGTGTTTTGGTTTGTGTGTGTGTTTAGTTAGATGAAAATGAAGAAGATTGGGGGTGGGTGATGATGATGGCTGATTTTTGGAGGGTGGGGGCCCACCAAAGTGTGGGTCTCCATCTTTTTAAATTCCAGTACACGCGTCCCGCGCGATATTTGTTTTCCCGATTGTTTAAACGTTTAAATGATTTTATAAACGTTAAATTATAAATTTGTAAAACCCGAATATTTATTTAATATTGACTTGAAGTATTTCACCAAATACTTAATACTTGAGTTATAATTTATAACTTCATTTGTTTTGTTTCGTTTGCGCGTTTTTTATATTTAAATTGTGTAAGTTCGGTTTGTACGATACGAATGAATACGAAATATTATAATAATTAATATTCTAAATAAAATTGAGTTATTAAATAATATTTGTATTACTTAATAATATTGTTCACCAACGTCCGTATTTATTGCATCGAAATTCATTCGATTTGAAACTCGTACGATTTAAACAAACCGCATAATTGTAGATATATATTCAACAATATATATAATAATTGATACATTAATTAGCCTAACACAGAACTAATTACATGTATTAAAACTTGATTAGGCACTAAATTCTAGTCCTAATTTGACGGGTGTCACATTCTCCCCCTGTTAGAAGAATTTCGTCCCGAAATTTATGTTGAAGTTGTGTTTGACGTGGAATCAGTAAAGAGTTGAGGATACTTGAGTCGCATTTGGTCTTCCCGTTCCCAGGTGAATTCCGTACCGTGCCGCGAATTCCACCTAACCTTGACAATGGGAATACGACTTTGTTTAAGTTGTTTGACCTCACGGTCCATGATCTCGGCGGGTTCCTCAACAAAGTGAAGTTTCTCGTCAACTCGAATTTCATCGAGTGGAATGATAAGTGTCTCATCAGACAGACACTTCTTCAGATTTGAAACATGAAATGTGGGATGCACGCTGCTGAGTTCAGATGGCAGCTGCAATCGATAAGCCACTGGACCAATCCTTTCGAGGATCTCGAATGGTCCAATGTATCTGGGATTCAACTTCCCTCGTTTGCCAAATCGGATTACGCCTTTCCAAGGCGATACTTTGAGTAGAACTCGATCCCCAACCTGGAACTCGAGTGGCTTGCGTCTCACGTCAGCATAACTTTTCTGACGATCACGCGCGGCTTTGAGTTTGTTTTGAATTTCTACGATTCTCTCGGTCGTCTCGTGAATGATTTCTGGACCCGTGAGTTGGCTGTCCCCAACTTCGGTCCAACAGATAGGTGACCGGCACTTACGACCGTACAGTGCCTCGAAGGGTGCAGCTTTGATGCTGGTATGATAACTGTTGTTGTACGAGAACTCGCACAATGGTAGATGTTTTTCCCAGTTTACACCGAAGTCTACTACGCAGGCCCGTAGCATGTCTTCTAGTGTTTGAATGGTTCGTTCACTTTGACCGTCGGTTTGAGGATGGTATGCGGTACTCATATCAAGTCGAGTACCCAGAGATTTTTGAAGTGATTGCCAAAATTGTGAAGTGAAACGACTATCTCTATCGGAGATAATTGAGATTGGAACGCCGTGTTTGGTCACGATTTCCTTCAGGTAGATTCTGGTGAGGCGTTCCATTTTGTCGGATTCCTTGATTGCCAGGAAGTGAGCAGACTTTGTGAGACGATCCACGATCACCCAAATGGAATCGCAACCGTTCGAGGATTTGGGTAGTTTGGTTATGAAGTCCATGGAAATTTGTTCCCATTTCCATTCAGGAAGACTGGGTTGTTGAAGTAAACCAGAAGGTTTTTGATATTCGATTTTAACCTTGGAGCAAGTAAGGCACTTGCTGACATAGGTGGCGATTTCAGCTTTCATGTTCGGCCACCAGTAGAAGTCCTTGATACCGTGGTACATTTTATCGGACCCCGGGTGGATAGAATATTTAGACTTGTGAGCTTCATCCATCACCAAGTCTCGTAGGTTCCCAAATTTAGGCAACCAGATTCGGTTTGAGAAATACCTAATCCCGTTAGGTCTGATTTCTAATTGTTTATCCATGCCCCGCAAGGCTTCATCTTTGACATTTTCGGGTTTTAAGGCTTCGAGTTGAGCAGTGAGAATTTGAATGTTTAAATTGTTGTGAATGGTCATACTGAGGGCTCGAACCCGAAGTGGTTTCACTCGCTCTTTTCGACTGAGGGCGTCAGCAACAACATTTGCTTTGCCTGGATGATATTTGAGTTCGCAGTCGTAATCGGTAAGCAACTCGACCCATCGACGTTGCCTCATGTTGAGATCCTTCTGATCGAATATGTGTTGAAGGCTTTTATGGTCAGTAAAGATTGTACATCTGGTACCATAAAGGTAATGTCTCCAGATTTTGAGGGCAAAAACGACAGCTCCTAGCTCGAGGTCGTGGGTGGTGTAATTCTTTTCATGAATCTTGAGTTGTCGGGAAGCATAAGCTATGACTTTGTCTCGTTGCATGAGCACACAACCGAGACCTTGATGAGAAGCATCACAGTATACTACGAAGTCATCGGTGCCTTCGGGTAATGATAGAATAGGAGCACTGCAAAGCTTTTGTTTTAAGAGTTGGAATGCCGACTCTTGTTTATCAGTCCAGTCAAACTTTTTGTCTTTCTGGGTCAGCGTCGTGAGTGGTATGGCTATCTTGGAGAAATTTTCAATGAATCGTCGATAGTATCCGGCCAGTCCTAAAAACTGCCGTACTTCGGTCGGAGTGGTTGGCGATTGCCAGTCTTTGATAGCCTCGATTTTTGACGGGTCGACGTGAATCCCATGACTGTCAATCACGTGACCAAGGAATTGAACGGTTTTAATCCAGAACTCACACTTAGAGAACTTGGCATAGAGCTCTTCATGTTTAAGTAGTTCAAGGATGGTTTTGAGGTGTTGCGCGTGTTCTTCTTTGTTTCGTGAATATATGAGAATGTCATCGATAAAGACAATGACAAACTTATCAAGGTAAGGTTTACACACCCGATTCATAAGGTCCATGAATACAGCTGGTGCATTGGTTAGGCCGAATGGCATCACTTGGAATTCGTAATGCCCGTAACGGGTTCTGAAAGCGGTTTTTGGAATATCGGCATCGCGAACACGCAATTGGTGATAACCGGATCGGAGATCAATCTTTGAATAACTGCTCGACCCTTGAAGTTGGTCGAACAGATCATCGATTCGAGGAAGTGGATACCGGTTCTTGACAGTTAACTTGTTCAACTCTCGATAGTCGATACACATTCAAAAAGAATCATCTTTCTTCTTAACAAATAGGACCGGAGCTCCCCAAGGTGAAGAACTCGGCCTGATAAACCCTCGTTCCAGGAGTTCCTGTAACTGGGTGGACAGCTCCTGAAGTTCGGATGGAGCTAAACGGTATGGTGTTCGGGCCACAGGCGCAGCACCTGGTACAAGATCGATTGAGAACTCAACCTGTCTTGGTGGTGGTAGACCAGGTAGTTCTTCAGGAAAGACTTCTGGAAAGTCTCGAACAATTGGAACATCCTCAAGTTGCTTCTCCTTCGACTTTTTCTCCATGATGTGCGCGAGGATTGCTGGATAACCCTTTCTCAGAAATTTCCGGGTTTTAAGACAAGAGATGATGTTAAGCCTCGTCCCACCGGTCTCCCCCTGTATGATCAGGGTTCTACTGACGGCGAGAGGTATGCGAACAATTTTGTCATGGCAAATGATTTCGGCACGATGTTTGGATAACCAGTCCATGCCTACGATGACATCGAAACTTCCTATCTCAACAGGCATAAGATCTATGGAGAAGATTTCGTCGGCTAGGTTTAAAGTGCAATTAGGTATCACACTATTGGTTTCTATCAATTTGCCATTTGCTAGCTCTACTGTGTACTTAACATCTAAAGCAACAGGTGTGATGTCAAGTAGAGGGAAAAATTCATCGGAAATAAAACTTCTATCGGCACCAGTATCAAACAGAATAGAAGCAGTTAAATTGTTGAGGAGGAACATACCCGTGACCACATTCGGTTCCTGACGGGCGTCCCCTGAGTTGATCACAAAGGCGCTACTTTTGACGTTGTTGTTGTTGCGGTGGTTGTTGTTGTTGTTGCCCTTATTCTTCAATTTTGGGCAAGAATCCCTAAAGTGTCCTGGGTTTCCACATTCGTAGCAGGACTTAGGTTGTCGGGCATTTTTGTCAGGGGGGTTGTTGTTGGATTTGGGGGCTCGGCAATCCTTAGTCGAGTGCCCATACTTCCTGCAGTTGTTGCAAGGAGTATTGCACTGACCAAAATGGTGATAGTTGCACTTGGGACAATAAGGCCTGTCCCCGGTGTAGCTGCGGGTGGGTTCAGAGTTTGAGATGTAGACTTGGATGGCGTTGTTTTTCTTGTTTGAGTTGTGGTGGTGTTCCGTGGATTTGCGTTTGTTGTTGTTGGAGGATGAGGTGTTGGAGGTCTCACGGCTGACAACTAGAGCCATGAGTTCGTGGGCCAATCGAATGGCACTCTCAGTGGTGGTTGGTTTGGATGAGGCGACGTTTCCCTGGATGTTCTCGGGGAGTCCACGAATGTATCTCTTAATGCCCTTACTTTCTGGTTCGACCAAACTCGGGCACAATAAAGCAAACTGCTGAAATTTGGTGGTATATTCAGCAACATCATTTCCCTGCACCGCCAGGTGCCAGAATTCTTCCTCCAGTCTGTGCAATTCTTCTTCAGGACAGTATTTTTCTGTCAGCTTCTTCTTCAGTTCGGCCCAAGGAAGTCGATTTGCAACTTCAAGACCTACGGAGTTTGCGTGGGTTTTCCACCACGTGAGTGCACCTTCCTGAAAGGTGTAAGCAGCGAATTTGACCTTGTTGTTCTCAGTGCAGTCGCAGAGGCTGAAAACAGATTCCATACGCTCAATCCAACGGATCAAGCCAATGGCACCTTCCGTGCCCTTGAAGTATAGCGGTTTACAGCTAAGAAAGTCCTTATAGGAGCAGGGTTTGGGTGGTGGAGTATTGGTTGATGTGTCCTCGCTACCGGGTGGTGTTCGGGTAGCCAAGGCTTCGGTCACACTGCGGGCAATTATTCCCGCGATCTCAGCTTCGCTAAGGGTAATTTGACGACGAGGAGGCATGATACTGAGTAAGAAAGAACAAAGAAAGGAAGTGAGATACTCGTCCGAGTGCGATGAATTTGGTGGTGTGTTTGTCATTCCGAGATAAAATGTTAGAGAGAAGAGGCCAATATTCATATAATATAATATAGCCTAAAGTTGTAATGAGGTCTATTCTTGTAAATATATGTATATCACATAATAACCTATCGAGTGTCTAGTACAGACGTGTTTTGAGTCCCGTTTCTCTCGAGGTCAGAGTCAACTAATGCATTCCTGTTCAACATAACTCTTTCAGGTCTCACATCATCTTTCTTTAATTGTACATAGTTGATCAGGCTATGTTAAATTAAAGTCGTATGATGTAATCCCTGAACTAGTCATAACTAATAAGGAATACTGCCTAACGGTCATAGTCTAGGCCCACTAAATGCAACCTAGTTCACTATAACCTTAGGCTCTGGTTCAGAAACTGTGACACCCCCAAATTTAATGATTTGCGGAAGCTCGATTTGGGTGTCACTAATCAATATACAAAGCACATAAGATACAATGAATGACCACTATATGCGTCGTTTTAAACTTGTATAGATAAAGTAAATGTTTACATCAAAAATATAGTTACATTAGTTCGATTCCTGAAATTGAGAGATTACATAGCATAATTACTTTTACAAAATATAATAATGCAATCAAATCTCTAGTTGTATGAATGCTGACTCGAGCTAATAATTCCTGCTTGTGCAGCCAACCTACTGCTGGGTACCTGTGATAAATACTAAAATGGGTCAGCGAAAACGCTGGTGAGCTCACAGGTTTGTATGTCAATGTATAGTTGTAAGAACCGCAAGATTTATATTGAATTTAAAATGCAATTAAGCAAAATAAAAGTTATACTGTCCATGAGCACATAGTCTGAGCTTAACTTGATTTGTCAGGCCCAATTAAGGAAACCTAACTTGAAATGCCTCCTACGAGTACCTAATCCACACTCGTCTTTCCAAATGCTAATACATCCGTTTGACCGGTTAGTGCGTGCTAACCCGGATGAGGATTGTCAATCCCATATGATATCATATACTAACATTCACGCTAAAATATTAGAGACTATGCTATAGAGGACTTTAAATTGATTAGCTTGAAACTCATGTAGTATTTGAAGGTTGGTACTTGCGTTCTACTTGTAAAACAAAACAGAGCAGTAATATCACACCCCTAGTTGTAAAATAGTGAAAATGGGGCCATGAAACTCACCTGAGTCTTGAAGTGTTAATTTAATAAGCTCGAAGTAATTAGTTGTGAGTTGGTGTCCAAAGACTTGAAACCTGAATGTGTCCACGACACTTGAATCGTTATTAATTGTACAGATATCCCAATGGACTACCTTTGTAGTTGTTATACAACTATGTATACATGTCCAAATTACTACGATTTGGTTGATTGAGTAGTTACAAGTTATTACGACTTGTTTGACTGACTTGATACAAGTTACATTGACTTGTTTGATTGAATTGATACAAGTTACAACGACTTGTTTGAATTTAAGAAAAGTTGTGAAAACTTGTACGGCCCGTTGGTGATCGTTGAAATTTAAATATTTCAATGTTCTCATTATGATTTGAAATGTTAACCTCGAAAAGTATGTCTCATAGTGTTTGAAAAGTCGTATTGTATAGCGGGTTGAAGTTGTATAAGTTCGACACTTAGTGAAATTGTATTTTGAAATCCTGCTGTCTTATGCGACACAATCATGCGACACTAAATGGGTTATGCGACACAAGGGTTGTGTCGCAGACGTCATGTGACACAAGGATACGACACAATGATTGTGTCGCATCAGATACGAAATGCTAATTTAATAGCGACATAGTGGTTGTGTCGTATGAAAATACGACATAATATGCGACATAGAGTATACGACACAATATTGTGTCGCATGAGTTGCGACACTAAAGGTGTGGTACGACACAAGATGCGACATAACGGGTTTTATGCGACATAGCATGCGACACAAGGCTTGTGTCGCATGTATGAACACCAGCCCAGAAAGTTTCGACTGACGAGATTTTCAACTCAAAAACTCAATTTAAACTCGTTTTCCAGCCATAAAATCTTGTTATATTCATGTATTTGGACATATATAGCTAAATATAACATTATTACACTAAAACAAACTCAAATTTGTTAGATCTAAGAGTTTTTATAAAAATTCTTACAATCGAGATTTGAAGCGGATGGAGTCCGAAAATGATGTTGGTGCTTTTGATAATCTTGTTCCACTTGTCGAGAGGATTCCGAAAATGTAAAATTCGTGTGTCGATTTGATGATTCCGAAATTTTGTGATTTTTGGTTTGGGAGTGTTTTGGTTTGTGTGTGTGTTTAGTTAGATGAAAATGAAGAAGATTGGGGGTGGGTGATGATGATGGCTGATTTTTGGAGGGTGGGGGCCCACCAAAGTGTGGGTCTCCATCTTTTTAAATTCCAGTACACGCGTCCCGCGCGATATTTGTTTTCCCGATTGTTTAAACGTTTAAATGATTTTATAAACGTTAAATTATAAATTTGTAAAACCCGAATATTTATTTAATATTGACTTGAAGTATTTCACCAAATACTTAATACTTGAGTTATAATTTATAACTTCATTTGTTTTGTTTCGTTTGCGCGTTTTTTATATTTAAATTGTGTAAGTTCGGTTTGTACGATACGAATGAATACGAAATATTATAATAATTAATATTCTAAATAAAATTGAGTTATTAAATAATATTTGTATTACTTAATAATATTGTTCACCAACGTCCGTATTTATTGCATCGAAATTCATTCGATTTGAAACTCGTACGATTTAAACAAACCGCATAATTGTAGATATATATTCAACAATATATATAATAATTGATACATTAATTAGCCTAACACAGAACTAATTACATGTATTAAAACTTGATTAGGCACTAAATTCTAGTCCTAATTTGACGAGTGTCACGGAAACAGTGTTCAAGACATCTCCAGCCTACCAAACAGGAACCACAATGATATTTGGATGGATTTAGCAGGATCAAACTTTAGGAGCTGTGTTAAGTCATCCACTTTCATCAAGCCGGTTCATCACATCCTTCACAAGTTGTTACCATGTTCTATATTTGGAAAGAATGAAGGTGGTGCTGTGAGTGCCGAAGAGTTGAAGTTCATGGAAGCAATCATAGGAGGAAAGAATCTGAATGTTGCTTTCTTGATCGCTGAGAGACTTGGGGATGAGACAGACATGGATAGGCACATGTTCATGGGGTCGATTATTACTAGATTGTTGTATAGTATGAGATTGTTGACTGAGGCCCACACTGAGGAGTTTACTGTTTGTTCTCGTTCTTTGCCATTCAACTTGGACTATTGCAAGTTGATCCATCTTGTTGAGGTAGATGAGCATAGACAGTGCCTATGGAAGAACACCAAACAGATCATTCCAGGATGTCGTCTCCCTGGGAAGCGTGTTAGAGGATCCTCACCTGTTACAGATACTGAGGATGGCCCATCTGATAGAGCCCGAGCACCTACTACTCATGCTAGTGTCTCGCATGGAGGAGCTGAGACAGCCGAGCCGCCAGCTCAGGCTACTGTTCACTATACAGATCCAGTGACCTCGCTGACACAGTATTATCTTTTGCATGCTCTTCAGGTTAGCCGTTCCCATCAGCTGTTGATTTCCAGGAAACTTGGTATTCCTGACCCAGAGCCTTACATGTACCGATGCGGTCCACCACCACCAGCCATAGCACCACCACATACATCCATCCCATCACATACCACCCATACACCATCACCCGTTATCCGGACCACACCAGTACCAGAGCAGGTCCAGTCAGTTGAGACCGAGATACCGGTAGTCCAGCCAGTGATTTCTACACCTGTGATTTCTCATCCTGCCCAGCCAGTCGCCAGTGGATCTTACCGTGCTGACACAGTCTACTTGGGCACGGATGCTGTATCTTTTGACACTTCCGGGATGCTATTAAACTTGGGACCGATCTCTTCCTCAGCTGTACCGACAGAGAGCATGCTACGTCAGGCTTACATGACCTTACTAGAGCAAGCAGGGGTTACTTCGGCTATTTTGCTAGAGTGGGGCTACACTGATCCGATGAGACTGCCAACAGCTACCCTCAGAGACATATTGATTCAGCTCAAACTGATCAATGCTGAAGAACAGGGACATAGAGTATCTAGTGGCCAGCAGTCAGTCGCAGGACCATCTACAGCACCAGCTCCTACTCAGCATACTGATGCACCTGACCAGGGATCCCCAGCCTCATAGTTCTACCCCATTTTCATCATTTGACTTTGGTTTCAGACATTATTATTATTATCTTGTGTTTGCTTGGCTAATGTTGAACCTTACTTTCGGAACTTATTTGTATCAGCCACTAGCTGGTTGATCACTCTATCCTTATTTACATTATGCTTTTACTTATTATGTTTTATTTTCTTTCTGTCAAATAAATAGAAATGTTGTGATGTATGAAGGTGGAGAAAAAGGTGAGATGACGCACTTTCAAGAAGAAAATCCGTGAAGTCAAAAGGCAACCCGAACCAGTTTTCAAATTTTGCAGACTGCGGAACATTCAACATCTCATGGAGGGGCCTCGTCCTTCTCAAAACTTCCTTGTATCCAAGCACTTCAAAGAACTAAGTGTGGGATCACTCCCCACACCACAAACACTTATCGAAATCACTCCAACTTCTTCAAAACCTAAAGTATGGGATTCTACACCATAAGGATCCCCACTTAAAAGAATTGAAGTTGATTTCTGATAATGTTGGATACATGACACCGGATAACCCCGTATGAAGCTTGCTGTCCTTCAAGAAGAATGCAGAAGAAAGCTCGCTTCGACTCTCTCTTCCCTGCAAAATTTCATAAGCTTCAAAACGTCAAAACGTTATCTGGGGAGTTTCTTAACCCTCTATCCATTTCATGATCACATATATTCTGTCTTGTTAGCTTGTTATATTCTATACCCTATCCTGAGCTTATCACTAAGTGTGGGATTCAAACCCAAATTTAACACTTAAGAAACATTTTCTTACATGTTCAAACTCTAAGTGTGGGATTTTACCTCCAGTAAAAACTCAACTCAAGAGAACATTAGGTACAATGTTCCTCTAAGTGTGGGATAGCAAGGTATAGAATACCTTGGATAATTTTAGGCGATTTTTATGTCCAAAATAGCATTACTCAGAAAATGTTTCCCCAAAAACGAACTTTTTCAAATAATTTTTTTTTCAAAAATTTAAACTTATGAGTTAAATGATGAAACTAACTCTAAGTTTTTGAGTTAAATACTTTCGAAAAGAATCATTCTCGAAATATGAGTAAGGTATTTTGGAATATAGGGAAAATAAGGTAGAAATTTCTCGAGCAAGAAACAATAATCTAAAATGAGCATGGCTAGGCACATACAACCCTATTTTGTAGTGAGGTATCTTGAGCCTAAAAGCATTCATCTTTAATGCTTCACTTTCATTTCTTGGGTGTGCCGATGCTTGCATCTCTGAATTAGAACTTGCTCCAGACATATGTTTCGAGACCACATTGGTGTGTACCGTACGCGGTATAGGTGCAGCTAGATGACCTTGACATTCCTTAGGATTTAAACCCAATTCTTACATATCTCTTCAAGCCCAAAACCCTTCCGATGCTTATTTTCAGTATCGATGATCCACCTAGTAAACCCTGTTGAGCCTAAACCTTTCATTTCATAAAAACCCTCGTACTAAACCCCCACTCGACCAAAATTCCCAAAACCTTATCTTAGAATTTCTAAGGTCGTGAAAAACATCTTTTGGAACATCCTCTTCAAATATGCTCTAAAGTCTTCCTCTTCTGTGTACTCTAAAAAGTCAAAAGTGCGAAAAATTGGCACAACAAAAGAAATTGAAGTTCAAGATCAAAGATCATAGTTCCAAAAAGGATTTCTGAAAAGATCAACATAAAATATCCTTACAAATTCTCTGGCAAAGAAGTTCTGAAGAAGAAAAGAAAAATAAAAAGTAGAAAAATCAAGAAAAGAAAAAGAAATAGTTCCATCAAATAAAGTTGAGTGCTTCAAGTATCACCTTCTCAAGAAAAATTCGATAGAAGACGAGCAGCTACAAAATCCTCCGTTCCGTTCTGAAATAAAGTTTTTCACTATCTTTGAGTTTTAAGATGAGTCAAACCCTTACAACCAAACATACACCACTACCCATACCCTTAAACCTCACCAAACACTACCACCCGTTGAATGTCTTGGGATAGTTAGCACCGTCTTCACCTAAGTGGTGGAGATTCGATTCTCGACCAAGCCTATGACGATGAGTGCTGCATGACTGGCTTATTTGAGCGATTTCATTTGTTCTAGATTGTTAGGGAACCCGATACACTTTGAGTGAATTGAGTGACCACCTTTAGTGATATCGCCTAGTCATGTGTACTCCAAGATCACGAGGATTGGTAGTATACTTGATGATAATTGCTTCTTGCTTCTGAAAGGATCATCTTATCCTTTCCATTGTTCTTAAACAGTCTTAATCATATTAGAAGTGGTATCATTTTGAAATTATTTTGACTCGCCCCTTAAAAACCAAATTTTAAATGTTTTTTTCTAACTGAATGTTGCTTGAGGACAAGCAACGCCTAAGTGTGGGATAACTTGATGTGACTAAATTAGTCATGTTTTTAAGGGTAATATTTCGCACTTTTTGGACATAACTTTAGTAAAAACATTCCAAAATGATCATTATTTACTAAAATTCACTAAAGTGGTCTAAATATAGGCGTTGCTGCAAAAATCACCTAAAACGTCCAAATAACGAGCAAATCAGGGCGAATAAACGTGCACAAAATCCTCCGGTCTCATTTACCTTATATAGATCACATTCTAAATTCATCATATGATAAAACAGGTAAAATCGAGACGGGAAAATCAAGAATCATGCAAATCGGATAAAGAACGGAGAAGAATGAGCAGTATCGGACCCTATAAAGTCATTTTTGCTATGCTTGAGCTATACACATCCAATTTCAGTGAAGTTGGCATCATTAGAAGCGTAACGGAATTACGAAGACACAGGCGAAAGAATCAGGTCAAACGGACGCATAACGAAGGAGATACGCGCGTTTTAAGCAACGAACGAAATCAGACGGACACCGTATACGGCCTTGGCAACCGTATACGGCCTACCTAAGACCATATACGGCCTCTTAACACCATATACGGCCCCACCAAGGCCGTATACGGCCCCCCTGCCCCCGTATCGTGCTTCGTTTGCTTGTACGTGCTGTTTCGCGAGTTGTACGTGTGATTTTGAGCTTTGCCTATAAATAGGGATACCCACCTCCTCATTTTACACACTTCAACACATTCACACACTCTCACATTTCTCTCATTTTCATTTCTCTCATTTTCTCTCACTTTCTCTCTCTAACTTTCTCTCTCTAGCACTACTCTTAGGAGTTAGAGGAGAAAGGTTAGGGTTGAGCTTACGGTTCGAGTCTAGAGGAAGTTTTAGCTTGGTAATCTTGTTGTAACGAGCTTTTCAAGTTCAGACTATTTGTAATCCTCAGTATTACGCTGCTGTATTCCCGGTGATATCTAAACTTTACTTACTGTTATAATGTTTGTGTTTTATGTTATTTCAGTTTGTATTCTGCATATTGCCATGTTTATAGAGTAGTTTAATATTGTGATTGTTGAAATGTAGATATTAGGAGTAGGGATGATGTTAAATTAATGTTTCATTTATACGATTGGAAATTGTTATGCTGTGTATCTAGTTAAGCTTATCCTGAATATAGATCTAGTCTCTCATCACCCTTTCCAGACTTTCACGTGACTGTTGCCCTAGGATAGGATCTGATCAACCCTAATACTATGAATATACAGTTATCTCCAGTTACAGTATGAAACTATGAACTTTCCTTTAAAAGGCACGGTACTTCGTATAGCGTTGGAAACTGTAACAACTCGCAAATTTAAACGCGATTAATTATATTAATCACTTGCATTATTAGGCTAATTCCCTACTTGAGTGAATTCACAACACATTTTAGAGGTAAGTCTAGCATAGCCCAACTAGTTAGTACGCGCAGTATTACGTATTCGTAATTAGTTGTAATTACGTACAGAACAATTTGAAAACAAACGCGACAAAAACGTACGACTGTTGGTGAACAAAATTATTTAATAAAACGAAATTATTAAATAACGTAGTAACTAATAAATATTTTGTCAAAAATATTTACCAATTTATTTTATAACGCAAAACGTCAAAACGTATAATTAAAATCATACAAAGTTTGAAATTTTATAAAATTTATAAATTTGGTTTCATAAAAAGAGCCTAATTAAATATAATGAAATATGTAATTTAAAAATACATTAGTTGAAATACTGTAATATTTAACGATCGGATAAACAAACACGAAACGCAAACACGGAGGCAGAAGTGGAACAAAACCACCTCCACCTCCCTATTTTCTCTCCATTTCTTTTCACTTTCTTTCTTTTCTCTTTCTCTTTTCTCTCTATTATCACCACCACCTACCAAAACCACCACACAAATCACCACAAAACTACCATCAAACGACGCCGAATCAACAAACAAAATAGAGGAAAACGACCAGCACGTGTTTTAAACTTGAACTTTGGGCGAACAACCCACAAAACTGGTATTGGGATAACATTCCACTAAACTTATTCTCGACTATTATGGCAATACTATTTGTGAACGTATTTGGATAACAACTGTGCTACGAACTTGATTCAACTTGTGAAAACTTAAAACCTGTGAATTCACTCAACCTAGTTGTTGACTTTTACTATGTTTTTCAGGGAATTAGCTGCGCATATAAGAATCGCCAACACACATGGAGAATTAGGCGACCCGTGAAGTATAGGATGCCAATTTTTGGAAAAACATATGGATTTCTCTAGTATTACTGAAACTGTTTTGTCATATTCTAGAAATCCACTTTTGTATACATATTACTTTTAACTTATACGATTTGATGAATCGTAACTTTGTAATTAATACTTTTGGCATCTTAATATATTATGTTCTGTTGTAATCATAAGCTCTGATACGTATGCATGCTTTATTATTGTGACACCCCAGTACTTAAACTAAATGCTTCCGCTAAACAAATTTGGGGGTGTTACAGATTGGTATCAGAGCCATTGGTTATAGCGAACTAGGAAACTTTAGGTGACTTAGAAACCTAGAGACCTAGACTATAGCCTTGGCTAGAACGCACATGCATACATACAATTGCATACATCTAAACTATCGCTACGATACTTCGATACGCGTGAACTGTTCACCACATCCGACTCGTTCATTGTACTCTGATCTCATATGAACCTGATCGTGATTAAACGGTTGATGAAAAGAAGTATGTATTTGGCATCATATAATGACGCCTGGCCAACGTGATTATATCATACTAAGTACATATGGGTGTTTCATAGTCGTAAGATACGTGATGGGGATTCGACGAATTTTGCTTGATACTCGAAAAACTTGAAATATGTGAAACTTTATTCCTCACATATTTTTCATTGGCATTGACTTCTGCATCTTTTCATCGCAGAACGTCAGCATGCCGCCTAAACAAAGAAAGACTCGAAACAGTCGACGAAATTCTCCACCTGTACCTCCAGAAACAACCGAACAAATCATCGAACGCCGCGTGGCTGAGGCTATTGCTCAGTACGAGGCTAGCAGAAATCGTGAAAACCCAACCAACAACAGTGGAGCTACCCCCGTCAACAGCGAAACTCCAACTAATACCCAGCAGGGGTGTTCCTACAAAACCTTTCAGTCTTGTAAACCCAGCACCTTCACCGGGACCGAAGGGGCCATTGGCATGGTCCACTGGATTGAAAAGATGGAATCAGTCATCGACATCAGCGACTGCGCCAACGACAAGATCGTGAAATACGCCACCTGCACTTTAGCCGACAAAGCGCTAACCTGGTGGAACGCTCAAGTCCAGATTATGGGACGCCCAGCTGCTCATTCCATGACCTGGGTAACTCTGAAGCAGATGATGATGGAGGAATTTTGCCCTCCCAACGAGATGCAGAAACTCGAAACCGAGTTTTGGAACATTCAGATGATCGGAGCTGACATTTCCGGTTACACAACTAGATTTCAGGAGCTTGCACGTCTGGTGCCTCATATGGTAACCCCCGAAAGCAAACGCATTGAGCGTTACAACAGGGGTTTGGCACCACAAATCCGAGGCATGGTTATGTCCTCCAAACCCGCCACTTTTAGGAGCGCAGTGGATCTGGCTCACAGCTTAACCGACGACGCGGTCGAGATTGGAACCCTGAAAGCTATCACAGGGAAAACTGAACTTACCCGTACTGATGCGGGCGACTCTGGAACCCACAAACGTAAATGGAACAATGATGGTAACGACCGTCAGGGTCAACAAAACAGAAACCCGGGAAACACCCGAGCCTTTGCCGCAATCACCAACTCTGGACCCAAAACCTATCTTGGCAACAAACCAAAATGCAAGTGCGGGATGCATCATAATGGCAACTGTGCTTTCTGCCAAGATTGCAAAAACTGGGGTCATTTGGCCCAAAACTGTAAAACCAACCCTCCTCCTCGATCAAACGCCTGTTACGAGTGCGGTGAATCTGGACACTTTCGAAATCAATGTCCAAAACTGAACAACAACCAGGACAACACCGGGAACAACAATCAAAACAACAACCGCGCCGTTAACAAAGGCTACACCCCAAGCCGCGCATACATTCTTCGTGCACCGGAAACTGTTGCGGACTATGGCAAGCACGGTATGTCTTACCAACTATTGCTACGATTTAACGTTTCTTTCATTCGAATGTCAATTCAAACGTACCACTTGGTAAACGCTGACCACGAAACGAACTTGAACTATTTAAACTATACCGCGATTTATCGGAGAACATACGCCGTGGGCGATCCGACTTGATTTAAATCTCGGGACGAGATTTCTCTAACATGGGGAGAATGTAACAACTCGCAAATTTAAACGCGATTAATTATATTAATCACTTGCATTATTAGGCTAATTCCCTACTTGAGTGAATTCACAACACATTTTAGAGGTAAGTCTAGCATAGCCCAACTAGTTAGTACGCGCAGTATTACGTATTCGTAATTAGTTGTAATTACGTACAGAACAATTTGAAAACAAACGCGACAAAAACGTACGACTGTTGGTGAACAAAATTATTTAATAAAACGAAATTATTAAATAACGTAGTAACTAATAAATATTTTGTCAAAAATATTTACCAATTTATTTTATAACGCAAAACGTCAAAACGTATAATTAAAATCAAACAAAGTTTGAAATTTTATAAAATTTATAAATTTGGTTCCATAAAAAGAGCCTAATTAAATATAATGAAATATGTAATTTAAAAATACATTAGTTGAAATACTGTAATATTTAACGATCGGATAAACAAACACGAAACGCAAACACGGAGGCAGAAGTGGAACAAAACCACCTCCACCTCCCTATTTTCTCTCCATTTCTTTTCACTTTCTTTCTTTTCTCTTTCTCTTTTCTCTCTATTATCACCACCACCTACCAAAACCACCACACAAATCACCACAAAACTACCATCAAACGACGCCGAATCAACAAACAAAATAGAGGAAAACGACCAGCACGTGTTTTAAACTTGAACTTTGGGCGAACAACCCACAAAACTGGTATTGGGATAACATTCCACTAAACTTATTCTCGACTATTATGGCAATACTATTTGTGAACGTATTTGGATAACAACTGTGCTACGAACTTGATTCAACTTGTGAAAACTTAAAACCTGTGAATTCACTCAACCTAGTTGTTGACTTTTACTATGTTTTTCAGGGAATTAGCTGCGCATATAAGAATCGCCAACACACATGGAGAATTAGGCGACCCGTGAAGTATAGGATGCCAATTTTTGGAAAAACATATGGATTTCTCTAGTATAACTGAAACTGTTTTGTCATATTCTAGAAATCCACTTTTGTATACATATTACTTTTAACTTATACGATTTGATGAATCGTAACTTTGTAATTAATACTTTTGGCATCTTAATATATTATGTTCTGTTGTAATCATAAGCTCTGATACGTATGCATGCTTTATTATTGTGACACCCCAGTACTTAAACTAAATGCTTCCGCTAAACAAATTTGGGGGTGTTACAGAAACACCTCGTGTGGAGTACAAATACGTGGAAGCTAAGGAAATGCCATGGATTGTTTCATCGTGAATTACCTAGAAGTGATCCTGCTAGAACTGTGGTCTAGGAATCAAAGCTGTGGAAATGCTTGTTGCACTGTACACCGTTAGTACACCTGAGATCTGGAACACTGTGGAAATGCTTAAATGCCCAGTACACCGTCAGTACATCTAGGGTTTGGAACACTGTGGAAATGCCTAATTGCCCTGTACACCGTGATTATTCCTAGGGATGAACGCCTGACTGTAAAGGAGGGTTTATATTTACGATGGTTAAGTAGGTGCTTCAATAGAAACAATGCAGGGTAGTGTCAATCATATACCTAGACATGCAAAACCCTAATTACACCAATAGTTTAACATACACAGGATACAATCAGTATTTGCTGTAATAAAACTAAATAGATGATTAGGTGTTAAGAAAGGTCAGTAAATACAATTGCGGTCTGTTGCCTTATGCCTGATCCCTAGAACATTTAGGATGACTTTGTCTTAGTTAAGCAAAGGCTCAGGAGGGTTTGAAAACAACCTAATCTGATCAGAATCATGATAACCTAGGATTCCAGTGACATATGTTTCTAGGGTTTCACCTGAACGTAGGGTCCTAGTGTTTACACCGAAAGTATGTCTACTCTTTATCTGGTAAATCTCCAATCAATTTTATAATGAACATCATCCCGAAACCCTAATTATCCAAGTTTCAGCAATCACATCTCTACCTGTCTACTTAAACCTTAATTTCATTTCTCGTTATTTACTTTTCTGCGTTTAGCATAACTATAAAACGAAACCTTCCAAACAAAAATCTATCTACCCACCCCCATCCTAATTGCGACCATAATCTTGGTGACCCGCTTTATTTCAATTCGCTCCGATTTAAGAACGACCTCGAGTTATACTTACTGCTTGCTCCCAAGGTAGGTAGTACTTATAGTTTGAGCCCCAGCTCATATAAATTTAAAACTCACTGTCCGCCGCTTCTGTTGCTGTTGGAACGACGACCGGAGTCAAATCCGACCAACCGATAGGAACCGCGACAAGGGGTTAGGGTTTGGGGTTTCTCCCCGAAACCCCAAACCTCAAACCCTAAACCCTAACCCTAAACCCCAAACCCTAAACGCTTTACAAAACTCTAAACCCTAAATCATACTAAACCCTAAACCTTAAACCCTACTAAACCCTAAACCCTACTAAACCCTAACCCTAACTCTAAACCCAAACCTTAACCCTAAACCCTAACCTTAACCACAAATTAAATGTACAACCAATCACTAACACATGTGTTACTAATTTGTAAAACCTACCAAAAAATGGAAGAAAAAAAAAGTTGTCAAAAGTATGCCTTGAGGGGACGGTAAATCGAAGAGGAGAAAACGCTGAATTTTATGGTGGAATTTTCATGATTTTTCGACTTATCGTTTGTGAGATATTTAATTTTTAAAAATGTGGAGGAGATGGAATAAAGTGACACATAGCAGAAATCTGTTGGTTCCCTCATTCTCACTCAAAGTTGGTGTACTCATTTGAACCTTACTCTACATTTTTATAATATAGTATACAAATATTACATAGCATATATCTATATCTATATAATATATAAAGCATCTTGGTGTTTTCTATATAGTAATTCTTAAAAAATTATGACTCAACATTTGTAAATATAACTTATACATGTAAGTTCCATTTAATATTAATTTAATCGTTTTCATAATCTTCTCTTTTCACCACCGTATTACAAATCCCAAACTCTATATACGAACAAACTACCGTTATTGAGTCACTATCACGGAAAATTCTTTAAGAACAAATATACAATAACGGGGATGGGGATGGAAAATGAGATCCCCGACAATTTCCGCATCATTGTCATCCCTAGCGCCACATTATCATTTCCCCAAAGTTACTAACAACTCACTAAACACTGCTAATCTTGACTGGTCACTTTAATTTTATGACACCCACATTTACTAATATAGCTTTATCTTTATACACTAAACAAAAAAATAATAAAAATTTTTTTTTGTGTAATGCTTTCAGCTTCACCCGTCCGTCACTTGCTCATCGCGAAACTGAAGGGAAAAACTGATGGAACCAACTGACCATTGCCAATGGTGTCAGTTTGGTGAAGCCCAACTAAAGGGTGCGACCTAATATCTCCCTCTATTTTAAGCCACTCCCAACAACTAATGCATCAATTGGTGTTAAATCAGCGCCATGTTATCTCCCTCTATTTTAAGCCACTCCCAACAACTAATGCATCAATTGGTGTTAAATCAGCGCCATGTTAGCACTTCTCAAACTGACTGACAACTGTTAATTATGACACTTCACTCAATTTTTCAAGACCCCACACATTATTTACTTTATATATTTAAAACACAATATTAAATAATACAATTTCTTTAAATTAAAACATTACATTAATTTAAAATAATGCTTACAATAATTAAAATTACACACTACAAGATAAAATAGTGGTCTAGTCCTTTTTTTTTCTTTTCAATTTGGCGATTAGTTGATTTGTGGTACGTTTCACCGCAACTTTGAAATTGTCATTTTTTGTCCGGTTTCTCAAATACTTTTTTTTTCCAATGGTGAATTTCCCATCGGACCATTTTTGAAAGCTTCGAACCCACTCATCACGCAAAATTTTGCACTTATTTTCGGACCATGTAACTTTTTCTTTGACAATTGATGATGATGTTTGGATATTTTGGAGATGATTTTGAAAAGAATTGTTAGACATTTTTTGTGAGGTGTGTGAAAATAATTATTGTGGTGTGTGTATACACATAAAGTGTATGGATTTGAGTTAACTTGTATATATGTATATGTATTGTGTGTTTGGATAGAAAATAAGTGGTAAAAAAATCATTATTTTAATGTAAAACGGCTATATTACCTTTTTAAATTTTTATATAAATCTTGCAACGGTACAAAACAAAAGAAAAAGTTTATATTACTCGCGGTCCCCAAGCTTTCCTTCTCCACCCTGTCAGATATCCGACGTCAAGTTGACCGACGCGCAACCAAAGGCTCGGTGCCAACGGCGTCGGCCAACCAAAGTTAACCGTTGGCAGCAGTCTTAGACCACTTTGGTGCCAAAGCAGCACCACATCACCACTTCTCAAAACTGACTAACAACTAACCGAACATTGCCAACCCTGGAAGATCACTTAGTTTTTTCAAGCCTCACATTTACCGATATAGTTTTATCTCTATTAAAAAACAAAACAAAAACAAAAACAAATTTTACTTTTTTTATACTTCCTCCCCGTCACTTGCACGTCACTAAACCGAAGCTCCAACTGACTTAAACTCGCCACTTGCTTGGTGCCACTAGCGTTAGTAAAATCGACGCGTTGATACCCTAAACCGAAGGTCCCATTGGACCGGTCTTATTAACCATGAGCTTGGGACTAACACTTCTTACTATTTTATATTTTTCTCATTCATCATGTGTCAATATTTGTTAATTGTGATCATGAATAAAAAATGACCTTTTTTCAGTAATATCTATACTACTTAATAAAGAGTTTGGACCATAAGTCTTAATCTTAAAAATGGGAACAATACAAATTACTAATTTACCCTTCTAAGAATCTTAATTAGTCTTTAAACAATAAATAGTTAATTAATAATGAAAATTAACACATCATAACTTATTTAGGTTACAAAAAATTTAACTCCATAATTATTTGATTGTATTATAACTGATGTAACTGACATAACATATTGATGACTATTAAATGTTATGATTGTTTTGATATTAATAAGGTGAAAAAAATAGAGTATTATTTACAAAATATAGTTATCTTCTATACTCATAAATAAACTATTTAACACGATATTTTAAAGTCTTTAGAAAAATATATTTGAAATTTTTTTGCCAACCTTTTAAATATGTTATGCAACATTTATAATTTTTTATCGATTCAAGTAGTTAATGAAGTTAGTATATTACACTATATAAAAAGTTTGACCACTATATAAAAACTTTATTGCTAAGTAGTTATTTTGTCTTCTGTGTATAAACTTTAATGAAATTTTTTTATTTGAAAACATATTACTTAATAAAGATTTTATAAAAAGCAATAAAGTTTGAAATTTTATTGCTAGGTAACTACTAAATCTTCGACGTATTAACATTTGAAGAATTTTGTTAATAAGTTGTTGAATTTTAAGTGCTTCTCAATAAAGCTTTAACCTTTAATGATCAAAATTTATTTAAAAACATCATATTAAAAAAGATTTTATAAGATCAATAAAGTTTGAAACTTTATTCAATTTTGACCACTATATAAAAAGTTTGACCATCTGATAATAATGAAATTACATAAATAATTTATATATAACCTATATCTATAAAATATGAATCTCTATAAAATAATATATTAATGTTTAAATCTTAAAATGTTTGTCGTTTCAGTACAAGCCATGATATGTCGTGACCTTTCAATTAATGGATATATAGATATAATATCTATCATGCAAATCGTAAGAGAATAAAATATATATTAAATCTTATAACCAACACCAGTTAAATGACATAAGATATGTAACATTTACAATTAAACTTGGTAACGTATTACAAATAATAGAAACAACATTAACAAATTGACTCACAAATTGATGTGAAACATCAAACGTTAAATCTAAAACTACAGTTTTTTTTTTTGTCATTCTTACCATTCATAATGTTCTTTGAATTACAAATGCTATTTTGCTATATATTTTTTTAGTGTACATAATAAAAAACTTGAATCAAAGATGATTGAACATGTACATCGGTCGAACGCAAAACATTATCCGCCGCATTGCGTGGGTATTCTTCTAGTTCTTGGTGATTGCATGACAAAGACAGATAAATAAAAAGGACAATAACTACCAAAATATAACATATCAAGTTAAGTACTCCGTAACTACCGAGAGTTTCGCACCATTGAGAGGACAATCAAAGTTTTAGAATATTAGAGTAGCAGGTATTATAATATAGAATTATTTATCAGACATGATAAATAAAGGTGTCTCTTACGGGGACGAAGCTAGGAAGTATATATAAAGGGGGCAAAAACAAAATTATTTTGTGCTTCTTTATAGTTTTAAGGGTGCAAAATTTTAAAAATGTCATTAATACCTTAAATTTTTTTATTTTTTTACGTAATTTCAAAGTTTTTGTGGGGCAGCTGCCCCGTTGCCCCCATTCTAACTCCGCCCTTGGTCTCTTAATAAGCAAATGGATAATATATTATACCTTAGATACAAATGACAGACTAAACTCGCGAAAAATAATGATAAAATCGTTCGTTATCGACAACTTCTCATGATATAAGAAGTTATCATGATAAGTTGAGTTTTTCATGATACTTTAAGATTATTATTGTCTTTTCAACATTCTTTTTTGTCTCTACCGAAAATCAAAAATACATATCCTATATGTATCATTTCCCTAAAACCGCTTTCTCTTTCTTATTTTAAGGTTTTGTAAAAAGTTTGTGAAGTTAATATAAGATTTTTTTAATGATTGAGTTTATTTAGATTTTTAGTGTAGAATCGTTTGTGTTTCTAGATTTTATTCTATTTTATTTGCTATTTTTTTCTTTCTTCTACATTTTGTAATCTACAGCTATTTTATGTGATTTATGCTTGGGGATATGCTTTAGGTGTTATTTTTGTTCATTACAATTAGTATTAATAAATTTTTAGTAACACTGGGGTGCCTTACAACGACATGCACCGACATCGATGAGCTCACTGTCAATGCTTTCCTTAACCTTTTAAAAACTTTGTATTATATACTACTAGAATAGTTCTTACATATTTATTGATACATATTTTCAGGAATACTATAAAATCGGTACTTTATAAGGTACTAGATGCCTCCTTTATATATTAGTTGGTCGTTTTAGTAGTATATTTCTGTTTGACGACACATTTACGGTTGTGTGTTTTTTTACAGAAAAATTAATTTGTTTTATTTTGTTCAATTAATGTTTCTGATTTACAACTTGAGATGTTTCCCTTTTCTTTTTCTTTTTTTTTTTCTCACATATTTCACTGCGGAGTTGGAGCGGTGGTGGTGGTGGGATTTTGTGGTGGTCAGTGGCGAATCTAGAAAATACTCTCATTGGGGGCGTCTGGTTAGATTTGGTTTGGGTACATGCTAAAATGGGTCGGGTTATGATAACCCACAACGAATATTATCTATCCCAAATCTCTTTATAGATAATTAAATTATATTGTCAATTAAATATAAATAAGTGTGTCTTCTACTATTTTATTCTACACTAATGTCTTGATGGTTCCAACGTTCCTCAAGCTTTAAATTCCAAGAATATAATTTCATTACTTCTAAGTCTCTTAGTTCACATTTTTCAAACTAAGTGTATATTTCGCGTTCCATTTGTAGCCTAAAATAAGCTTGGTTGTATGAATTTTTTTTTCACCATGTATTGAGAGTTTGAGACTAAATTCAAGTTCATGATTTTGGTTTGAATTTAGTTTGAAAATACAATGAAAACTAAGCAAAAAAAAACCTTACTATAAATCAGTACACATGATAACAAAACTTGCAATAAATCTATCTAGGAGTTACAAGTTAGTTAAAAAAAAAAGAAGCCAACTAAATTACAATTTACAATTACAATTACAAGTTAATTACTATAACAAAGTAGTAAACCAACGAAAAGTTTTCAAAGAAGAAGCTGGACTCCTATTTTATTTTTGTTTTTGTATGGTACCAAAATAAGTAGTCTTGTACTCAAACAAATCCCACATCGGCCCAACAGACTGTTAAAAAGAAGATTTCACATTCTATATATAGGGTTCATTAGACCCCTCCCAACAGGTGACACAAATTGACGCATCAGTTTGTGTCACATCAGCGCCACGTCAGCTTTTTTCAAAACTGACACAAACTGACGCTTCACCGCCTACAGTGAACATCACTTCTTTTTTTTCTGGGCCCCACACACTAATTTTTTTATTTATTTAAAACACAAACTTAAATAAAACATATTCATTAAAATTAGAAACATTACATTAAATAAATATAAAACATTACAAATCCTTAAAAAAAAATATTTATTAAAAAAAAAAAAATACAACTAAAAAATAACCACAAGCCCCATTTAAAAAAAATCACAAGCCCATTTAAAAAATAACCACAAGTCCCATTTAGGGCATTCATCATCCACCGTCCCTGTATACACTCTTCATCATCCCTATCTCGTTGCAAGCCTGCAAGTGATTCAAAAAAAAAAGGGCAAAAAAAGAAGAAGAAGAAATCGAAGGAAACAAACGTGGGCTCCACACCAACACGTCTCACCCTCCGTCGCCAAAGCGACGCACACAACCGACGGACCGTGCCTATGGCGTCGGTTCCGTCGGTAAACCGATGCCATAGCCGACATTCCATAGGGAGAGGTCTTATGAAAATATTGCAAATTACATTACATCCCCAATAAGATTACATTTTTATATTTTCCTCAAGTCACATGGGGCAATTTTCATTTTGGGCGGGGGTCATAATTATAAATATTCAATAGTTACTAAAGGTATTCACCGACCATTTTGACTTTATTGGGGGCAACTGACCCCACTATTCACTGAAGAGATCCACCCCAGGTGGTGGTGATGATCGAAAGATTTAAATATTATGGTTAAAGATTGTAAGATAAACATAAAAATAAAAAAGATAACAATCAAAGGTTTTAAATTTAAGTCGGGCTATCTTACATCCTGATTCAATTGCTAAACCCTTAATAAGTAGTAAGGGGTGTTTGGGATTACTTAAATAAGTGCTTATATGCTCATTTGCTTATTTTGACAGTAGATAAGTAGATCAAAACACCTTTCTGAAAGCTGTTTATCTGCTTATTACTAAGAAATAAGCACTTAAATAAGTAAGGCGTCAGTACTTATTTTTTAAGCATATAAGAATCCAAACACCCTCTAAAATTTCTTAGTGTTACAGTCGGTGAATGAATTTATACAACACAAATCAACAAAAGAATATTACTTTAGTGGTAGGGCTACACACAAACAAACTATTGTTTAATTCACTAGTCTCGCAAAGCATACCGAATCGGATCATAGATCAACTTCCGCTGCGTTATCACTATACATAATAATTTATAGAACTTATACAAACCTTTCAATATAGTTATAGCGGTTTGAAAATGTATGATAAATCAGTTTTTCATACGTAGTACTATATTCTAGATAAGGTTTAATGTAAGTTGGAAAGTTATTTGATCTCTAATCTCAATATAACATTTTTGTTATTGGAAAAAAAAAAGAGAGAAAGAAAGATCGGTATGATATTACTCTACTACATTATCCTTATTTCCTTTTGACGTATACAAAGCTACAAGACCCCTCGCAACGCGAGTGACAAATAATCCCTCGTAACAATCAATTTGGGAATAAATGATTACCTAATAACAATATATCACCACAAAAATACCATCATATTATTATATATATTATCAAAGTCGATAAAAAAACAATTATATCATTACATTTTTGTGTTTTCCAAAGGGTTAATTGTTTCGTTATGTATTTAACTTTACCTCTTTTACTATTGTATGCAACAAACTTACAATAGAACGTTTGAAAGTTGGTTGCATACAATAGTAAAAGAGGTAAAGTTAAATACATAACGAAACAATTAACCATTTTCCAAACAACCTATTTATGTCTCAATCACTAAAATCTATATAAAATCGACATTATCATATTTAACCATTTCGACCAATCATCAATCCTGAAAGAGTTTTTAAAAAATATATATATATATATATATATATAAGAGAACGATATTCTTTCATTGGGCACAAACATTTAACATAAGAAATAAAATCTTTCTTATATACTAAAGGGGAGTTAAGCTGACGTCATTTTGCTGACTTGGCGCTTCATTAGGTAGCTTCTTCTGCTGAGTTGTCGACCTTTGGTTAACTTGCTGATGTCATATTTACATACATTCTCATTTTTAGTAAATAAATTCTTATTTTTAAAAACTCATCCATTTATCTTGAAACTTTAAAACTTCTCTTACAAGCTTAAATTTAGCTGGCTTTCTGCTTATCAAGGCACCGCCCAAATTGAATCCTTCAAGTCACGTTCAGCTATTGATTTCCAGGAGCATTCTCAAGCACCAATTTTCTCCTCCCCATCAAATCCTTTCAAATTCAACCAAAATCTCTTCCACCCACCAACACCACTAGATTCATCCTCCCCATCTCCGCCGTCAATTCACCAAACCCATCAAAACACACTTCTCCGGCCACCACCGCCGCCGCTGGCACGTCATCCACCGCCGCCCCAAAACTCATGGCAACCCCAAAAACCACAAAATGGAGTGTAGACAGCTGGAGAAGCAAGAAAGCACTTCAACTTCCAGAGTACCCAGATCATTCTTCTTCTTTCTCCATCCGTTTTGATGTTTGATGTTGATTGATAATCCAATTGTTCAGTACGAGGCATAGTACGACTGGGTTTTTAACGAGCCTAGAAGGTTGCAGACTTGCAGCAGCTAAGAAGCTATGTCTTCGTAACCTTTGGTGAGTTTATTAATTTTACTTTTGAAATATTTGTATATGTTACCTTTTTCCTAATGATTATGAAGGTTTCAGCACCCAATAAACATTACAAAATCATATATCTTGGTTTGATGTGAAAATTTTGTTTTTTCACTAGACACCAACTTAATGAACACTACGTGTTTGATGAAATGTCTAAGTGAAAAAGATTAAAAAATGGATCATCGTTTGTTCACTTTTTTATTAAATATTAGTTTTGTTCTTATGTTTGCTTTTGTTGCTCAATGATTTTGAGGATAATAGGATGATTCATTATCGGATGGGTGTACGAATGATTCATTAGTTCTATTGTTAATGCTAAGTCCCATGGAGATGTACTGACACAACTGCTGCTGCAACAGGTTAACATTTAAACTTTCTTAAAAATAACATTTCTAAAATAACTGCTAATCTGTTGTATTTTTGTAGCGTTACGTGGAGCAGCCACTTTAAAGGCGTGTGATTAAAGGAAGTATGGAATATATCAGCACTTATATTAGTTGATAGAAGAGTCAAAGTAAGCAAAATGGACGGAAAAAGTAGTGGTTACTCTAAGGATCAGCTTCCACTGAAAAAACTTTCTCGGTATTTGTAATCAAGTACATCTTGCTCGAGGTAGCGAGCTTCTCAAACGCACCTATAATGGTAACTAAATATCTAACATAACTATTCACTCAAATCTACTTAATTTACCATAAATTTAAGATAGTATTAACACATTGAGGACTTGATGTAGGTGATATGCATTGAAAATCGTATTAGTTTATATCCACAGGAGTGGGCTACTTGTGATTCTGGGGGTGGTAGGGTTTAGTCGTGTTTTGGGCTTATAATTAAAGTTATAGGTTTCTGCGATGAATCTAATGACAGAATTATATGGTTGGGTGTTAGCAGTTCTTGTGAATGGTTGATTAATATAAGCTATCAATTGTTGTAGGATTTAGTATCTTACTGTCTAATATATTTTTGCATCCCTTTATTGCCATACTGACTTTTTTGCTATCGAGTGAACATGGGAAATGCTTTAAGAAATCTGTTTGGGAATTTGATGAGAAGAGTAAAGCTTTCAAGCCCTTTATTTGAGGAACTTAAAGATAATGAACAAAAAGTTGATGATGCTGGTGTTAAGGGATTACAAGCTTTGAGAATTGCTTTGCATTTGGCTTTTGATCTCTTTAAATCAGTCAATGATGGAAGTAAGATTTTTCAGGTAATTTTCTTAATTTCTATGGTAATTATTGTATTCCGTTTGTGAGTTTGTAATTGACAATGGTCAGATTGTTAGGTGCCATTTAATTTGATTTTTTATTTCTTTTTCTTACGCTGAATTATGTTGTGAATTGAGTTCTGTAAGTGGGTTTTGTAATTGAGCATGATCAGATAGATTGTTTGGTGTTCTTCAAAGAATGACCAATGGGATGATACTACAAGATTATGTTATTGCGATCAATGTGAGTTTACTCAGATATATGTATCATTAGAATGCTACATTTTGTGGTTTATGCTAGGTGCTCATATAGAGTAGTTGTTTGATAGAAATTAGATGAGAAGCCAATTTCATGATTACTTCTGTTTCGTCATTCATGAAATTCGCTTAGCCATTCTTGATCATTGGCTAGGTTGACTAATTTGCTCCGTCTTTGTATGTGGTAGGCAATTGCATCAACGATGTGTGCACAAGA